>KK116322.1:0-33312 GCA_000611955.2 Stegodyphus mimosarum
AACAAAGTAAACAATCTTTTCTCAATAATTTAATAATAATAATAATAGCACTTTTCTTTCTTTGTCGCTAGCAGTACTTGTTTACGAAACCAAAATGCGCACGACTTGGCGAAAAAAGGTTAACGCCAATTGGCGCAGCTTTCGATTTCAACCAGGTACACGGAAAAAGAATATAAAATTCAATTATTTGTAAAGGGTGGTTCCAGTAAATAGTGTCAAATTATTTAATACATTTTTATACTAATAATACATGCTGAAAATGTCATATACAGCGGCAATTTTCTTATACAATATGGCTGAAACTTTCCAACCAATTCAACAGAGATCGTAAAATAACAAAAATACTGAAAATAAAATAATAAATCATGCAGTTTTAACTTAACCTATGAAAGGTTACAGGTCCTCCTCTTACAAAACTTTCTTTACATCCATAGGCGCTGCAGCGGATAACCATTTTTTCTTAAATTTTATGTTACAAAGCAGAGCAGTCATTTTTCGTCCGGTAGAAATGAATGTAAAGTATTCCCGGACTTTCGGAATTCGACCAGCAGTCACGTGACACTTATGCTGGAACCGGTTGGAGGTTGCAGATACGCTCTCTACCAGTATATATCTCGTTGGTGTGTCAGCTCGTTGTGAGTAATCTAACAACACTGAATAAATTATCCTTAATTACTTAGCAGTAAACATTTCATTTTTTCTTCGTCGATATGTTATTTATTATTATATATTATTATTTGCCGATATATTGGGCCGCAAAAATATTTATTGTGGGCCGCGACTTTGACATCCTTGCTGTACAGGCTTGAGATACTCTTTGACGTTGAATTTTTCCCAATTTAAACAAGTTTTCTTTATTTTCATCATCAATTTGTACGTCTCGGAATGTACTTCTAAAACCCAATGGTTTTTATCCTTGACTTTTATGGGGAAGCCGACTGTTATTTGATCCACTTTTAGGCCCTCATTTTGTGCCACCAGACCCTGAATGAGATCTTCTTTGGTAACGTTTTTAGGAATATTGTAGACGTGTTCGTGGATTTTTCTTCCTTGGATGTTTAATGTTGAGTTTCTGTTTTAGAGATTCATTATTCTGAATCTTGGATTCTAGGAGTTTAAGCTCATCTTCTTTATTTGTTTCGATCAATAAACCAGCATTTCTGATGTTTCTCATTCTTTTAATTCCTACTGTTAGTTGAGCAGAGTTAACTGATCTTAGAATTTGTCTTTTGATTTGCTCAGAATCTTTTGTTCCCTCCGTAGAATAGATGAGGGTAACATGTTGCTTAGCAATCTTTTTAGGTTTTGGTTTGACTTTAGTTAGTTGAGCTTGTAAGGTTTTAGTTAAACTAACAAAGTTTTATTTTAATTTAAATCTTTCTATCTCTTCTCTGTTTCAACTTCCCGCCAGAAGAAGCGCGCGTTTTCAGCTTATGCTAATTTGAAATACAGCCAAGTACTATTTAAACCAGAGGTAGAAACCTCTCAGTGTGAGAGAGCTTTTAGTCTCGGATCACGGTCATTCTGTTCGACGTTCGTCTGACCAGCTAGCAGCTAAAATTATAAGCCATAGTGCTTACTACGTGATTGCATATTGAAATAAATTGAAGTGCACTAGTATTAGTATTTTCTTGCTACGCACCATTTAGTTAGAGGCCAACTCCGCGATTTATCTCTGTGAGCAAAGATTTACTTAAATTTATATTTGGCTTAATTTAAATTTATCTGATTGTTAAGTTAGGCCCAAGTGTGGTCTTTTACTTTCTGTATCCCTCCCGAATTGGGAAGTGTGTAAATAATATTGTTTTAATAAAAGAGGATTTTAAATCCCTTTCAAGTGCAGTTATTCTCCAGCACAGTATCTACACCAGAACAATGCTCATTTCAGCTCCCTTTTCCAGATCAGGACTTTAGGTTAAGGAGTTACTTCAAAATGTTTGCTAAAGCTATGCACAGAACACTCAGTCCTGACAAGCTACCTCTGGTTGCTTAACCACTTCTGCATAGGTTTTAGAAAACAAGTCTTTGTCGATTTTAAGCTGTTCAAGCTTACTTTCGAGTTCACTATAGTCTAAGCATTAATCTAAAACTAAGTTCATCAGAAGTTGAAATTGATAACGAATCTCGTGCTGCACTGATTTAGAGATCTTGTTGGACTTCGCTTTTAATAAGGTCCTAGAGTCCATTTTGTATAATTTGTGTCCTCTTTAACATAGTCCGTGGCATTCATACTGCTATCCATTTTATCAGAGTTTGACTAAGGCAAATGGTCCAGACAGTATGTTGCCTTCCCAGTACCCTGGGGTTCATACTGGGAAGATGGTAGTAGGCAAGCGTAACTCGGGCTTTAGAGCCTTAGTGGGAGCCCCCCGACCGCGCCAAGGTACCCGAGTTATGGGAAAGCGTTAATATGATTCAAAGGAAAATCGGGATTGCATTTCGAACTCTAATTTACGCTATTCTATCGCATTTCAGTCGCTTTCCCAAGGGGGGTAATATACTACAACAAAAGCACAAAGTAATATATTATGATTGTGGTCAATACATACTATATACTATATTTTAATTTTTATTTCAGGTTCATGAACTACTTAAAAAGCAAAGGCAACTCCAAGAAATGTTTTCGGTATGTGACAAAACTGAAAGAGAACAACAGACAAATTTAGCACAAGCAATAAACAACAGTCAAGATCATGAGAAGATGTATCGAGAGAAAACTAAGTATTTATCTTTGATAGCTGGTACAGTAGGTGCCTTTTTAGGTTTAATTGCATCTACTGTGAATGTATGGCGATACAGGAAAGAGGTTAAAGATATCAAAAGTTGTGCAGGTAACATATCATGTGATGTTAACGAATTAAAGAAGACAGTTGATAAATTGAGTTTTCCTTTCTTGTTCAATGGAGAACTTATAAATCCATTTCAGATTGAGAATGATACAAAACAAGGAGAAGATTTGTTATCAAAAGTAAAACTTCATCAAGATTTGCTTGACAATTGTATAAAAGATTTAAGTGTGTTAGTAAATGATAAGCTAAGTATAGGTTCAGGGAAAAATGATGAAATTTTTAGTGATATACATATTAAACACATGTTAAATAATTTTGAAGAAAACATTAATTCCAGACTGAATTTTCATTCATCAGTAAGCCTAATTTTGTTAGGCTCATTATTAGCATTTAGTATATATGCATTTGTTAATAGGTGATTTAGAATAATTGTCTTAGCATTATATTTTTGTAAAAAATTTTAGTTTAAAAGATCGTAAATTGCTTTGACTGTTACAATTTTGAATTCTTAACTTTTGAAATCATTTAAAATTCTTACTCTTTGTTTAAAGCAGTTGCTGCAAATACTGTTTCAATAACTGTGAACCATAGTTATGTGAAAGATAATCACTTTTAATCTGTTAAAGGAAGACCACTTTATTTCCATAGGTCGTATTTTCTCATAATTTTACTATTTATGTAAAAAACATTCTTCTGTAAATTATATTTTGCATTAGTTTTATTCATTTGTATAAATAATTTCTAAATGTAAAAAAATATGTATTCTAATAATAAATATTATTTATATATTCATCTGTTTATGTCTATGAGTTCATCTGTTTGCTATCTTTCAAGTAATTGTTGGTTGGGTTTTTGAATTTAGTACATTGAGTTACTTGGGCCTTGTAAAAATTTGGTCACATTGTAGGGTTTCCTTTATTTTGCATAGCAAATTTATTTGAAGTTTGATACCTTACCTGAATTCCTCAACTTCCCGTAGTATTATCTCTCGCCAGGATATAAATTTAAGTGAAGTAAGTAATTAAACGGGTGATTCTCTTGAGTTTATTCAGAGAGTGTTTTCGCTAGCCAGCGCATGTTTCGTTGTTATCTCGCTGTTACGCTAGTAAGCCTCTTGACCATTTCGGATTATCGTCACGCCTGTTAGGTTTTTGTGAGTCAATCTGTTAGGCATAATTTAACTTGCTAATCCAGCACTATTTCTATTTTAGATTTGAATTGATTTATATTCTACATTTCAGTTTCACCGCTGGTTGACGGTGTTTTTGTAAAGCACGAAGATGGTGCCTCTTTGTTCTCATCGTGAATTAATAAAGGGTTATTTTTCACCTTTCTTCTGTGCTGGTAATTTATTCACGCCTGTGCGAGAATTTGCCAGGTTCATTGTAAGATCTTAGTTAGTTTATGTGGAATAACAGAGACAGATCTTACAAGTGGGGCTTGATTTTTTTCAAACTCAATGGGCGACAAAGAAGCTGCAGTTGAGCTATTCCCATCGACATCGCAAACTCCACCGGCCCTTGGTAACATAATGGAAGGATTTGGCCATCGATGAAATAGTCCGGGCCTCCATAAAGCCCGCAGTAACATTCGACGGAAGAACTTTGATCACTAGTTTCATAGAAAATTGATAATAATTTTTTGCTCTATTCTGTTCCCGAAGTTCAGAAGATTACGGTATCAACGACCGCCTTCCGAGGACAAGCAATAACTTGGTTTAAAGGCATCGGAAAATTTCGTCTAGGGGAGATAGGAAGCCCCACATATACGTTCCAAAATTTTAAAGCTGCTCTGGTAAAAGCATTCCCCATGGTCAAAGATAAAGCTAGGCTTGAGGCTGAATTATACGGCAAGTACGAATTTAAAGTTCAAAAACTGTCAGACTTCACTTTACACAAGTCCAAGTTGCTGATTTCTTATATGATAAAAAACCCGATGCAGAGTTAACTCAAATTGTCTTGTCTTGACTACTGCCGCAAGTTCAGTATTATACTAAAATGAGCAACTCTAGCACTTTAGAACAATTGTCTGAGCTGGCGGTGGAATTCGAGAGTAAGAGAGTAGCAGAAAGTACGGGTACGAGAAGTTTTGGCCAAAGGCCAAACGGACAGTTTTCTAGGCCGTATGCAGAACAATCAAAGAAATCAATACCGGGAATAAATTTCAAGATAAAAAGAAAGGCTATCGCCAAAATAGGCCGCAAGATTCTGAAAAGGGGCAGTTAACAAGGAGTTGAACTAGGCTGAGTGTCTGAAAGGAGTGTACAGTCACCCACTCGGATAAAAATTCCTCAGAAGTACAGTTGAGCACAATGATAATAAAAAAGTTGCCCTTACCTGTTACACACATTCGATTAAATATGGGGCCAACAGAGGCCTTGGTGGATACAGGGGCGCAAGCAAATTTCCTGTCGGAACATTTTTTTCGAAGCAATTTAAAAAATTATATGTTATTTAAAATCTAAAATACTAAAGTTATTGCAGCCCATTGCAAACGTTTATGTGTAGGTAAAGCCACGTTTAAGGTCGGGATAATGAAGAAGGTGCAAAAATCTATGTTTTTCGTAGTTCGAAATCTACAAGCTTCGGTAATTTTAGGGGCCAATTTCTTAAAAACAGCGGGAGCCCAAATTAATTTTCAAAAAGAGACGCTGCAACTGCATATGAAGCCGCTGGAAGTGAAAGCTGTGAAACCGCCCGACTTGAACTTGGAACATGTGAAAACCGAAGACAGAAAAAAATTACAACAGCTGGTAGGAAATTTTGCTGATTTGTTTTCTGACATACCTAGCCTCACCCAGATTACATATCATTAAATTAATTTAAAAAGTGAGGAGCCTGTGAAAACCAGACCCTACCGTAAAGGAAAAGATCATTGAGGAGCATATTCAGCTCATGCTCAAAAATAAAATTGTCAAACCTGTAAGTAACCCTTATACTAACCCAGTAGTGCTTTGCAGGAAAAAAAATGATCTGCGTCCCTCAAATTTTAAAGCCTGGAGGCTAGCTATCGATTACAGAAATTTAAACATTTTAACTAAGTACCCCGTTTATCCCCTGCCTATCATTGAAGAAGTTATGCGAAACATTAGGTCAATCAAGTATATGACCACGATAGATCTCACCTCGGGGTATTTTCAGATAACGATGAAACCCCAGGAATTGCCCAAAATAGCGTTCATCACGAAATTAGGCACTTATGGTCTTCTTTTCCCGAGGAATTGCCTTTTGGCTTATCTGGAGCCGCGGCGATTTTCTATTAAACTATGGACATTACATTAAGGCCTCTCCTCGATAAATTCACAATTATTTATCTCGACGACATCATTGTCTCAAGCGAAAATACTGAGGCACACATAAAAGATTTAAACGAAGTTTTTACATTATTACGAGAGGAGCCTAAAAATAAATGCTAGTAAGTGTAAATTCGCGGCTGAACTCAGGTATTTGAGCTATAAGATTTCAGAACGGCGAATTGAAACTGAGGACTCGAAAGTAATTCCAATAAAGAATTACCCACCGCCAATACTGCAAAAAACTCTGTTCTGTCTTAGGCATGTATTCTTACTATAGAACGTTTATAAAGGACTTTGCACAAATAGCCGAACCGCTGTTACAATTGAAAAGAAAGAAAGCCAGATTTTCGTGGACAGCTGAGGCCAATACAGCGTTTGCGGGACCGAAAAGCATGTTAATTCAAGCTCCGGTTTTAAAATCCCCGGAGGAAGACTAAAATATCAAAATTTCGGCTGATACTTTAGATTTTGCAATAGTGTAAGGTTTATCCTAAGTTTATTAACAGTTATTTTAAGTTTTGTATCTTTCCTATCTTATTCTAATTTCAGCTTGCTATTTCCTGTCAGAATGTAAATTCAGAAACGCTGTTAATGCAAATCAGAAAGAGTATTAATTAAGTCGATACTTCACCGATTTCGAAAGAGAGAGTCTGATTCCCTGACTAGCGCGCGTTTGCCTTTGGCTAATTTCTCTCTTAGTTACTACGCTCGGCCTTACCTTAGGCCCTTGCTTGGCTTCAAGTTCAAGCCCGAGTGGAGGCTTTGTGTAAAGTTCCAAGTAAAAACTAATTGTAAATATACTGAAAAATAAAGGGTTGTAAACCCTCTTTTTAAGTCTTACGTGTTTTGTTCACACACTTAAGCGATTATTCGCTTGTTAGTGTTCCTGGGGTTCTAAGTTAGAACTATAAAATTAAATAAGTAAAACCCCACATTTGGCGCCCGAAAGTGCTCTTAACGAACCATGCCTCTAGGTAGTGAAGATTTCTCGTTGACTCTTCCCTCCTTTCAGTTCCCTCAGGAAGAACCAAACCCGATGGAGGGAGTCGGATTTATCGTGGAAACGATGGGAGCGGCGATGAAGCCAACAGCAGCGTTTGACGGCAAAGGATCCGTAATGGCTTTTCTGGAGCAGCTGGACCTGCACTTCACATTATGTCCTGTCAATCAGCTGCAAAGAATTATCATCTCTACGACGAATTTAAAAGGTCAAGCCCTCAGCTGGTACAAGAATTTTTGCAAGAACTTGTTAGGGGATCCAGGATCCAAAACGCATACGTGGGAAAATTTGAAAAATTCCCTATTGAAAGCATTCCCAGTTGTAAAAGACCGCGCAAAACTCGAAGCAGAATTATTCAGTAAATATCAAACTAATGTTGACGAATTAGCAGATTTCATCTTAAGGAAAATTCATATTTCCAAATTATTATACGGAAAAAGGCCCGACAATAAAATCATTGAAATAATTTTGCCGCGGTTGCTTCCGTCATTCGAAGACTTTGTTGAAGTTAGAAATCCGCAAACGCTGGAAAGCTTATCTGAACTAGCTGTGAAATTTCAGAGTAGGCGAAGGGCCAAAAACGCGCGTGCGAAGAATTTTACGCGGTATTCAAGGCTTCACGCTCAAACGAAACCTCAAGCTCAGCAGAATTCCTATCGACAAGAGGAAAGCCCGTCAGAACAAAGCGTGGGGAAATAAAAAGCAGTTGGACCAAGGAGGCGAAAAAAAGTATTTAAACTAATCACGGTGATTAGGAGGAGGGTGAAGTCACCGTGTGAGAAGGTAAATCCCTC
This sequence comes from Stegodyphus mimosarum, assembly GCA_000611955.2. Classification (NCBI taxonomy): domain Eukaryota; kingdom Metazoa; phylum Arthropoda; class Arachnida; order Araneae; family Eresidae; genus Stegodyphus; species Stegodyphus mimosarum. The sequence continues at coordinate 7,879 of KK116322.1, forward strand.
AGGAATCAAGCTGAATACGGTAATCGTCCAAAATTTGGCCTTGCTAGAAATCCAAATACTACTAAACGATGTCCCTACGACCGCCTTACTGGATACCGGGGCTCAATGGAGCTTCCTGTCGCAGGATTTTTTTAAAAAATTATTTTCGTCGCTACAACTGTTTAAGACAACGGGACGACGCGTGATTGCTGCCCAAGGCAAACAGTGGGGATGCATGTTCAAATAAAAAACGAAGTCCAGAAAATAAACTTTCTCGTAGTAAAAAACTTGCTAATCGCAGTCATATTGATTAACTACTGATTGTGCTCTGTTACACTGAGAAACGTTGTACGAGTACTTTTGTGAAAATTCCAAAACTGTCAAATGTTTCTTTTGTGAGAATAAATTTTATCGTTCTGTAACCTGTATGGTGCTCAGTGCTGTTACCAACCACAGGCGTAATCCTGCACTCCTTCCATGATGAATTTCATGATCAGGCAAGTGAGATAAATCACAACAATAACAGTAACAATAAATTTTATCAAGCTATCATCGATTTTATGTGCATTCAAACGATTACGAACCCCGTACGTACGTAACAATATATGCAGTATAAAGTTTTAGTAAACGATCAACGTCAGTCGTTGTGTCACAGGAATGTGTTCCTTTCACATTCGCTCATATATTTTATGGCAATTAAAGTACATTAAATACTTTAGAGGTGATATTTAATCAGCCCTATTCTTTCCATACGTATAGTCTAGTTTGTATCTAAAATTTTCTTTGGTAGAAATTCGGAAGAAAAATTTTTCGAAACATCCATCTGTCTTTTGATGACAGCAATAAAATATAGACATTAAAAAAAAATTATACACCCGCTGTAATGCAAAAAAAAGGGGGGAGAACGACCTTGTTACATTTAGTTTCATTTATCATTTACTGTAAACCTTAATTTCAAAATGCAGTATGAGCGCAGGTTAAGTCTAAGAAAACGTCTCTATTTTCTATTACCCCCGCCCCCATGTACACTCTTTTGCAGAAAATTGGAAGCACCAAGAAGGAAGTGGTTGTTTTTGATGAAATTGAATATGTGTATAGCTCATACACAGATAATAAAATTATTAAAAAATCAAGGTCATAGTACCTGTTCACGGCTCACAATCATCCATTGAGTGTTCAAATTGGTAGTTGGTCGAACCGCCCCTGGTGGCAATGCATACTTGAATTCGTCGAAGAAAGGAGTGGTAGAGGTTCCTAATGTCATCCTGCGACACATTCTGCCAGGCATTCATCACTTGTCACACCCGGTCTGCGATATTTTGTGGAGCCCGAATCTCGCGGCCTACCATGTCCCAGACATGCTCGATTGGTGAAAGGTCTGGTGACCTAGCTGGCCAAGGAAGTGTATCAAGCCCAAGGAGACAGTCCAGAGATATGCGAGCGTTATGTGGCCTGGCATTATCTTATTGGAAAATGACCCCAGAATGACGTGCCGTGAAGGGTAATGCAACCGGCCGCAGGATGGTATCAACATATTGTTGAGCTCTTAAAGATGTACGGAGGATGACTAAAGATGATCTGCTGTCATAAAAAATAGCGCCCCACACCATCACACCAGGGGTTACGGCAGTATGCCTTTGTAAAAGAAAGGCTGATTGGGACCGCTGGCCCCGTCCTCTCCAGAGACGCACACGGTGGTCATCTGTTTCAAGAGTGAAGCGGGATTCATCCCTGAACACAATACGATGCGAGTCTGATGGCAGCTATGAAGATCGGTTGCGACACCACTCCAGGCGACTCCGCCGATGTTGTGGGGTCAAAGGCAAACATCTTCAAGGCTTCTGTGAGCGTAACTCCGCCTCAGACAAGTGTCGTGAAATGGAGACAGTATCACGGGAGGTATAGACGTGGCTGTAATGCGTTGAATAGTCCACAATGATACCGTTGGAGCGGTTCGGGCCTGCCGAATAATCATCCTATATTGCCTCTCATTTGTGCTCCTTGGCCTTCCAAGAGCCTTCATTTCGGCAATTTCCTTGTAGCAACCATTGTTGCCAACATCTTTACGCGGCAGTGTCTGTACGCTGCAGATGGCCGCCTTTTGCTCGGTATGCCCACCCAGCTTCACGCAACCCTACAATGCGACCACGTTCGAAGTCGTTTAGTTGTCTGTAAGGTCTTCGATATCGTCGTAATTGCATCTTTAGTTGCTTTGTAAGGTTTATCCTAATTTTATTAACAGTTATTTTAAGTTTATGCAACTTTCTTATCTTTCTAGCTTCAGCTTACAATTTTCTACCAGAATGTAATTTCAGAAACGCAATGAATGCAAATGATTAAGAGTACTATTTAAGTCGATGTTTCACCGACTTCGAGAGAGAGAGAGTCTGAGATTCTGACTAGTTCCCGTTTGCCTTTTGGCTTTCTCTTAGCTTTACTACGCTCGGCCATACTTTAGGCCTTTGTTTGGCTTCGCCGACTTAATTAAGATTTAAGTCACAGCTACTTAGAATCTTGATAGCTTCGGCTGTACCTTTCAGTTAGCGTTAGTTCAGCTTGTTAAATTTAATTTCATTTTAATTTAAGTTCAAACCAAGTGGAGGCTTTGGTGTACGTTCCGAGTTAGGAACTGATTGTATTTATTCTGAGAAATAAAGGGTAGTTAACCCTTCTTAAGTCTTACGTATTTGTTCACATACTTAGCGATTATTCGCTTATTAGTGTTTGTGGGGTTCCTAGTAGTGAACACTGAATTAAATAAGTGAAACCCCACAGCTTCTTTACGGAATTACAATGGCAGCAACAAAAAAAGGTAAATTTTCCGCCTCTGTTACTGGTTTTATACTTTGCGAATTGCGCACTGGAAATGCGTGCTATGATCACAATTCCTGTTCATTTGCCTTGAAACTTTCGTCATTTGCATGTTCGATCAAGATGTTTTTGCATTTCAAATTACGTCACGATCGCAAAAGTCCTTCTGGTGCTTCGATTTTTTTGCAAAAGAGTGTATTATAGCTTCATTACAATGGTTTCGACCACGTAAATTATTTGAATTTCTTCCAATACCAAGTTCTGCAGCTATTTTCTGAGTTAGGTTTGAGTTTTGAATTATTAATCACAAGCCATATGTATTTTTTGATTGTTTAATAAAAAAATATAATACTGCTCAGCCAGATTACTGCTCAGGCCACAAGCTTCAGCTTATGTTTTAAGTTCTTGTAGGTGGTGATACGGGTTACAATCTCGAAAATTCCGGCATCGTGGAGAACACCTGAAAACAGAATGACCTTCGGGTTTAATCGTTCAATTCCTTTATACAGACAACCATATATGAATTTCATCTAAATCGTCATTTGAATTATTGGTACCAACGTGGACCAAAACTAAATGAAAATGGTTGTCCATAAAGGCAATCTCACGTGTCAACCTTTCAATTTTAAACTACGAAACTCAAATTCATAATCAGTTAAATTCGCAGACAAATATTCTTTTAAATATTTAATCATAGAATCCCCGATTATGAGTATTTTTATCTTTTCAGAGTGCCTAGACAAAGACATAACTATAATTAGATGATCAAAACACAAACTATCAGCGCTAATATCACGTACCTGGTTAAGAAGCAGGCACATACAAGCAAAATGGCCTAAAACTGTATTACTTACTTACGAGAATTACATTTGGCTTCAATTTTCAATTTTGGCGCAAATTACGGTAACCTCTTAGTGTCAGTCACGTGAGACCCGCTAACTTCCGTAAACTCTCAGCGTTTGTCGTTGCATAACTCTGTAAACCTCGCTTCACCTTCTTCGTTATACTCCGTGATCGTAACATTTTCAAGTATGGAAAGGAGATCCTGCCGCTAGAATTTTTTTAACCGAGATTGGCTTGAGTGACCATTTTGTTTCCTCATTTAATTAAAATTGGCTTGAGTGACCATTTTGTTTCCTCGTCTAAACAAGATTGATTTGAACGACCAGTTTCCTCGTCTAACCAAGATTAGCTTGAGTTTTGTTTTTCCCCAACACCTGAAAAGTATATTTTCTGAATGGGTTTCGGTGTTCGAATACTTTTGTGACCGACTGTATATGTCCTAAATAAGCACAGAGGTTTGAGCTAGCTGCGTCTTCTCGATGTTAAATTTTAAATTAGCACTGGCTATCGAATGTTTTACGCAACACCTTGCAATGTTCTTCGACAGACAACGATTCTAGGGCTAAATTATCAAAATACGGATTTATCTCGTTCTCATTGCTAAATATCTCCTCCATGGCCCTTTGAAATTCCTCAGGTGCATTATTTAGAATAAAAGGAAGAACAAAATGTCTGAATCTTCCCCACGGCGTTGTAAATGTCGTCAAGAATGATGACTCCTCATCAAGCAGTAGTTGCCAAATCCATTCTTGACATCCAAAATGGTAAATATTTTACATCCCTGGAGTTTTGTCATAAGGGCTTCTGCTGTGGGAATTCGATAGTGAGGTCTTTGAATAGCCTGATTGAGCTGCCTTGGATCTAGGCAAATTCTCAAGTTTGTTGTGTATTTACCACAACGATGTTGCTCACTCATTCTGTCAGCTCATTAACTTTGGCTATGATGCCAGTTTCAACCATTCTGTTTAGTTCCCGCTTTACTTTTTTCGTACAAAGTAAGTGGCGTTTACTTGCTGCTGCAACATAAGGTGTATAATTTTCTTTTATTTTTATCTTTACCGTGCGATTTAGTTTCCCCACACCAGTAAAACATCTGCAAATTACTGTATCACTTGCTCTGGTGTCTCTTCATTTTGTTTCTTTTCTTGCTTGATTTGATACACCATTTCATTCAGACCCAAGCCCTGACAAGCCTTGGCCCAAAATAGGAGATGAATCCAGAGTAGTTACCAGAAATTTGAGAGTTTTTTTCACTTTTTTACTACATGTGTTGCAACTTTTCATAGTATAGAGGACGCTGTTACGCCAAATATATTGTGTTTACATTATGTAACTGTTCGTTCGCAGTTGCGATGCTGCTTGTATTACAGTGTATCTTGTTGGTGTTTTTTATTAAAATATAAACCACAAATGTCGTCATCAATTTTGTGTACCAAACAGGATCAATTAACCACCGATGTCTAAACAAAAGTAGCATTCGTATCAGAATCGTCAATTGTTGTCTTCGCCTTTCGAATTTCGCGTTTGTTTCGTAGTTGGTTCGTAATAACATGTAAGGTAGCACTCATCTAGTATTGGTACTTGGTTGTCACTATAATCCAGTACTGGTTATTTATTTTTTATTATTGGTTTCTCATTGGTTTTATTATTGGTATAATGTTAACCTGAGCTCCAGTGCCTAATTTGAAGTTCACTTCGTTGTTATTACAGTGATCTTTTGGTACCAGACTGATGCTTTATTTGAATCCACCGCGCCAACAGTCTTTACTTCCCCTAGGTAAATAAACTCCGAGTTGTTATCTACCGTACGTTCTCTCTGTTTTGGTTTGGCGCAACACATTTTCGCCCAGTGATTTTTCCCACCGTACTTTCGACAAACCGTTCCAAATGCGACGCACTTCTTTGGCTCATGTTTTCTCCCACACCGCTTGCACTTTTCACTAGCGTAATCTGGACGGGATTAGCGTGATGTTTGTTTTTCCTAAGAGTATCTACGGAAATTTTATTCTCGTTCATTTCGGTGACTTGTGCTTGTTATGTTCGGCCGCCTTGCATTCACTGATGATACTCTGCAGCGTCGTTTTCGCTCTGTCTCTCGTATTAGCCGTTCTTGAACGCTTTATCTGAGAGGCCTTGCACTATTTTATGACGGAGCATTCTATCTTGCGCTTGCCCATAGTTGCAATCTATTATTGCGCAATGTAGCCTTGAGTAAAAGCAAAGAACCTCTATGTAAAGAAGGAAAGGCTCCATAGACGCAATGTAAACCACTTTGTCTGCAACGCCGCTACAAAGAAAAGGGAACATTCGCCAAGGGATTTGGCGACGGAATATGTTGGCGAGAATTTCCCCTCTGTGATATACCGGTTCTTTGGTACCTAGCCGACATTTTCCCCCTCCGCGACGTGTATAGGAAATAGAGGAACACGGGTTAAGATGAATCGTTCTTTGACTTGTCGCGATAATTTAAACTCGGAAATGATGAAATATTAGGTGAAGTTTCACTTTCACTGGCTGTTGAACTTCCATTGTCCATATCGCTACTTGAAACCAAAGAACCTATTCTTTGTTTAAACTCTTGCTAAACTTAACGGTCGAACCTGTCCAAACCAACTTCGACATTCAGCTTCGAGCTTTGGCGCTTTTTGGCGACAGATATTTCACGCATGCGCAGTTGTTTCCCTTTTCGTTGGAAGGGAGCCACTTCTGCTTCTGCGAAGTTTTCCTTCTTAACAGTACATATTCTTTGGTAAAAGTTCGTGAATTTCTTCTCTCCTTTCTCTTGCTTTATTTCCAGAAACTTGAATGATGCATATATCTCATTCCAATAATCTGCGAAATATTTGTCGAATTCCTGTAGCACTTGTTTTAAGAGCTTCTGGCTTCAAATCAAACGATCGATATTGTTTCTTTAATTCGTCATCGCAAACATGTCGAAAACGCGCAGTTTTTGTGTTTTCCGACTCTTGGCTATATCTTAGAGCCACGATATAGTCTCCAAGCTTCAGAACGTTCGATCCAGCGTCAGACGGTGACAACGTGGGTAGGTTATGCGCCATTTTACTTCTAAGTTTTTCAGATGTAATCCTCAAAATATGAATTTATGCATTAAATTCGTGAGAAAGATTAATTCTGACGCCATGTTATATATGTTGACTTAACATAGATAGATATCAGATTATTTATTATTACGATTAAATCAGATAACTTATACACGAAGGAGAGATTGACGCTACATCCTACGAGGCAGGTGTCGAGTGAGGCTGCACAATTATTGTGCACTTGCCTGGGCCACAGTAACTGCTATCTATCGGTCAGTACAGCAATGTATATCCTACAGTTTCACCACAAGTGACGATCTGATCTAGAATTTTGTTCTTGCGTTGATATTCGAGCAGATTAGTGCAGGCTCGAACACGTCTATCCTTATCTGCTTGAGTGAACTCATGCGGTATCCAACGATTGAATTTGTACGTCAGGTTCATGCGATACATAGCGCGACTAATGGGCATGGCACTAACGCAACTCCTTAGCACTCTCGAGTGCTTGCATACCGATATTCTTCAAGAAATTCTCACAGGACGGCCACAGTGCTCTGCTTCTTGAATGCCATAGTCCTTGTTTTTGAACTTTCGGTATTAAGCCTTCACAGCGTCATATGATACAACATTAATATCTACAGCTGTAGACATGATTTGATACATTCTGTTGCTGACTTTTTGCAACAGAACCGGAGGTAAATGATGATTTTAATCTGGTAGCATGATAATTTCATTTCACCTTAACAATAACGATATTTTCTTACAAATTTCACAACACAGAGTTCTGAAGCAAGTCTTTCTTTCAAATGCCAGAAATAGTTTGACAAAATATGAATAAACATGCCAACGCGAACTGTTTGCGCAGACGATATTTGTGGTGGCGGGAAACTTTCGTTAAAACACGATATATATTATTTCATATTATTAGTATATTATCTTTCTTTGCATTTTTTGTTGTTTTAAATTTGGATACATTTCTTCTTCAGTAACTCCACAGCTATGATGGCCTATCATAGGTTTTTCTTAACACCGAACCCTCCGATTGCTAGCCGGTTGTGCTTTCCAGTATTCAGGTTATCTCCTTCTTCTTCAGTAACTATACAAGCCGTGATGAACCATGGCGTTCTTTAGAATTGCACCAGGTTGTTCTATTCTTGGCCTTAGTCTTCCAAATAATGTCCTTTTAAGTTTGACGTCTTTTTCCAGATAGTCTAGCCATCCGAGTTTCGGTCTTCCTCTCTTTCAAGTGCATTTTGACTTGTACATGAACATTTTGTTGATCTGATTAGATGACTAGGCGACATTAATCTTCAGGTAAAATTTATGATGTCTGGATACTTGTACGGCATTAGTTCTTTTTCAGAGGCTATCTACTTGAATACCTCAAGAATGCTTCTCAAAAACTCCAAGCATTTATCCTTTTCAGTCAATCTCCAGCTCCACATAGCTCTCATTAAGCATTTGTAAACTGTCAGTTTGGTTGTTCTTTTCATAAGTTTGATTTCAGATACTTTTAATCAAAGAAGCATTGGTTAGTAAGTGTTACTCTTACACATTTCAGGACAGATGTTGTTCTTTACACAATTACACAACCAAGGTATGTGAAACGCTCAGCACTTCAAATTTATATTTTTCAATTTCTAAGAAAGAATTAAAAATTTTGACTTAGTGCATGTCATATATTTAGTTGGGTATAGCTCTATATTACACTGAATTAATATATGATGATACAGTATTACTGGAATAATTACTTTATTGTGTTTCAATTTGTGAAATTATGTTTATAAAACCATTGGAATTTTGTAAATAACTTTAGCAGAAACAGAGATATCACTTTTTTAAATCTACCCAGTTCGACAACACTTGGCACAATAGCTTCAAATACATTTAACTACTCTAGCATTTTCAGTTTGAAGAATACAGGACTAATTAAAGGAACTAACGAGAAAATTTCATAAATACTCATCTTTTCCACTCACAAAAATTTCAAAAGACCAAGAGTTGCTAGAAGTACAATTCAGTTCAGGAATGAATGAAAACAATATGTCAAGACGTAACCATATTCTGATTAAGAAAATATCACTTACAAAAAAAAAATATTTTAAAATGAAACATTTATATCCATCTCATATTCAGCATGGAACAAACTATTAGAAACGAAATCAAGAAATACAATGAATAATTGCATGAAAAGATGGAAAAACAGTGTACACCAGAGATGAAAATTACAAAAGAAAAATTCATTTACATCCTTCGCTTGCTATCATGGGTTGGTGTAATGAAACAAGTAAACAATATTATCATCAGTTTATTGCATAATTAGATTAAGTTTTTTACTTTGTATTTATTCATTTACAAAAAATACATCTATCTTCATAGTTTTATGTGATATCCAACTAAAAATTTATTTTAATTATTTAGTCATCAGCTTATAGTTACCATTTAATTATCTGCTCTCCTGCTTTGAATAAATAACTAAAATGTTTATTCACATCCACAGAAATAAGGAAAATATTTTAAATTAAAAACGGAATACAATTACCTAATTTGAATTTCTATAAAACTTTTCTCTTTTAATATAGTTTGCGCAAACAGAACATTTTCATTTAAAAAATGGAAAGCTTTGAATGTTGAGCAAAATAATACTAATACACAAACAACTCACATACTTTATTTTTATTAACAGTAAATGCAACAATAACTAAACATATAGATAAACAATCACAGCTTTCTTAATTACACAAATAATTTCATAGAATACATGATTTTGTGCTAGCTCTACAACACCAGAATTACATGATAGTAAAAAGAAATGAAATTATTCTACTTTCACCTCTTTTCAAACTTTTCTATTTTCACAATATTCTTTGAGATTTTATTTTCAGAGAAGTGGATTTATTTAAATCAGACAAAATACTACTTACAAATAAATCAAATCCTCACTGTAGATATTTGAAAATGAGACATTATACAAGATGAAAAATGGCATGGCTACTTATCAGTTAAGAACTAAAAATGAAAACTAAACTCCTCCCCCCAATGAACATCAGCTATCATGATCTTGTGAGTCAGCTATCTTAAAGAGAAAAAAAAAAAAAAAAAGAATCAAATTGGATCATGGTTGCTTTGGCAAATAACATGATCACTGCCAATTCTCTGGGTTTTTAATTTTTAAACTTTACTACAGAAGATATTTTGCAACAAACATAAAATTTATAAAATTAATGAAACATATCAGACAAATTCCATTCCCTTCCTGCTAATGATTTTCAAAGTAATTTTTCTTATTACATTTTATTTCATCTGATTTTTTTTTCTTTTTTACATTTTATTGACTTACTAAATTTTATTTGATCTGAGTTTCTTAATCTACTGTAGACATTTGTAGATTTTCATATGAAGAATCAAGCAATGTTTAATCAGTTAATATTTGTATTTAATTTTGTTTACTTCAATATATGATACATTACTAAGTTTATCCACACAAAAACTATGTATATTAAATATTAATTTTTTTCACTGTATTTAAAAGTGCTTTGATAGATAAAAGCTTTCTTTCACTAACCAGGACTTTCTGAGTATAAAAGTATAAGAAAATTTTAAAATTAAATCAGCCAAAGAACATAATTTAGAACATCCAATTAAATGCTAATACATTTTATATCAGAATTGAATTACAAATATTTCAGTAATCTGAATCAAGATTTATAAAGTAAATTAAAACCAGTTTGAAATTCCTTTGAACTTCTTTGCCGCACAGCATAAAGATCTCCAGTTTCCTGGTTTTGTCACATTTCAAGTTTGGCATCTGTGCCACTGAAAGAAGCCCTAACTTCCTGAACATATTAAAAGTGAAATGCAAATAAAAATTGGGAAACTCTCTGAAAGATAAAAGCATTTATAGTTCAAAATCAAAAGCAATGCTCATTGCCATCTACAGTGACATTCTGCATAAAGAATTTTGGGTTGAATCAACAAAGTGTTATTGCTGTTTACACTTAGGTATTTCAAAACATTTGAAACAAGAATGCATTATTTCAAAACATTTGAGTACAAGAATACATTATGTGAGGACAGGGTACTATACAATTGATTTCTTTTTCCCTGTAACATTTCTTGTCATTATTTGAAGGTTTTGGGCTTTAAAGTAATCTTGAATTTTTTACACATCTGCTCATGCATTTTATTCCATGCAACTATATTTTATTTTTCTCAAATCAAAAACCTTAAATGATAGTATTGGGATGATATGAAACCACACAGAAAGCAATGTTTCAAACTGTAGAGATTTAATTACTAACCAGCAAGCATCTCTAAAGCACCAAGCTAAGAAATCACATATAGATGTGTACAGATTCTGATGGAAATGTAAAAAATTCAGTAATTTTTTCTAGAATTAAAGTAAATTCTGAGATACTACCTTTAAAAATATATACCGTATTTGCAGATGTATGAGATGCACTATTTTTTCTTTGAAAACAGGTCAGAAAAAATGGGATGTGTCTTATACGTCGATACTCAATTTTTGATTACATTCATTTCTGGAAATGTCCTCTATTCGGAGTTATGCGATCTTTTTCTTGTTTCCTTGCAGAGTGGAGAAATATTATAGTTATGTAGAGTTCAGTGAATGCACATGCGCTGTCACTGACGATCACAGCTGTGTTCATTTAAACTTTCCAATTTTTGTGAATGACTTTTAAGTGTGTGAAATTTCTACTGTTCAATTTTCTTAAATTTGTTCGTAAGTTATGTCCCCAAAACAATGTCAGCATTGCTATAACATGGAATACAAGCTACGTGTGATGGCGTATGCCAAAGAACATAGAAACAAGACTTTAGAGAGGCATTTCAGGCCACCCCCAACTGAGAAAATCATAAGAACTTGGCGGAATCAAGAAGAGGATCTAAAAAAAGCAACTCGCAGTAAACATAACCAACGAAAAGGAACTGCACAATGGCCTGACCTTGAGGGAGAGCTGAATATTGGATTTTAGACCACAGAAAAGTGCGACTTTCAATTTCTATAAAAATGATTATTCACCAAGCGAAAGTGATAGTGACTGATAGACAAATCACTGATTTTAGTGGATCAACATCATGGTGGATGAGATTTGTCAAGAAAAACCAGCTATGCATGCAAACTAAAACAAAAATATTGCAAAAGATGCCACACGAATAGGAAGAAAAAATTATTGAATTTCATCGATTCGTCATTAATGCATTAAAACGAGAAAATTTTGAACTTGCACAAATAGGAAACATGGATGAGGTTCTTCTGACTTTTGATGTGCCTTCAAACAAAACTGTAGATTCCAAAGGACAAAAAATGTTACTCTTAAAACTTCACAGCACGAAAAAACTCCCTACATGGTTGTTTCATCCTGCTGTGCTAATAGGACAAATTGCACCCCACTATCGACTTTTGAGAGGAAGACACTACCCAAAGAAAAATTCTCTAAAAAAGTGTATAAACACTCCTTTAGAGAGATTATTACTCCTTTAGATTGTTCATGCAAAAGGCTGGATGGATAGAGAAGGAATGAGGTTATGAATTGATAAATTTTGGTCGAGGCACCTTGGCAGACTGTTGAAGAAACCTGCCCTACTAGTATGGGATCAGTTTCATTCTCACAGAATAGATGTTAAAAAGAAACTCAAAGAATTGAAAACACACTTAACTGTAATTACAGGAGACCTAACTAGTCAGCTTCAAGCTTTAGATGTCTGCATTAATAAACCGTTTAAGGGATTTATGAAGGAGAAGTGAAACAGCTGGATGCAGCCTTCAAATTTTGAGGTTACACCATCAGGAAGAAGGAAGAGGCCTAGCATTTCACAAGTTTGTAAATGGGTCAAACCTTCATGGGATGTCATGAAAACAGAGACAGTGGTTAAATTATTTAAGAAGTGTGGCAATAGTAATGCACTGGATGGTACAGACAACAATTTGTTGTATAAGATACTGATTTAGAAAAGGTTTCAAGTTGCTCTTCATTTAGCTCTGAAGATGAGTGGTTGGATTTTGACAAAGAGAATTAAAAGGTGTTCTTTCCCAGTAGATTGGGTATTGGTGTTTATATTTAAAATACTGTAAATTCATTATAATGATCAGTAATAAAGTTTTATCCTTCAAAAATCACTTCTGGCCTTAGTAGTGGCCAAGCCAAAGTCCACTGAGGGCCTGCCGTTGGGGGGAGAGGAAATATTTTAAATACTGTAAATTCATTATAATAATCAGTAATAAAGTTTTGTGTATAAAATGGGGTTGTCTCTCATATATATACCATATTTACGGTACATATATAATTGAAATCTGCTAGTTAATGATTTTTAACAAAATATGTTTGACAAAATGTAATGATGTTTTTATAATTATCATGTAGTTGTCCAAGATCAATTCTCAGATTAGATATCAGATAGATCTACCTTCTGCCTACATAAAAAAAGGAAAAAAAAAAAGGAATATGCTTATGGAAAGCTTCCCTTACAAAGAAAAAGCTTTTAATTGTTTTCAACTGAAGTACAAAATGGTACATTAAGTTAACTAAACATTATGTAATCATGCTTATATACATTTGGAAATAAAATTCTTGTAATAGAAGTTTTAAAAACATTTAATATAGCTGCCTTTTAGTCTTGAATTTTGCTGTTAACAAGTCTCCAGGGGAATACTGAAAATAGGGCAATTTATAAGATTAAACTAGGACTGCTTTAGATTTTGAATCGATCAGATTTTCCCAAAATGTTAAATGAACCAGCCAATTTTAGGTTTTTCCTCCTTTAAAAAAAATACGTAACAATTACTAGATTATTTTTTATATTTCTATAACTTTAATATTCTCAGGATTTCTGTGAAAAATATGTTACATTTGCTTGTTGTTACCTTCAGCATTGACAAACAATATCATGACAAATTCCATTCCAATTTCCTCTGGCTTTCTCTTTTCTTGTTTTAGTATTTTCCTCCTAATTTAAAGATGATGACACATGGCAACAAACATTACATGAAAAAGCATGTACAATCTAACACACTTACTTAATGGAAATCACATTATCACAACTTGATTAATTTATATACATTAGCATTAGTTTTGAAACATTTAAGACATTCTTCTTTTAGTCATGTATTAGTTATTTGTATTACTTACTATGTATGTGGTAGATATTAAATTAATTTATTTCTTTATTCAAATCTAAATTTGTGGTAGCATAAATTTTGAAAAATTGTTACTGTATGTCCTAGGCCATGAAATAACACAATTTTTCTCGGGATCCTGCCACGAATTTTGCATTTTTCCTCTATGATAAAATTATTCCCTTAGTAACAGTTGAAATGGGGAATAAAAAGTTACCAAAAATTCATTGGTACTGAAACAAAATTGAAATAAAGCAAACACATTTTTCTGACCCCTCTCCTATTTCTAATCCTAAACCTATCTACTCTAAACTAAACATTTCACAATTATGCTTTAGAGCTGTAACAGTTACGCATGCACATTGCTAGCTAATAAATTCCCATTTATTAGCATGCATATTAGAGTGAATTAAGTTTATTTATATTTTATTAAATACACAGAATTATTATTTTGTAGTTGGCCCCTTGGATTAAATCATACAACCTATTATTCATGAGCTTTATTAACGGCAGTAATTTAGAATAAATGTAAAATTTAACTAAATTAGTCGTTATGTTTTAAAAGATTGTTCTTTACATATCTACATAACAAGAAATAAAAGAGTATATATGAGATATTTCATCAGAAAAATTATTATAAAATGTACAAGTTAAATATTACACAACAAGTATTAATATTTGTGTATATATATATATATATATATATATATATATCACAGTAAGAAGTACCATATGAAACATCTGTTCTACAATGGTTTTTGAGACAATATTAAGGTAATAATCCTTTTTGCTTCAGATTGATTATGGATTCTGCAATGATACGTGCTGTACTTTTTTGATAGCCACCGCTTGTCAAGAAAATTATGGGGATGCTCCTACTCATAGCAGCTTTGAACACTATTTCGTCTCTTTCTATTATACCCTGGAAATTAGAAAGAAAAAATACATAGTAAAATGAAATGTGGATTATTTTCTGATTCACAAGGATATATTTTTAACTAAAATGATTATTGGACAACAAAATACAGCATAATATTCATAAATTTTCAATACTAGTTTTGAAGGTTTAATTAGAGAACATTCTTCTTTAGACGCAGAAGTGCAATGATGAAAGAGAAGCTTTGTTCAGACAATAACAATGAGAAGAAGGGAGTAAATAGACTATAGCAATATCAAAAGCCAATCCAACTGATCATGGCCAAACACTGCAGCCACAGCCCAAGAAACACAACGATAAATCTTATTAATGTACAGGATTCAGAATCACGCACACAAAGTGGGCTTAATCACAACAAACCAATTGTATATTCTCATATGAATGTGTAGTGATCTCAAGAGCCACTTGAAACTTGCAAATTTGAAAGAATCGGAATTCTTGGCTTAGTGCAAAGGAGTTCTTTTGTGCTAGTGGTAGAGAATTTGGCTCACATATAGCAGACCCATGATCGAATCCCAATGTCATTAACATGTTCAAGGGCATGCGAAACTCGTGCGCTGCTGCACTTCCCATTGGTGCTAATAGATAGCGAATCGTGCAAGCAACTACGTACCAACCAAGCATATCAGCATGTGATTGCAAAAATATTGATGCCATTTGTTGATAAAAAATGAAAACAACTATGAAATAATTTTCTTAAAAGCTGAAGGTACAGCTACATTGAAATTTGGATTGTTAACTAGAACTGAAAGTGTTTTCTGAACGTGAAATGGCTCACATCTAATTCACCAAAGGAAGATGTTTTCTGAATAATTTTGGCAGCCCTGAAGAAATATGTGATCCCCCCCCAGCACTGTTCAGCAATAGAAGGCATATGTGTTTCATATGTACCCTAGGAGTTCAAATCCAGAATGGAGTTTTTAAGTATGGAATTGCAAATTTTATTGATAAAAAAAAAGAATAACCTTTAAGTTGAATTTCTGCAGTCTTATAGCTAATTGAAGGACAAAAAAAGGAATGAATGACAACAGAATTCTTATAATCTCCTAAAATAACAGAATGCTTTTTGCTGTGTTCAGATGAGAATTTTTTAACTCCTTGGTCATAATAATATAAAGAGAAAAGCCTTTGCTTACTGGCAACTGCTTTAAGTACTTCAATTCTTGATCAAGAGCCTATTTGAAGAAAGTGGTTGGAAAATGAAGAATAAAACGAAGATAACATCTGTTTAGTTGAATTACATGATTTGAAGCAGTTGAATGATATGATTTGAAATGCTGATTTTAATAGCGTTGAATTATTACTGAGCTACTGGTTTTTGTTATTTTTCTCAACCATTTAGCTTGAAGTGTTGTTTCATTGCATACATATAATACAATCACAGTGCAATAACATTTTATTTGCTTCTAATATGTATTGGAAAATACTTATAAGAAAATGATTTGTGGCCAAATGCATTTAACAGTTAGAGAAGTTTAGAAAAAATTACATAAATTATTACTGTAAACTAATATTTTCCTCTCCCAAAAGCTGCAAGCACATTACTAACGCCCTATTAAGCTAGTTTGGACCTCAGGCACAGAACTCTTTTGGGGGTTCCAGCTATTATTTTCCTGGTTTTCACTAAAGAAAAGGTCAAGAGAAATTATAGGATAATTTGGGGACCTCTTAAACTTTTGGCAATACATACTAAGACTTATTTTGTGGGTCTAGGCATTAATCAGATCCTGCTTCATCAGATTCTCCTTCTTCAAACGTTCATTAATAATTTAATGAAACAGCCGAATATCCAGTTTTATTAAATGCAAAGAGCAACAAAAAAATACGTTGAATTTCAGATTCATATCAGTTACAATTTGCAAAGTGAAAAATTATTATTCAAATTTTTCTTAACAGTATGAATATGATTTAATCGTGTCATTATATAAAATCATTAATTTTATAACAAATGCATACCTCTCCATTGTATCATTACATTATTTATCACTCCATTACATATCATCTTAATTTCTAGTGTAAATCCAGAAATATATTTAAATTTATCAAAAAAGGCAATCCCTCAAAATTCAAGAACTTTTATATAAAATGTGTATACCTGAGGCGATATTGCCAAGCATCCCAGTGGATCACCTTTTAATATATCAGTTCCAGCATTGTACACAATAAGCTGGGGTAGAAATTCTTCAAATGATTCCATCAAGTTCCTATTGTAAAGAAACTGAAGCTGCACCAATGTAACTATGGAACAAGATCACAAATGTAAGTTATATGGTATATTTCACACTATCATATCTTTCACTTGTATCTTGTGTCCTTGTATACCCAAAAGTGTACTTTTTATATTTTCATGAATATCCAATGCATGATGTCAAAAGATTTTAGAATATTGATCGGATATTGATGGAGGAAAAAGAGAGGCTGATTGTTAGAACAAATAATTAACTAATATTCAACTTTTTGTTTGAATATAAAAATACATTTAAAAAATTTTTTACTGAATTGTATGCTAATTCTGAAGGAATCATTAAACTGTCATGCATATTAAAATTAGTGATGCAACATATTGATAGAAAATATAAATAAATACAGTTTCTAATAATCAAATATATGGTTAACAAGTATAACTATATTCTACAGATCAGTAATAATTCTTGTTTTAAACTTTAAATTAAATTAATTTAATTTAAACTTTAAAAGCTGTTTGTTTTGCCACTTAATTATGTACATAGCTACAGTTTGACCACTGCAGACATGACCATGAGTGCAAACATACATACACCATTCACAGCAATTTATTTCTGAAATAGGCAGTATGGACATGAATCATGTAGTAACGATTTTTTCACATATCTCAAAAAACACAGATTTAAGGCGAAATTACTTTCAAATAATCTAAGGCAAATTTTGATCATAATTTATTAACTGTTTTGTTACATTGTGATTCTCCCCCCTCCCACTGGCGGGCACTTAGCTGATTTAAGCTTGGCCACTACTAAGGCCCGGAAATGGTGGCCACTTTATTGTGGAAGCACATTACTTTCTATGAAGGGATGGACAATTACAGCCATGCCTTCTCCGGGATTCAAACAGAGGTCCTTCAGTACCACAGTAGGCTCCCGTAACCACTATACTGTCTGGGTGGCAACATTGTGTTTAATTACATCGTATTTAATTTTTTTCAATTTATTTTATTTATTTATTGGTAAAAATATGAGTGCTTTCAAATCTTAGATTTGTTGCATATAAATAATTTAATGATAAAGTGCAATAAATAATTGTTATTGTATAACAATTTTCATTGTAATTACTTAATGGTTATATTTTATTGCATAATTTTCATAATACAAGTAAAATTATTATAATCAATTATAATAAAGTATTATTATAATTGGTTGCAATAACTTTATGATAATAAATAATTATTACAATTATATTAATAATTATTATATAGATTTTTTATCTTTGAATTTAAACATGTGCACATTATTGCACTCAACAAAGAAATTTCTTAATAATTAGTTATAGCACATATTATTATTACTTATTTAATTAATTATAATAAATATACTATAATAAATAATCATGACATTCCTCCTCTAAAATCTATATGCATTACTATTCACATTAACTGGGTAGAAACACAAAATTTACTTTAGAAAAAGAAATGGAAAATATTCTTGACATTGTGACATGGCTTGATCTTGGCATGGTGACAAATGTCATGTTAAAATACCAGTGAATATGGTGATTACAATACTGGCAAACGTTGCATTTAATTAAACTTGTCTTTTGATACTACAAAAAGTGTATTTTAGCTTAAAAATATAGTTCC
Organism: Stegodyphus mimosarum; assembly: GCA_000611955.2. Lineage (NCBI taxonomy): Eukaryota > Metazoa > Arthropoda > Arachnida > Araneae > Eresidae > Stegodyphus > Stegodyphus mimosarum. Next base: position 26,460 of record KK116322.1, read on the forward strand.
ATAATTTTTAGTGACCTTATTTTTTAAAGTAAGCGATGGGATACGCACTGTTCATATAAAATTCATAAATTATGAAAACCAAATTCAACATCTTAGTTTCCAGGTTTCAAATCTTATTTTCTGCTCATATGAACTATAGGTGGGGGGAAAAAAAAACCCATGATGACAGTATTTACCAATGACATGGAGACTTTCCCTCCTTCAACAGTAAATTCCCTCTTTCTGGTTAAAAAAAAAAAAGACACATTGCCCTGCAGCAAATAAGTAACATACCATCTGCAGGATTCAAAGTGTTTTGGCAGAATGCCAACCAATGCATTTGCGACAGTCGAACTATATTACGATAATTTCTAATGTAATTGCACATGCAATATTTTATTCACACAATCTTCAACTTTAAAGACCCTGACAATTATTAAACAATAGTAAAATATCAAACAGAAGGTCAGCACGTTAATTTTTAGGAAAGTAAATGTTTAAAAAATTATGCATAATACTTCCATTACCCAAGCATGGACATTTAACCTTGTAAATCATACAAAATACTTGCAGGTTTTTTAAATACTTTGAAGTTTTAATTTGGTTGAAGATTTAGTTTTAGAAATATCTAGGATAGGAATCTTAATATAAAAAATAATATTAAAAGTTAATCATACAAAAATAACTTGGCTTATTAAAAAAAACTTAATATTTAATTTTATTTATTTAAAGAAAAAATTAACACTAATTGAAAACTTTTCAGGTTTTGAAATCTTTTAAATTTCAGAATTCAACTTAAAAATAATCTTACATTGACCATTTTAATTGATCATGATAGTTAATGCAATTATTTTGATAACTGTATCAGAAATCAAGCTTTTACATTTATAACAATACAGTTTTACACTTTTCACAATAATACAATTTTATACTTTACTTCTGATAATTTTACTGTGATGTTCCATACAATTTCAGAACATAATACTGCATCACACAATAAATGATTAAATTAAAAATTTTATTTATTATTTATTTATTTAGATCATTATAAGTGATTTTTAAATGTAAATATAGCTGGTAGATAGTATTAAAGAAAAGTAATACGGTAAAATGAAATTCAAACTGTGTAACACTATTACATGGGATTATTTCAAAATATAATTTTAGCAACTTTTATATTTTCAATATGCCCCCCCCCCAAAAAAATACAGCAGCTTTGAAGAAATTGAAAGATATTCAGATATGTTATGCATATTATGATACATCTTATGACAAAGGTTTTAAAGTTATAATTTTAACTATCATTAACTGCATTTAAGTAACAATGCATAAAAATGTACACACACATATAAAAATTAAGCAATAAAAAAAATTAATACAAAGTGCAACAAACTTTGACACTTTTTCTAAATATTCTGCATCTTCAGTCATATGTCTCAGTTCTACTTTTTTCCTTATAGCTCCTAAATTAGAAAAACTATTTAGGTATAAAATCATTTCACAGTTAGCAGAAAATTTTTTTTTAAAAAGTATATTTTTTAAAATTATTCATCCCCCCCAAAAAAAACATGATTCCAAATGATTTCTTTAAAATACAAATGACAGGCTAATCAAACATCCATCAAGGAAATAAGGGAAATTTAGTCATGCCCTAAAAAAAAAGTTGTTTTTTTTATTAACTTATCCACAGCTGACCCTAAGTTAATGAATACTAGTGAAAACTAAGTAGCTTGCAGGTGCTTAAGAATTTTTAGGAGAGAGGGAGGAGTAAGTTTTGATTGTGTGATTTGTGTTGATTAAGGGAGGTATAATTTGCAACACAGTAAACAGGTTTATTGATTTCATATAGCATTAAGACTATTTAAAGCAAAATCACTTACCAATAGAAGCAATTAATAGTTTACAATCTTACAAAAGTGAATTAATTTATTAAATGCCAGCTTTTAAGTTTTATGTTATATTAATTTAATATATAAACTATAATTAGAAGTACAAAAGTCTTAGGACTGAATTGTGCTACTTTCCTAAAAAACAAATATTTTTAAAAGGCAAGATATTATAATTCATAAGAAATTTTCGTCAAGCATTTATTTAGAAACTTTTATTTTTTATTTTTCTCCCCACAACTCTTTTTTCCCCCATTTTTTACTAATCAATTATGGGTATTTCTGATATCTCCTAACTGTATTATTTTTCTACCTTTTAAAAGTAAAACTTGCCAAGTTTGAATACCTTAATAAGCAACTTAAATGAAATATTAACTGTTACAAAAGTCATCAGCTTTAAAAACATAGCTATTTCATAATTTCACTGCAGATCATTTGAGCTTTGGCTACTACAAATACCAAAATATAAAAAACTCTGAGAAAATGTCAGATTTCACTTAAAAGATATTATAAATAGTCAGCCAAATGATACAATTTTTTTATTACTAGAAAAAGATCAGGCTTTTGTTCTTATTTTTAAAATGTATCACTTAACCTCTTACTGCATTCAACCAGCTTAACTCAAATACAATGATTTAAAGTATTTATGTGTGTCAAAGTAAACACATTAAAGATTTTTTTTTTCCAGATACGATTACAAAAGAATATTTCTGCTACAGTTTTCAGTTAAATAAAGACAGAGGTTGAGTTGATATTCAGAATAAAATAATTGGTAGGAGAAAATGACCACTTTCTGAATTTTTATTGGTGCATTAATGAGTTAATGAATTAAAGTTACACTCTGTATGAGAGTTATTCTTAAATAATATTCCAAAGTTGTAAACATTGTATACAGGCTGAAAGCCTGAAAATAATGTTACCCTTTTTGGCAGATTAAAATCATGTTTCATAATGGTCGAAAAAAAAAACATATCTGTAGGACAAACAAACTAAAATGCAGTATTAATGGTTAGTTATGTAATATCATTGTAAATATCTAAATGAAAGAATAAAGCATGATTAAAAAAATTACAACTTATAAACCGAATGCATATTTTTAAATTTTAGGATACATAAATTATAAAATAGCAATATTTGTAAGCCTCAAGTGAATAAGCAATTGATTAATATTATTTATATATAAATTATGCAAGTAATTTAACAAATATTAATTAACAAAAGTAAAGGTTAACTAATGTTTTACATATATTTCCATTTATATATTATAAATGTATGATATCTGCATGTGATAACTATAATACATAAATATATTTATCATTCATTATTATCAACAAAAGTTACAAATTATTACATTTAGCAATAAATAGCTTCGCCAGACACAAAATTCTGATTAAAAAAAGTTTTAACAAATTATATAATAAAGTCAAGGAAAAGGTGCAGAATAAAATTTATATAATTTACATTTATTTTAAAATAAATATATTTACCTTTAGCATATTCATCATGGGGGTATATTCCATGGTTATATACATCAAATATGTAAACTCTGTCATCACCCATAAAATCTCGTTCATGACCATTACCCTACAAAATACACATAGACAAAAGTTCAGATAATTTTGAGAAACTGTAAATCAAAATGACTAAATTTAATTAAAGTTGAATTTTAAGTTTTCATAAAACTACTAAATGATCTTTATTAAATAACAGATAACTTAACAAATTAATCTATACTTCAATTCAAAACCAGTTCTGATCAATATGTGAATATCTTGATTTCATGTTCGTGCTTGTAGAGTTTGCTAATCTATGGGATTTTAACCTGAAGTAGCCAAGAATCAGAAAAAGGAATTTGTGTAATGTAAATGAAAGCAATATTTCAATTACGAAGATCAAACAGCATCTTTTTAACTACAAATGTATTTTTGCTACTTGAATATTGGCTAGTGTCGACTAGTACACCACAAATAATCCACTGCCACCTTTAGCAATGAAATATATTCCTCTCAAGGCCATCAATTTTTTTTTAAAAACTGAAACTAACATCAGATTGTTATTTTCTGCAGCTTGTCTATGCCTTCATAAGAACTCTCTTAAATAAGCAGGCAAGTGACTTATCCTGACCCAATTTCCAATTCTTATTCTAATATTTGTCAGCTGTTGCTGGCATTACATTGTCGTCAAATATTCTCCACTTCTTTTTGTCAAAACCTTGCAAGTGTTCCAACTTTCATTGCATGAGAGCTGGAATACTTGTGAGTTTTTAGAAAAATACTAGTATATGCTTGAAAATCATGTCTGCATCTGTTTCATTTCTCAGCAACATATGATAAAAAATGAAGTAAAAATTAATGAAATGGACAAATGTCCCGAGAACTTTCTTCACAGAAAGGATTATAAAAAACAATTACACAGTGTAGATACGTTCTTGTTCTAAGTTAATATGTGCTTGCTCTAATGAAATTGATGTGGGAATAAAAAAAAAGATACCATCCCTGCCATTTCTGCCTGAGCAGAAAAAAGCAAAAATCTAATTTTTCTAAAAGAATATGAAACAGTTCCTAGCATTACTGAATGTTCTCCAGAATCACAGTCAAGGGTGACATTTTAATAAGGTATCAGTGGGTGACTGCTAATACCCACGTACTGCATTTTCTCCAAAGCAACTAAGGAAAGAAGGCCCAGTTTCACCTAAAAAAACTGCATAACTACACATTTCACTTATATTGCGCTAATTCACGCATAGCATATCTATCTTATAATATATGAAATTCTTATAAATCACATAACCTTAAAATGTCATTTTTAGGGAGAGGAATATAATGATGGTTGATATGCTGAGGAACACAAAATAGCTAGAACTCTGAATTTAAGCATCATTTTACAATCTGTACAAAAGTATGTACTGATGCTTTCAGACAAAAATTTACTTAAATAAATAAATAAAAAGACTGCAAATGAGTTCTGCAAAAATCAGAAGTTTTTTGCATTCTTTTTAGAAGTAATCTTTAGGAATTTATCAAAAACAACAATTGATACTTTAAATAGTACATATTAAATTTTCATAAGCAATAATTTATATTCAAGTCTAAAAATTCCTGAATTTCAATTTTAAAATGATGATATAATAATTTCAAAATTATTAATGATTTGATATTGCTATTTTAGCTCAAAAGAAGTTATTTCATTTAATAAAAAGTACCAGCTTTCTTTTTAATATAAAATCAACAAAAATCAAACCTGATGTGCATCCAGGTCAACTATCATAACTTTACAAATGTGGCTGTAATGCATAAATATAAATTTTATGCAGAGTGTTATATCAGCATAAGCACAAAATCCTCCGCCTTGTTCTGATGAACAATGATGAAATCCTCCTCCTATATTCAAAGCCCATTTTCGTTCAAGAGCCAATTTTCCAGCCTATGGCACAAAAAAAAAAAAAAAGGTTATGAGTAAATTCTTCATACAGTTTTATTGTTTTAATTATGAAAAACAATACTCTGTAAAGAAAAAAAATTACCTATGACATAACAAATATAAAATAAAGATCAATACAAGATCGTCCGATAAGGAAAAAGAAAATGCATAAATATTAAATTCAATAAAGATTTAGCACAGATATCATAATGCAATCACTATTAACCCTATGAGCATTACAGGATTAGGCCCGAAATATGAAAGTTTCTCAAAATATCACGAATAAATGGTATTTTCTCTATTATAATTAAAGAAAGGGCTCTTTCACTTTGTACTTAATTCCTTTTCTTCCAACCTATATCCAACCCAAAATCAGATCCATTAAAAGCTGGCAGAAATTTTCATGTGTAATAAAATATGAAAGCCATCATTCAATATAGAATTTTCCGTCCATAACACTGAGAGGGTTAATGCCATTTAAACATAAACAAGGTGTTTCTGAAAAGTTGGGTGAATGGTCTCAGAAAATAAAGGAAACAAGAGTTACGAACAAAATACCTTTACTGGCCTTCAAAGTAATCACCATTAGCTACAACATACTTTGATTGTGAAGCTATAGGAAACTGTCAGCAAACGCTTCTTGCGGAATCACTTGAAGCACCATGGTCATGTGTTGCTGGATATTCACAATGTCTATGAAGTGTAAGCCTTTCAGGGCAAATTTAAAGTAGCAGTGAGGGGGAGGGGACAAAAGGAAGCATGCAAGTGCCAAATCTGAATAATACGCAGGGTGCTAAAGAACAGCCACCTTGTATTAAGCATGCGGATCACAGTGTGTATACAAACGTTGTCATGTATACTTGCACTGTCTACTCTGCTACAGTTCTAGCCGAACCTGCTGGGTGCACTGCAGCAACAATTTCAAAACTCCCTCGTACACTTCATCATTGACATATTGACCTTCAGGTAAAAATTCAAGATGGATCAATAATTTGTTGTCAGAAACGGTGATCAACATTGTCTTAATCATTCAGTTTGTCAGTCGCTTTTTTCGGGAGATAGGGAAGATGATGAACATCATGCACTTGACTGTCATTTGGACTTCAGATTGTATCAGTAGTCTTACAAACATCCTGTTCGACAAAATGTCTGGTTTATATTAAATAACTTTTTCCATGGGAACATTACCCCAGTGTCTGCTACAAAGGCCAGAAAGGAATCAAGGAAAAGAGTCATCAATGACATTTCCCCCCCCCCTTTGGGCGGTTTCCGTGGATGCAGATGGAAAATGTAAAAAAAGGGCTTTTGTCTGACAAATGCCGGAAAAGTAAGTCACATCATGCAATGGAAAAGCTACTATCTTTCCCCTTCTGTAATTGGGCTGTTATATTACTTTTATTTAACCAAGAAAACTTGTGTTAAGTTTCAAAATAAATACTTAAAAAGACAACTGGTCTCAGTTTTTCGATCACGGAAGTTCGGCACATTACAGCTAAAATTTATTGGTGGCACTGGTGTGGATATGAAGTCTATGGAAGCAGTCTGCAGACATTAGTCTGGGTAAACAG
>KK116322.1:37412-52050 GCA_000611955.2 Stegodyphus mimosarum
AAAGAGGGCGGATAGTGAATTAATTGTGGAAATTTTGCCACGCTTGCTTCCTTTGATTCAGGATCTCCTGAAGATAAGCAACCCACAGACACAAGAAAGCCTATTACAACTTCTCGTGAAGTTCCAAAGTAGATGAACAGCTGAAAACACGCATTCAGCAAATTTTCGACAGTATTCAAGAGTTTCGTCTAAATAGAGATGTCAAAGTAAGCAGTATCCTTATCAGCAATCGAAAAAGGCGACAGCAAAAAACAGGTAAAAAAAAAGTATTTGGAGATCGCAAAAAGAAGCAGAAGAAGCAAGGGGCAAAACAAAAGGATTTAAACTAATCAGGGTGTACGAGAAGAGGGTCCAGTTACCCTATGTAAAGACAAACCCCACTGAGATTAAATTAAATACAATAGTGGTACAGAATTTGGCCTTGCTGGAAATTCATATTTTGTTAAACAACATGCCTATTATGGCCTTACTGCAGCACAGTGCAGCTTTTTGTTGCAAGACTTTTTCAAAAAAATTTTTTGAAGGTACAGATTGTTTAAAATCACGCTGCAGAAAGTAATTGCCATCCAAGGTAAACAGTACGTGTGCATAGGAAAAGTAGGGCTGTACGTACAGATCAAAAATGAAACATACAATGTCAAATTTTGTATATTAAAAGATCTACTAACTTCAGTTATTTTGGAAGTCAACTTCTTACGCGCAGCAAGAATGAACTTAAATTTTCAGAACTTTACTTTAGAGGCTGAAATGAACGCTGTAGAAGAAGAAGAGGAGCCACTCCAGAGATAGAGCTAACCACCCCCAGGAAGAGGATATGAAGAAAATCAAAAATTTGGCAAGAAATTTTTATAAATTATTTGTTGAGAAGCCAGGATTCTGCCAAGTAGTTCAGAATGAAATTAACGTGAGAAATGCTCCCCAGGTTCGTTCTAAGCCTTATAAGTATGACCAGGTCAAAGAAAATATATTAGTAAAGCAAAGTAAACAGATGCTGGCCAATAAAATAATTATTCCGAGTAGTAGCCCCTACACAAGCCCAGTAGTTTTATGTAGGAAGAAAAATGACCTCCCACTCTTCTTAGATCCGAATTCATGGAGCTCTGCCGTGGACTACTGTAAACTGAATAACATAGCAAATTATTCTACATATCTCCTGCTGATAACCGATGAGATAATCTGAAAAATACAATCTACTAAATAATGACAACACTTGCCTTGACAGTATATTTTCAGACTGCAGTAAAACCTGAAGATGTGGAAAAAAACCGCTTTTATAACAAAGTCAGGCGTGTATGCCTTTTGGAAAATGCCGTTTGGCTTCAGCAGAACTCCCGCTACATTCCAGAAGGTAATGGATATTGTATTAAGACCTGTCTTAGGAAAAAAAAAGTTCACCTCTCTAGATGATATCATAATAACAAGTGAAATGATCAATGAACATATAGAGAGCACTTAATGAAGTTTTTTCATTATTAAATGAAGCCGGCCTCAAAGTGAATCTCAAGAAATGTAAATTTGCGGCAAAAGAACTTAGATACCTCGGATACAAAATCTCGAAAAAAGGCATCAAAACTGATAATTCTACACTCTTAGCAATCAAGAGTTATCCACCTCCTAACACAAAGAAAAAATTAGCATCCTTTTTGGGCATGTGCTCATACTATCGGTCCTTTATTCAGGACTTCGCGAAGATAGTTGAACCCTTGATGGTTCTCAAATGCATGAAAACTAGATTCACCTGTTCCAGGCAGGCGAACACTACATTCGAAAAATTAGAACACCCATTAATCCACACCCCAGTACTGAAATTCCCGAAAGGGGACCAAAATTTAGAAATCGAGGTAGATGCCTCTGATTTCGCAATTGGCACTGTCCTTTTCCAAAATGGGCAGCCAGTTGCAAACTTCAGTAAAATTCTGAATCAGACTCAACGGAATTATACCACAACATAAAGAGAAATTCTTGCTGTCTAGATAGCAGTACAGAAATTTTGAGTTTACTTTGGAAGCATTTTCTATTCAGACCAAGCGGGAGTTGGTCACTAGTATTCCGTGAAAAATTTTTCTTCCTGGCTTATGTGCTGGACGTTAAAGCTGCAGGAGTTCAACCCAATAATAAAACGCACGCCAGGAAAGGAAAATGTTGTTGCGGATGCCTATCAAGAATTAAGATCGACAATGAGGGAAATCAGTCAGATGTATGATCTTAATGTACAGTCAGATGTACGAAAATAATTAAGTCCCGTGAAACAATAATTGCAGAATAGAAGATGTACCCTGAATTCAAAGATATTTATGCATATCTTGAAGACTCTGAACATTTTGAACATGTGGACATTACAGGGAAAAAAAATTTGGGGAGGCCATTATGAAATCATTAACAAATTTCTATTTTACAGAAAAATAACTAACAATAATCAAGAGTACTGGCCAGTGATACCAGCGAGTCTACGACTAAATATTTTAGAATAGCTGCATTATTTACCTATATGCAGCCACCTTGGTATTAGAAAATCATTGCAAAGGGTCTGCGAGGCAGTTTATTTTCCACAACTCCACAAAGTTGTGACAGTGTACGTTAGGTCATGTCATATGTGTCAATTAATTAACGATGTTAATTATAACCCAACTAGGTACTTAAATAACATAATGATAACATTCTTCAATGAATTGTGGTCATCAATTTGCTCAGACCTTATCCCAGAACAAGGCTAAATAAGAATAGACATCTCTTAACTATCGTTGATCATTTTTCAAAATGGGTCAAAATTATTTTCCTTAAACCCTAAGGTTTGTTCTTTTTTGTTATATATCATTGTTCTTGTGTGATACCTCAGCTGTTTGGATTGATCTTTCCAATACAGCCATATGTAACAGCAACAATTCCCCTTAAATGAGCATCAGCAAAAATAGTGTCAAATTGATTTTTAAATACATCTCAAACTATGGGCCCATTAAAAGTAATATCTAATAACGGAAAATAATTTGTATGTCAGTTATCTAAAAATCTTTGCACAGGACTTGGTATATGGCATCTGAAAATAATACCATCTAGGACGCAATCGAATATAGCGGAACACGTAAACAAAAATATTGTTAAATTATTTGGGGAAGACGTTAAGAATTATCATGACCATTGGGATAGCTGTGTCAATGAATTATGAAATGAATCATGAAAAGCAATATGACAAAGTGAATAAAACACAAATGTTTTATTCACCAGGTGTTTGGGTCACTTTGCATCCCATTAGTAATGCAAAAAACAAACAGACCTCAAAGTTCATACAAAAGCATGGTGGTCCATACTTAGTAGTGACACAGAAATCACCTAATTCCGATGTCATTTCAAGCCTTTATAAACTAACAGAACTCTTAGAGATGTACCATATGTCCCCACTAGTGCCTTTCTAAAACAAATGCACTTTTCCCACTGTTCCGCTCAGGAAGAGAAGTTGACCACCAAAAGTTACTTTTCATTCCCGAATTAATCAAGAACTTGATAATCTAGATGATGCTTCAAAGAGAGGTCCCATTGCCTAGGAAATCAAAAGGCCTGAGACCAGAGACAGTACTAGAAGAGCTCCCAAGTCTTCCAGTTCTGTCTCCTTGCCCGGATGTCAGCAATGCCACCAAATCTTAAAATTATGTCTATCTGTAACTTAATCCTTGCAATAAATTTTTATTACACAATAAAGGACTCATTTATGACCCCATCCAACATAACCCCCTGATAGTATTATTTAATAATAATACTATCAGGGTACTATTATCATACTATTGGAGTACTATTATTAAATAGTACTTCTATTACTTTAATAGCAATACCATAAAATCAATTTTTTCTCAGCTTACTATACTTGGGCTAATTGTTCAAAATTTGAAAATGTGATTTTCTGAATTTAAATTGAGGCTCAATCTGCAGAGGAAACTTAGAATTTACACAACTATTCAGGATAAGGAGTCCCTAAAGAATAACGCGTGTAACAATGATTTGGAAGATCAAAAACAGGAGACTAAATTCTGAAGTTGCTAAACTAACAGATGGTAAGTTCAGTCTCATCATACAAAGTAACAGGTGTAGTAACTCCAAAAGACTTGGAAAACATTTACAGTTTTACAAGCTACCATATGGAAAAATTTCGATAAAATTATAAAGCATAAAACTTGAGAAAATGAGTACAGCAAAAATTAACATAGGAACAGCTGCACAGTTATTCCGCATTCTTCTCTGCTTTTTAAAAAAATCTTTTGACAAAGAAAGAGAAGAGAATAAAATTATGAATAAAAATTAGACTCATTAACAGACACTGTACCAAAATCAAATTAAAATAACATTTGAAAATTGGACATTTTCGAAACAAAAGCGACAAGTTTTTTAAAACAAAAGTTATGTAATGACAAATGAATTCTTTACAAGCACAAGAAAAGCTCAAAGATGACTTTTTTTTTTTTTTTTTTTCTTTCAAGAAACCATGTAACCCATGAAATTTACGCTTACAGCTTCATTGGCTGCAATTAGATAAATTTATTATATGCTTTTGAGAACTGCCACAACTATCACTACATGGTTGTGCACTAATTCATTAGAAGTTATTTTTGACTTTATTGTAAATATTCTCTTGCCCCTCACAAATGAATTTTCCGTATGAAAGTACAGTACTCTTTTCTTATCAGGATCATATTCAGAAATGTGCATATGTATTCACATATGTATGTATGTGTTTATGTATGCATGAATATATGTAGGCATGTACACTCATGTCCAAAATTATCTTTACATACCCAAAAATGATGATATTCAATGAAATATCGAATCAATGTGATCCGTATTTGCAGGGAATGTGTGAAAACCAAGCCTAATTAGCATTATCCAATCAAAAGTAATCAAACGGTTTGTGATATGCAAATCTAGGTGTTACGTCATCCAAGGGTGAATCAAGCGCTTTGCGCAAACTGAATATTTGAGTGAATTTCTGCAACATAGCGTTTGATTTCAGTGTGTAGGGACTCAAAGCGGTTTGTTATGGCTTCGAAGTATCATTTGGAAGAATCTGTAAAGTGGCGAATTATCGGCCGTTTAGAAGCAGGGCAGTCAATCATGGAAACAGCCACATGTCTGAATATTTCAAGACAGACAGTCTCTAAGCTATGGAAACAGTTTCAAAATGATGGAAGTGTTGTAAGGAGGCTTGGACAAGGTCGGAAAAGAACGACAACTGCTTCTGAAGATCGGTATTTGGCATTAACTGCCCGTTGTAACAGAAAGGCTACTGCTCGCCAGTTAAGTTCAGAGCTTGCAGCCGCCACTGGAACTGTTGCATCATGGCAAACAATATACAGAAGGCTTAATGAAAAAGGCCTTTATGCCAGAAAGCCAAGGGTATGTGTTTTACTGTCTTCACAGAAAAAGAGGGATCGCTTTAATTGGTGTAAAGAACATCAAAACTGGACTGAACATCAATGGTCCCATGTTCTCTTTACTGATGAGTCGCGGTTTAGTTTAACTGGTGATTCTAAACGTGTTTACATCTGGAGGGAGTCAGGAACACGAAATGATCCCTCGAACATTGTGGAACGTGACCGTTTCGGTAGTGGAGGTGTGATGGTATGGGGTGGAATAATGATCGATGGACGTACGCCCCTACACGTGTTCAGCAGCGGATCTGTGACAGGCCAGATATATCGGGATGAGGTCTTAGATCCTTATGTAAGACTTTTCAGGGGTGCATATGGACCTGCCTTTTTTTTATGGATGATAATGCCCGTCCACATCGAGCAAACCTCGTTGATGAATTCCTTGAAAGTGAAGACATTAAGCGAATACCTTGGCCACCAAACTCTCCTGACCTTAACCCGATAGAGAACTTATGGGACTACCTTGGAAGAGCAATTGCACGTATACATCCTCCTCCTAGAGATGTAAATGCTCTGAAGACGGCATTGCTGGAAGAGTGGAGATTAATTCCCCAAACTGTGGTTAACAACGTTATTTCCAGCCTTAAAACACGTTGTGATATGTGTGCACAAGTCAGGAGAGATCATATTCCATATTGAATCATTCCTTTTTTTTTCTTAACTCTCTTTGTCACACTTTATTACCATTTTTATTGTTTCATGCTACAAGTTTATATCATATGAGGTGATCTTCAATTTTTTCTTTTGCATTTATGTGTCATCATGTTATGTACGATTTCATGAAAATTCATTAAATTATAAGTCATAGTCTCTGTGAAATCTGTGAATTTATGCATGTAAACATAATTTTGGACATGAGTGTACGTAAGTGTATGTATACACACACGCATATACATAATTACATATATACAGACGTGTGTGCATACATTCATTTTCGAACACGGTCCTAACAGAAGAGTACCAAATGTACTTTACATTTCCATCACTTTTTGAGCACCTTTTCTGCCAAAGCTGATTAAGTGTGTCTGTTCACATGTGCAAAATCCTAACTGCACTTTTATGCTTTTAAGTTATTTTCTGTTTTTTATATTTAAATATAGTCATAGCAGATTACTTTTAGTAGTAACTAAATTCACATGAATGTACTCATAGTTGGCATATGAAATAATATTCTTGCTCCTTGTGGTAATTACGAAACAAATCAGAACTAGATGAATAATTCTCACTCTCTTTATGCATTCAAGCAAAATTCCTCACAACCGATATGCTATTTTCCACATTTTCCCACATACTTTTTACATAAGTCACTGAACAAGAATTTGAGCAGTCCACTTATAACATTTCCTTTATGAATAAGCCCAAAATAAATAAATAAATAAAATTTTGCATTCTAAACATATAATTATACACTTAAGAGCCAAAACATTATGACCGCCTACTCAATAATGCATTATGCAACCTCTGACCCGCAAAACAGCTGCAACTCACTTTGGCATGGATACCACAAGCTCTTGGTAGATGACTGGAGACAGGTTTTACCAAAGGTCTAGGCACAGGTGATGCAAGATATTCCAGCATCATGATTTTGAGCTGATGAAGTCAAGATATTCCAACATGGTGATGTTTGAGCTCTGAACTACTGCTCCATGGCATCCCAAATGTGCTTTACTGGGTTAAGATCCGGTGAGCTAGGTGCATCATTATACTCCTTGAACCACTCCAACACAGTTCGAGCCCTGCGACATGGGGCATTGTCCTAAAGATTGCAATTCTAGTTGAGAAGATAGACGTCATGTAAGGGTGCAGCTGATCCACAGTTATGTTCAGATAGTCTCCAGCTTTCATGGTCTGTTCAACAACAACTAAGGGCTCCAGAACCACCCACGTCTCTCAGAACATTATACCACCACCACCAGCAGCAGCCTGTGTATGATCTACTGTAAAGGAGGAGAGCAACATTCACCTGGAAGACGGCGTACACTGACACGACCATCGACGTGATGAATGGGAAATCATGATTCATCCGACCAGGCAGCTGTCTTCCACATATCCATGGTCCAGTCTAAATGTTCCTGAGCCCACAATAGTTGCAACGTTGACAACAACACTTGGTTAACAGAGGCACAACAGTGGGACGTCTGCTGCACAGTCCCATATCCAACAATATCTGCTGAACTGTGTGTTCCAAAACACTTGCACATGGACCAGCATTGTATTAGCCTGTCAGTTCAGCCACTGTTACGTCAATTTTGCTTGTACCAAGTGGGACAGTCTCTGACGTCCTTTTTCTTTGATGACCCATGGATGTCCAACACCTTGGTGTCAACTGCTGGTTTTACTGTCATTTATCAACCTTGCATAAATAATAACAATAGCAGATTGTGAGCAACCTAGAAGTCGTGCAGTTTTGGACATACTCATTCCGGTTTCTTATCTTCAACAGCAGTAGTTAAATACCACCCCCACTTAATCACATGCCCTCCACATCATCTAGATGAGTTTACTGAAAAATGCGTGGATGGGCATAATGTTTTGTCTCATCAATGTAGTTATGAGAAACAAATGATCCAATAACTATGTTCTGAAAAATAAATTATCTGTGTCAGTACACTAAGTGTATTAGCCCCTTCCTGCATGCCAAACATCTACAGACTGCATACATTTACTACAGCAACACTCAGTCATTTATGTAAAGCAATTAATAACAAGTTATCTCATAGCAAGCAAGTAAACCCAATTCTCCAACTATGAGTACTCTCATAGCTGGCAAAAAATATGTTAAAGAATAAAAGTTTTTACATACTAATTGATGGCTTAAACAAATTTATAAATTTCTGATGTACAGCTTTCATCACCAAACAATAAATATTTTTATTCCCCCATTTTTAACAACTATAAACATGTGCAGTTGCAGAATGGGAGAAGTGCAAGGAGACCTCTCTTTGAAGCGTTGTCCAAAATATCAAGTTCTTGATTAGTTCCAGAGCTTAAATTGTGCCGGAGCTCTAAATAAGAAGTAACAGGCGCTTCTTTTATGTAATTGAACAACAATTTCAGCAGAAATTTGATATCAAAAATTATATTTTTAGCAATAAAATTATATTAAAAATCACTTATTAAATTTTAATTTATCTCTTTACACTTTATTTAATTACTTTAATATTTAATTATTTAAATAGTTTATGAATTAATTAGATACTAATTATCAATTAAACAATAATTAATCAATATTAATATCAATTAAATAATTATTAATTAATTTGATGATCATTAACTATTTAATTTTTGAATTATTAATGATTTTAATAGTAATTTATTTATTTACACTTGTTTCTCCTTCCTAATGATGTCTTCCATAGGGCTCTGCCACTTCTACTTTTAGAAATTAAGCCTTGATTAATTCGGGAATGAAAAGTAACCTTTGGTGGTCAACCTTTCTTCCTGAGCGGAACAATGGGAGAAGTGCAACTGCACATGTTAAAAACATATATAAACTGCACATGTTCACTCTAATCATGCATTTTCTTCCATGCAAGTATCAATTAGTATTTGCGGATTTTCATATAATATTTGCCGTACCTTGTTAAGATAATAATTTGAATAATGAAAATGATGATTCTTACACAAGTAATGAAAATGAAACCATGTGACTCTTTGAATATGATGGGATATTATTAAAATATCAAATAATGAGCCAGTTTTCATTAAATAAAGTTCTATTTCAAGAAAAACAACATTTTATGAAATGCAATACAATAAATTTAGACAAATTCTGAAAACAGTGCCAGATTACGGTTCTTGTGAATCTTAAATAAAATTTAATTTGAGGTTCTATAAGTTGGAGTTTGTAATGAAATTTTTAATGACATCACATGAAATTTGTATTAATAACAGAGTATACAAACACTAATACAACAATAATTGTTTAATAGAAGAATTTCTAGTACAAAATAAAAAATATATTCTAATCATTAATCACCTAGTAAGTTTTTTTATTATTATTATTATTTTCAGATTTTTCATTTCAGAAAATTGATCAATAATATCTTTGTAACTTAACTATTTAAAAGTTTCTTTTTCCATAAGCAAGTATTTCGAATTTTCTTGTCCTACTGAATTTCTTAAAATAATTCTTCATTCATTTTAAAACAGAGAAAGGTACGTAATGATATAATACGTGATCTACACCATTTGGTTATGTACTTCTTTTAGATGGAACGACTAAAACTGGCTTTTGTTTTAATTCTGAAAACGGTGTCTTTACTGAGGTGAATGTGGTTCAGTACACACTGTCAAAATCAATAACCAAAAATTGCACCATCAAGAAAGCTAAACAATATCAGTTAATTTGTAACACCGAGAAATATTTTCACACTAAACAAAACAGGAAAAGGTCTTTTAGATTTTTAATTTTTTTTTTAATTAAAGAAGGTATTTGTGTGCAATAAATTAGCTCATCATACAGTGGGAACACCACTGATCATTTTTGTATTTTTGATAAAAATACCTGAAGTATCTCAAAAATTGGCAGTTAAAAATGATAATAAATTTCATGATAATCTGTTAATGCAAGAAACATGTACCAAAGAAATTTATATACATATGAATGTACTTTCAATTAATTTATAATGTAAATAATTAAGAAATTTATACAGAATTTTTTAATCAATAAGCTATAAATAATTTTAAAAAATCCTCAGAAGAAAATAGTCCTTACTAATATTGTCCCTCCAGTATGATAACGAAATGGCCTTAATACTCTTCGCTGCACCAAACTGTTTGGCATGGCAGCAACACATGGTACTTCTGTTATCCTAGCTACATTAACACTCCACTAAAAACAAACAAAATGATATCCAATAGTTTTTATAAACAGCATCAAGAAGAACTGTGATTGTTAAAGTGCACCTCTGCTAATAGCCAAATACTAAAAATCTACTTTATCTTTCTTAAATAAATTACACTATATCAATAATAAATATCCCATGCTTATGATAACATAGCATAAATCTAAAAATTAATAAAATGAGAAGATTTAATTAATTATGACAACACTTAAAATAAATCATTAACATGTAACATAGGTTAATTTCAGGGACCATTACAAAAGCAAGACATACCTTAAGTTTATCTAAATAAGATTTAGGATGAACCACTAACAAAACTTCATCACTAGCCTCAAGTGGTTTAACCACAGTGTTTTTATTCACAATGCCAGCCTCTGAAAAAAATTTGAAGTATCCAAAATTTTCAATTTTGTTAATATGCACGAAAAGTTTTAAAATATCATGAAATTAAATGCATTGTCTGCAGATGAAAATCATATCAAAGCAATAAAAAGGAAATTTTAATACAATACAGGGTCTTGAGTAATACAATACAACAAACATGTATAATCATCAACATAAGAATGACAAATTACTAAATTTTAATGCTTTTAAAGATACTAAAAAAATTATTAACAAACAGAAGTTAATATTTTAAATATTTTAGAATGCTCTATGAAAAATAATCAATTAAAAATAAGGCAGTTCTACTGTAACCGACACTGGTATCTCTGTTACAATAAACTACCAATAACAACAATTCCTTGCTGTTGTAAAATGATTAATTCTACCCATCTTCAGATATTTGCAAGTTCATTTATGTCTTGACTACCCATATTTTTTTCTTTTCAACAACCACTGCTTTCAATTTCTTTATCCTGAGTCTTTTGAGATTTATCAAAGAATAGAACAGAAAATGCCAAGTTAATCAAGATTATTTTATAGTGCTGAATAATCATATACTGTATTCCAATGAAATTAAATTACATATCATTAAAGAAAGACTATCAAGAAAATTATAAATTTATGTAAATTTTTAATAATGGAAGGAGGATATTGATTTGAAGAAAGTTAGATAACATTTAAACAGCTAAATGGTTTACTTATTGTCTCAGGAAGGATCTAACATCCATAGAAATTTGCCCTAAAACTGAGACTTTACCATCATCTTTGAAAGGTAGCAAATGATATCAGAAGATTGGGATGGGAGAATGATGATTAAAAAGCATTCATTTACAAAGAGGAAAAATAAGACAAAACTGCCAAATTAGCCATAATGATACCAGTATTTTTTATTATAAATATTATCATATGCATCAATAGTATTTATAATAAAAAATTAACTATTTCATGCAAATATTATATTATATATAGAGAGAATCATAAGTAAACTAATGGAATTACCATTGACATTTTGCAGTAACATCTGTGCCAAGATGACTTAAAGCAGCTTTATATAATAAATATAATATATTTAACTGATCTCATACAAGCACTATTTAGTATATTTGATTCAGGAAGTAACTACATCCATTGATATGCTCTTCATACTGAAAGTAATAATGAAAATATGCTGTATTTGGGTCAAACATGTTAAAATCTAATTTCAAACAAAAACATTTTTCAATATGTATAAGGTCTCTGCTTGAATTTAAGTTCGGGAGGGGAGTTCTCATTGTATTATATTTAAGCATTCACCTGAATGAGTAAATGAAATCACTGTTTGAATGAGCAAATGAAACCATTGTCTTAACTATTTGAGGTCCTAGAGGATTGAATGTCCGTACAAACATCTAATAAATACATTTAAGATAATATGAATCTTATTTTGGAGAATAACATAAAATAGCTGAAACAAAGACATGATGACATTATAAATTAAACTACATGAAAAATCAAATTACAGATCACAAACAGTCAAAATAAATAAATTTATAAACAATGAAAATAATTTATGAATTTTCATTCAGAAGGAAAATGACAAATGCACATTTTCATCATCTTTACTCCTGAATAAATTACCTTATTTTCAAAAATTGGGGGTGGATATTGTTTCTTTTTTGTATCTTTTAATTTCATATAATCCATTTAATTAAATTAATCCATTTAATTCAGAGATTATATACTTTAACAGGAGGGGATTAACAGGTTATATACTTTAATATTGAGTGGCAGGAAAAAGCAATTAACTTTTTCAGCAAAACTCTTGTTTTATTTACTATATCAGGTGTTACAATGAAATTATTTGCGACAATTACACATATTCTGTCCAAGGCGCATGAAAAAAATTACCACATCTGGTGGTTAGTATCACTGACCACTACCCACGGAACACATCCCTGCAAATCAAGTCTCTATACTCAAGGAAACAGTTTTTCTTTTTCAAGCAGAATGCAACTTTGCATGTACTGCATTCCCACACTGTTCTTACAGGCTTTTTCTTCGTGCTGCACAGCACACATCATCGTGATGTTGTCTTCAATGGCTGATGCTTATTTTCTTGAAGACGAATTGCTGCATCAACTATTAACTTATGTTTCTTGATTGCCATCTAGTGAGCTACAAGGGAACTTCAGAAACGGTCAGTCTTGAAAATCACTCATACAAATGAGTAAGATGTTCAATAGAAAAGGTTTTTACTTTAGGTAACCACCACTCTTCGAACAGTTAAATGATACTTAATATATCACCTTGAATAAAAATCTATTATTAGTTAAAAACCAGCACTGTTAGTCCAAAAGACCTATTATCTTGAAACTCAATTTTGCATTTATTCACTTTAAATGCTGTCTACTGTAAATATATAGCTTCACTTTTCATTCAAGTCTGTCGTATCTTGGGAAAATGTAAAATATTTATCTTTCAAATTTAATTTGTCTGTTAGCCCACCAGTAGCTAAGCAGTAAAAGCAATGAATACTGGTAGTTTGGTACGATGTTTAAATCCTGCAAATGGGTTCGCTGCATAGGCATTTTTGTGGTTTCCCCATGTGTAATGGGTATATGAGCCAGTTTCTCTTAGAAAATCCTCCAAAGGCATCCCTCCTCTTTGGCAGAAACCCTTGAGTGCTTGGCCATAATCAGATAACCTTAAACCTAAACCCAATTAATTAAGTCTGTTATTAACTAATAAACTATGCTATTTAAAAGCAATAGATGTAATTTTCTAAAAATATTATATAATTTTTTTTTACTTTTTAAGCTGATTATATAATAATGCATTTGATTTATGCTATAACTAATTAAAAACATTAAATACTTTTTTTAAAGAATTACATTATATACTTTTTCACTTTTCAAATGTTCACAAGATATACTACGTTCTCATGCTATTCTCAATGTATATTCTTCTAATATCCCATAAAATATTTGTTTTGTTAGGCCTTCCAAATTTACTGGAAGTTCTGGTCAGAAAGCTATGAGTACAATCTTCCTACAGATAGCTGTGACAAATCTATTACTATTTTGTCAGCCATATTCAGCTTACCATACCATGTCTCTTAAAACCTTTCTTTTTTATGGCAGAATTCTGTAAATTTGAAAATAATACATGCCTTGATTTTTTTTTCCCAAAATAGAAGGAAAAATTGAACAATAACAACAATAACAAATTATTTATAGCCTTATTCATAAAAAAGGAGGGTAGCTTATTAGGAATCAAATGAGATTGCATCAAGTGAAAGCATATTTATTATAAGTTATTGAAACACTTATCCATAAATGCCACTAAATCAAGCTGCCTGGTGATAGGTTCAAAGTCAATGGGATAATACAATTTTTTTTCATTTATACCAAATAATTCATAAAACTCATGAAATATTCATCACCTATTTTCAATTTAAAAAAAGCTCTGAATTTTCTTTTAGTTAAAAAAAGAAAAGGAAAAATGAGGTAAAAGTATGAAATAAAGGAAAAACTTCACAAATTATCAGGTTTTATTATTATTATTCACACTACCCTGAAAAGCATTCACATGGCAATGCACTGTTGTCATCAAAACATATTATATGGCAACCAGGGCATGCGTACACACACACACGCAACAAACAAGAGCTGATATCTGCCTTCAAATTTGATAGTTATTTTCGTTTAATGGCTGTTTTTGTTGCATTTGAGCATATTTTTTTTCTTTTTTAGAAATATGGCATTTTGTTCAATAATACAGACTGCAGAAATTCATATTACATGAAATTATACTTCTTAAGAAATAAAATTTTATGGATCAAAATTTGTGCAATTCTCTCATTTTTTCAAGTGAAAACAGATGGCTATGTACATGGGAAAACAGCAGTGTGTACATGCCAAGTCTGCACAGTTCTCCGAGCTTTTTTGATACTAAGACAGATTTATCTGTACATGTGAAGAAGTGGAAAAGAAGTGTTTTATTATAGATGTCTCT
>KK116322.1:60787-96606 GCA_000611955.2 Stegodyphus mimosarum
AACAATTACCTTCCCACACATCACCGCCTACACATTATGTTGCTACTTTCCTATTCCCTATTTCGATTTAGATACTTTTCCCCAAAGAATATATAGGGATTCTTTTCCTATAGATTCTTTGCTTTTCCCTTTCCCCTTAACCAGTGTGGGGATGCGTGTTTTCCTTTCATTTACTCACACCATTTTGGTTTTAATATCTAATTTATATTCAATCAGATGTTACCTTAAGTTAATAGTTAAAGTACATATATATCTAAAAAAATTTTTTTAAATAGTTAATATTCTGCTAGGTTATTTCGTTCGATGTAGGATAGGGATAGGGCAGATAGGGTCACAGAGTTAGCTCTAGTTCATACCATGGAAGTTAGAATAGATGGAGTCAGCCTTCTCCGTAGGTTCCGTCTTCTTCTCATATGTGAATTAGAGTTTCAGAAAGCATTGCTTCCTTATACTCTGCACCTGGTGAAGGGCATCGATAGAACAAAATAATTAGTATGGACAAAAAGAAGAAAGTATAAATCAAGTGGCCGCCATCAGTCGACGAATAAGGTGAGTTGCTCGCAGAACGTCCAAATCAGTGAATCGAAGAGTCAAGTATGGGTAACAGATGTTAAGGATGGAGAATGTCAGATGGATATTTGTGTTTTTCTCTGGGAAATGGAGAGCATCTAAGAGAGCTGATGCAGTTGTTAGGGTGAGTTAGAACAGAATAGAAGAAATTTCTGGCAAGTTTTTGAATATAATCTTGGATTGTGTCTACTTTGAGATCGCGGTTGTTGAGAATCGAGCATTTAAAATTAATATTATATGCAGCTCAGTTACATCATTGTTTTGTTGTATTACTAGGTTTTATGCATCTGGCATCACTTTTATTTCATTCATTCTAAAGTTGCTATGTAAGCAATAAGATGTATGTTAAGCTTCTCTGCATTTTTGCTTATTAAAGTCCGAAATTCATTTAGCCATCACTCTGTTTTGTTAATTTTATAACAGGTTATGGGCTTTAGCAACGTTTAACTGCTCAAGCAAAGTAATGATGGCTATTTGGACGTATTTGAATCACGGATTTCGACTTTCGTTTTTGATTTCAACACTTCCAGCTGAACAGTGTGTAGGTAGACGCAACAGTGTATCGACAGCTTTTTTTCTTTTTTGCTGCATATTTCTTGGTTAATGACGACGTAATATGGAAGCTAAAAATTTTGTTCAGTGTACCAAATTGGAAAGTTTATGCAACTGGACTGACTGGAAATTTGAAATAAACTCTTTGTTTGTGCTCAACAATTGTGCGGGCATCTTTGATAATTCCCTTGTCGAGCCAAAAGCACCGGCAGAAAACGCGAATGTAAAGACGATATGCGAGTACAACGAAGCTGCAAAAGTGTATGCAAAAGCGAATGCGAAAGCTGTTGTGATCATTCGAACAAATGTATCACCGAATGTCTTAAATTTGATCCGTATGCATGGTAATTCTGCACTAGCGATATGGAATGAGTTGTTAAGTAATTTTGAGAAGGTGTCAAGCGTAAAACTGGACACTCTTCTGCAACAGTTTTCACCTTTCGGATCAAGAAAGACGAAAGTGTACTGCAATCACTTGCACGTTTACGTACATTGTGGGTGGATCTTCAACGTGAGCAAGAGTTGAGTGGCGAAGGAAAGTTGCCGCAGAACTTGCTAGCACCACGAATCTTATCTAGTCTTCCTGATGACGAATATCTCGAGTTCAAATCACAGTGGGATTCAATGCCAAAGACGGAGAAGTCACCAGAAAAACTTATCGAACAAATCAACATGCGGCTGCAAAGAAAAAAAAACAAGAGCTTAGAAACGAAAGTACGATAACATTCGTCACAAATGCTAATTATAACGCAAAACATAGTGGAAAGAAATGGAAAAAGGGTGGTAAAAAACCTCAGATGATCAGCCAACCTCAATCCTTGACAACAAATAATGTCAAAACGATGAACAAACCTAGTAAGACCGGTGATGGTGTAAAAGGTTTCAATGGCATCTGTTTTCGTTGTAATAAACCCGGGCACATTGGTAAATTTTGCCCACTTTTCCCTGACATGCCGACTACGACGAGTGGTAAAACAGAAACCTTCTTTGCAAATACTCAGTGCAGTGCGTTTGCTTGTCAAGAAGATGATTGTAGCCGAAATGTGTGGCTTAAAGACGACGGAGCTACAACACACATTACAAATTCAGCCGAGTATTTCAAGACGTACCGTCACTTTAAGAAACCAGCAGAAATCACAGTCGGTAACAAACAGACAATACTAGCATATGGCTGCGGGGACATTGACATGTGTGCGACGGTTGGAAACGTACAAAAATCTATTGAGCTCACTGATGTACTGTACGCACCAGAAATTCGTAAAAATTTTTTAACCAGCTTCAAAAGCAAGGAAGGAAGAAATCTCGAACTTGGTTGATTCGAACGAATTGATTGTTCGTTTCTTTCGCAAGGAGACCCCAGATAATATACTTTTGGAGGCCCCATGTTCATCAAATGGACTTTTTGAACTACGTGCAAAACCAGTCAAGCCACAAAGAGGTTCCACTGCTCCAGCCTACTTGGTTGACAACGAAATGACAACGTCTTTTCCTGAAACGGCAATGACTACGACGACAAAATTGCCGTTATCACTTTGGCATCGACGACTTGGGCATCAAGGAATGCAGTACGTGAAACAGTACCTGCGCCAAAATGGTGTAGATTTCATTGACGACGGACTATTTTGTGAGCCATGTGCGTATGGTAAACAAAGTCGACGAACATTTAAACCGAAACGATTCAAAAGAAAAAAGTCTTGTGAAATAATACATGCAGACTTACTCGAATCGTCAGTCTTATCAAGAGGAAGAAAGAAGTACATGTTAGTGATTAAGGACGATTACTCTAAGTTTCGACATGTAGAATTTCTGAGACATAAAGACGGGGCTGTGGATGAAATCAAGCAGTTTCTTGTTCGGACCAACAAAGATGGTATAAATGTAAATGAACTGACTACAGACGGTGGTCGTGAGTTTGACAATTATAAATTGGTGAAACTGACTGATGATTCAGGCTTCAAGCTGCGAATCACTATGCCATATACACCAGAACAAAACGGATTGGTTGAAAGAGAGAATCGTACAATAATGAATACAGTTCGCACTATGATTAAGGATTCAGGCCTACCACAGTTCCTATGGGCAGAAGCTGCATCTACAGCTGTTTACGTTCTCAATCGAACCGGACCAAGTAAGACCCCGGGAAAATCTCCGTTTGAGAAATCCCAGAAATGGTTTGGACGCAAGCCGGCAATCAACAGAATTCGACCTTTTGGATTAGCAGCATTTGTTCATGTACCAAACGTCAACAGAGATAAATTAGATGACAAGCCTATAAAGGGCTATTTAGTTGGTTATTGTGATGACGATGGATATCGCATTTTCATACCATCAAGGAATGATACGATAAAAAGTGCCAATGTAGTGTTCAATGAACAGCAAATCGGCCCTACTTCCCAACCTTCAGAAATAGCATCTAATACCGGTCTATCAAGCAGTATGAAATTTATTTTGGAGGATACACATGACGATGCAGACACACAGGGAACTAATGATCTGTGCAATGATGAAGACGAACCAACACAGATGACCGCACGTACATTGCGAGACCGTTCAACTATCCAACGGCCTGTCAGATTTAACAACTACGATGTGTACAACAGCATTTTGAAGTTGGAGGAGCCTAAAACATATGACGAAGCAACGAAGTCTCCTGAATACGCCGATTGGAAACGAGCCATTGTCGAAGAAATGGCTTCGCATGCCAAACATGGAACATGGCAACTTGTTGAGCCACCTAACGGACGTAAAATTCTCGACAATCGCTGGGTTTACAGACTGAAGACAAATCCCGATGGCTCAGTCGAGAGATTCAAGGCCCTTTAGTTGCAAAAGGATACACACAGACAGCGAATATCGACTACAAAGACACATTTAGCCCGGTCTGTTGCTATGACACCATTCGAGCTCTAATTGCAACGGCAGCCAAGGATAATATTAAGTTATGTCAAATTGACGTGGAGACGGCAATTATGGTGACGGAAGTAAACGCGTATGCAAAATGCTCCGACCTTTATACGGATTGAAACAAGCTGGACGATGTTGGAATGCCAAGTTTACTGACGTGCTAAAGAAACATGGCATGATCGAAAGTAAATCCGACAACTGCCTGTTCATACGAAATGATTGTGGGCATAAGATGCTGATGGCGATTTACGTTGATGATGGCATTGTCGCTGTTCAAGACAAAGCAGCATTCTTCACATTTATGGACGAGCTCAAGCAACATTTTAACATTCGAGTGACGACGTTGAATTGTTTCCTTGGTCTACAAGTTGAACGTTTGAAAAATGGCTCATTCTTCTTGCACCAAGAAGCATTTACAAGAAAGATATTAGAGCGATTTAGAGATGCTAAGACATCACATATATCAGTAAAGAAGTCGAGTCTCAAGGTCGACTATGGTCAACCAAATGACGACGGCATGATCAAGATCAAGGAGGCAAAGCTTCTCAGCAGTGAAATGCCATACCGATCAGTAGTTGGCAGTTTACTGTACTTAGCGATGGGTACTAGACCAGATATTGCTTACACGGTGAGTTTGGTGTCTCGAAAGCTGAACAATCCTACAGAGAGTGATTGGGAAATCGTACAAACAAGATAAGATACCTTCGCAATACTATTGGACACGGCATTGTGTACAATAATGAAGATGATAGAAGTTTGATGTTGTTTAGTGACGCAGATAACAACAGCTGTACAGAAACACGCAGGTCTCGAACAGGTGTTATTTCTTTCTACGGTGGGGGTGCAAATATGTGGCGAAGGCTACAGGAGGCCATATCCAATTCAACGACAGAGTTCATGGCAGCAGCTGATGCCACGAAAGACCTGATATTGTTGAAGGGCTTGTTCAGTGAGATAGCTAACAATGTCTCATTGCCTAGCCTACAAATTGATAATCAGAGTACTATCAAGTACATAAAAAATCCAGTGTTCCACGCACGCACAAAGCACATTGATCAAAGGTACAAGTTTGCGCAAGATGAGTTCTCAAAAGGACATTTTCAATTAGGTTATGTCAGAAGTGATGAGCAACGAGCAGACATTCTGACGAAGGCGCTTCCAGCACCTCGGTTTCGTTTTCAAAAGAAGTTGATTGGTGTAAAAACAGCCAATAAGTAATGGTTAACCTATATGAACAATGACAATTTTAATGCTCGAAGGAGGCTGTTGAGAATCAAGCATTTAAAATTAATATTATATGCAGCTCAGTGGCATCATTGTTTTGTTGTATTATTAGGTTTTATGCATCTGGCATCACTTTCATTTCATTCATGCTAAAGTTGTTATGTAAGCAATAAGATGTATGTTAAGCTTCTCTGCATTTTTGCTTATTAAAGTCCGAAATTCATTTAGCCTTCACTCTGTTTCGTTAATTTTATAACAGCGGTGGATGTACGAATTTGGAATGAACCATGGTGCGTTGATAATCTCTCTCAGGGCTTTGTTTTGAAGAACTTGGATGTGTAGAACATGAGTTTTGGCAGCGTGGCCCCAGACAGGACTAGCATAGAGTAATGCTGGTCGAAGTATAGATTTATATAAGATGAGTTTATTTGAAACGGGCATATGACTTCTGCTGCCAAGAAGTGGGCGCATAGTTGCAAGCGTGATATTAATTTTTTTCACAGTTTCCCTGCGATGTTTCTGAAAGGTCAATTTTTTTATCTAGAATGACTCCTAGATATTTGACTTCGTCAACGCAGTCAATTTCTACATCAAATAGAACAGGTCTAAGTGGAGTGAAATTTGTTTGTCCTTTACGAAAAATAATTGCTTTTGATTTTTCAGTATTAACTGCATTCCTCCAAGAAGTGAGCCATTTTTCTAGATGATTGAGGTAATGTAGGTCCCGTGGTCCTAGGGAGGAAATAAAAATATTTCCTAGGAAACGCAACTCGGGACTAATTTGGCGATGTACGAGGTCTTGGCGAAATTGTGACCAAGTATGGCTAGCGCATGCGCAGAGAGGGACGAACTATCATCGTGTTTTGTTATCTTATGCATATGTCAAATATAATTACTGAACAGCAAACTACATAAGGAGGAAATAAAAATACGCGACCTGCCCCCTTCTCCTGGTTTGCCATAATTCTGTAATTGTCTTTCAGTGACCACATGACTCGAACGTCCAACCAGCATAGCAGTCGCAGGCTAAACAGCGAACTACACCGACCGACGACTTCTTTTGTCTATGATTCTTCCCTCCTGCACCACGGGCACACCATCCTCAGCAAAAACAAATACCTACGACTGTATTCTGCCTTTCTGTTGCAAGAAAACCAACTTAATTTTGGAAGCACTTCCGCAAAGCACCCGTTGGCGCTTCAGGAAAGAACTCGTTGGTGCCGTTGCAGTTATACTCGCCAAGCTCACCAGCGGTTGATCGCAGTGCCGGATCTAGGGGGGGGCAAGCCGGGGTCTGTGCCCCGGGCGTTAACTTCTGAGGGAGGAAATTCAAGCGTGGCCCTGGATCGTATTTGGAAGTGTAATTTTGATACAATATTAGTAGTTTTAAAGCCAGGTTTAAAAAAACCTCTTAAGAAAGTATTATAAGTAATTACAAAGAAACCTTTTAATGGAACGTACAGTTAAAAAAAAGCTAAGTACAGCCGAATATGACTCTAAAGATAAAATCAGAGAGAGAACAATAGAGGGACTCCAGGCGTCACTGACAAGGTCAAAAGACCCTGTCTCCGAGTTTCCGAAAACCCTACACCCCCTAAATATAGGGGGTCTTGAACAACCTCGCTTGATTTCCACTACTGTTCGCTTGCCTTGCCACAGCGGATAATTGCCCCTTTTACGCAGGCTTGCTTCAGGATGTCTTGCCCGGTCGTATACCATCTTCGCGGAATTAATTGAAGCCCCCTTCAGTTCTCCCCGATAACTAACACTGGCCAACTTGGGTGACAGACAAAGAAGCTACGTACAGCGTGATGCTTTCTATCCCCTATTTCTAGAAACCTGAAGAGTCACTACAAAAAGTCATTTATCTTTATAAACTTGGGTGACAGACAAAGAAGCTACGTACAGCGTGATGCTTTCTATCCCCTATTTCTAGAAACCTGAAGAGTCACTACAAAAAGTCATTTATCTTTATAAACGGGACACATTTGATTGAGACTATAAGTCTTTATTTTCTTTTTTCAGATATTGTGAAAATTGTGCGAATATTAAATGAAAATACAGAGCAAATATTAAATGAAAATACAGAGCAAATATTAAATGAAAATCTAGTAAGAGCTGAAGTAAAAATTACTTTCTTTTATACTCATATTTTTCTAATGCTTAAAAGAATAATGAGCCAGAACTTGTTTATGTTCCACAGGAATTCAAAAATTTCCAAATCGTAACTCTTAGCTGCTATATTTTAGTTTTGACAGTTATCATATATAGGTGAAATAAGGTCTTAAGTAGTTAAAGTCTGGGACAAATGGTGCAGAGATAGTTGATGTACTAAAATATTATCTCCAAATTCTTGAAATTAAAAGTGGTCAATTAATGTCAAAAACTATATAGGAGTAAATTGAAATTAAACTGAGTTATATCAAGCTTCTTAAAATTATTATTTTTATTTACTGATATAATTTTACGAAGCGGAATAACTGATTTAGTTTGAATTTTTTCGTATATAGTTTTAACATTACTTGTCCACTTTTAATTTCACTTTGAAAGGTAATATTCAAGTTTAATATATCAGTTTTGACATATGTAAACCAGATAAATTGATGACCTACATAAAATTGATATATACATATATATATATATATAGAGAGAGAGAGAGAGAGAGTTATTATAATTCATAGTAAATTTTGTCAATTTTTGGTTCCTTTAATATTATTACTCATTGTAATTTGATTTCACGTTATCATTAGGAACTATAGGATCAAATGTACCTTTTTAGGTACAAATACTATTTTAAATTTAGTTTTCTGTAAATTTTAAATAACTCTTTTAGAAGTCTTGAGGCGTTTTAACAATATTTGTTACCTAGCTGCCTCTATTTATTCTAATTAAATATGGTTTTGTTTTAGTAATATGTTTCTTTTCTCCCACGCGTAGGGAAAAGGGGAGCCCAATTGAGACAATTTCGATTTATATTGAACGATTTAATAGATTTTTAAGTTCAGTCAATTATTTTACGCGGCTTTGTCTCAATTGATCGTCAGTTGAAACGCGTGGAGGTAATATTTCAATGGAAGTGGCACGGTGCCTTTTCCCCTGACGAGACAACTATGCAACTCTCAATGAAATATTGCCATTTTGTTAATTATATACCTAGTTTTATTGTAACTTCAGCTTTTCCCATTTTGCCAAAAAATTACAATTTTCATGGCATTATTTGAGTTATAATTTCTTGTGAATTTTTGCTTATGATTTTGATGTTTTAATTGTGTTTAATATGTAACTTTGACACTAACGTGCTTTTTCGAATAGGATTCAGAGGGTTTAGGGTGTACTATAGCTTTTGCATTATTACTTGTTAATAATAGAATAATAAAATTTGAAGCTAGATGCGCAGTTTTTCAAAACCATAAAACGCTATCGTTTAAGTTTTAACTTTTTAAAGAAAATTATATATATATATGTGTGTGTGTTACGATATCCACTGCCCACCGAGAGAGGGCGCTGTATAAAACTTCTAGTTTCCTCTGTGTTATATTAGTGAGTAGTAATAAAAGTGTTGTCCGAAGTGGTCGTGTTAAATTTTACTAAGTGTGGAGTCTAAGTTTCTGCCCCCTGTACAAAAGAAGTGAACATAAGTTTTTGGTGTCAGGAGTGGGGTTAGGTGAGGATAAGGTGGTGATCATGTGTATCGTCCAATTTTGCGTAAAAAATTTCTCTGGTGATTTGGAGATGTGTGTTGTGCGAAATTCGAAAGGGAAAATGATGGTTTCATTGTTTAGATTGTGGTGAGTAACGATTTCGGTTTTTAGAAATAACGTTTAATTTGAAATCCTGTTTATTAATGTTGTATACTGAGGTGTTTTTACTTGATAATTTGAGTTGATAGTGTCTTTGTTGAGTTTGATGTGTTCTTTTTGTTTTGTGCTCATTGTGTTCTAATTGTCAATTCAGGGTTATTATACTTTTCTTTGAATTAAGATGAGTCTGAAGTCACTTAAGTCATTAAAAAAAGACGAGTTGATGCTCGTGGTGGAGGAGTTAGGATTAGTAATTCCAAGCAGGGCGAAAATAGTTACTTTGAAAACTTTGATAGAAAGTTCTGAAGTTTATGCAAGTGATGCTGAAATTGTGCAAAATGTTATTGATAATATTCTAGAGGAAAAGAAAATACAAAGTGAGAAACAAAAATCAGAAAACGAAATTAGATTAGAGTTAGAGAAAATACAAAGTGAGAAACAAAAATCGGAAAACGAAACTAGATTAGAGTTAAGAGAAAATAAAACTTTCTCAGTTAGAGGCGGAATTAGCTTTAGCTAACACTAGAAATGTCTTGCTACAAAATCAAAATCTTGAAACGGACACCTCAAACAGAAATATGGAAAATCTAATTAAAAGTGTAAAAACATTAACAATTTCGGTACCTACCAAAGCAGAATCCTTTAATCTCTTTTTCCAATCAATTGAACGGGCTTTTAGGACAAAACAAGTACCTGAAGACTTAAAAGCAGAAATCCTATTAAATATTTTGGGAGAGAAGGTCACTAATTTAATGGTATATGTGAAGGAAGAAGATATTAATATCGAGAGTGCTTAAATTGTTTTCGTATTACGCAAAAATTGTCATCTGAGAGCTTTGTACAGTTCGCATCAAGGTTAAGTGCAAATTTTGAATATTATTGTCAGTTGAGAAAGGTACAAGATTTTAAATCGTTATGTGATCTTATGGTTTCGGATAAAATATTCAGTGAACTTGATCGTGAATTAAAGGCCCATATAGCAGTTAAACAGGGAGAGACATGGTTCGAACCCCAAACTTTACGTCGTGAATGCGATATTTATTTGTCATCAAAAGGTAAACAAAAACAAGAATCCCTTTTTGCAAAATCATTTTCAAGTAACGATAATAAAAGAGGCGATGGAAATAATGTTAGTAAGTATCGTAATTATAATTACAAAAATATTTCTAATGTATATGTATCTGGAGCAAAAGATCAAACATGTATTTTGTGTAAAACTGATCAAACCACCCGATACAAAATTGTCCTAATTTTAAAAGGGTTTCACTAAATGAGCGAGTTGAAATTATTAAACAAAATAACCTTTGTTTTAAATGTTTTTCATCGAGGTGTAATGCAAAAAAGTGTAGAGCGAGAAATTGTTTCTGTGGGAAGGCTCATCATCCTATGATTCATTTCCCTAAACCAAATAAGGTCCTTTCGAAAATAGAGAACGGTGACGCCGATCAAACTCAATGCAATTCTTCAGTGTCAAGGTCAAGCCTATTACATAAATCATCGGTGCTGTTACTCATGTGCAGTGTATACGTTAGCTCTGTTGATAAAACAAAATTCAATAAAATAACGCGCATTTTATGCGATAATGGCTCCGAAAGAAGTTGGTGTACGAAGTCCTTTGCAAATGGTTTAAAATTAAAATTAATTAGAAAGGAAAGATTGTCAGTGTTTTCCTTTGGCTCAGCAAAGCCTACCGAGAAATTATATGACGTAGTAGAATTAAAATTATCTAGTAGATATAACCCTAATCAGTGTATTCAAATTGAAGTGTTAGTGGCCGATACCATTACAGCGGCATCTGTTTCTGTTCCAAATAAAGAAGTACAAAATATTATGCAGTCTCGCGGATTAGTTTCAGCCGACTGCTGTGACAGTAATATAAACATTGAGATATTAATTGGTGCAGACGTGTTTTGGCAAATTATTGAAGCCTCTACATTCGAAAAAATAAACCAAGAATTTACTTCCGTGCCAACGATTTTCGGGTTTCGGGTTTTACATTGAAGTCAAGGTGTTTACAGTTCAAATGTTAAGACTGCAGTTTCAGCGAATTTTTGTGTAGCCGCTTCAGATGTTCAGGTATTGTGGGAACTCGATGCTTTAGGAATTAAAGAAAAGGAAGAGTTAAATATAGTTGATAAAGCGTTGATAGATGAGTTTGAGAAAAATTTAAAATTCGCGAATGAGAGATATGAAACTGATTTATTATGGAAATGTAGCTGTGACGAATTAGGAAACAATTATTTTTTAGCCAAAAAGCGGTTTGAGGAGTTAGAAAAGAATTTTTCTACAAATGATTGGGTTGCTAATGAGTATAGGGAAATAATAAATGACCAAAAACAAAATGGAGTTATTGAGAAATGTGAGAGAGATGAACATGAGTATTTTATGCCTCATAGAGTAGTTGTTAGAGAAGATAAAGAAACAACCAAAGTTCGAATTGTCTTTAACTGCAGTTCAAAATCTAAAGGTAATCTTTCCCTGAACGATTGTTTGGAAACTGGCCCAAATTTAAATCCAAATATTCTTGATGTAATTCTAAAATTTCGTAATTACAAAATAGCGTTCAGTGGTGACATAGAGAAGGCTTTTTTAATGATAAAAATTTCTGAAAGAGATAGAAAGTTCTTAAAATTTCTTTGGTATTCAGATAACCCTAATGAAGAATATAAAATTATGAGAATGAAAAGACTACCGTTTGGATGTAAAAGTTCCCCTTTCATTTTGAGTGCTACGATAAAGCATCATATAAAAAAAATATGAGGGAAGTAAACCTAAGTCATTTGAAATGTTAAATTCATCACTTTACGTAGACGATTTATATTATGGCGGACACAGTGTGAGACAGTCATTTGACTTGTCGTCGGATGCTGAATCAATATTAAAGAGTGGTGGATTTAATTTGAGGAAACTGAGGTCGAACAGTAGATAATTAGTTAAACTGTGGATAGAACATGGACTTAGCGATAGTGAGATGGTGGGAGTTCAACAGCTGAAAGTCCTAGGGTTGAATTGGAATCCTGATAAAGATGAGTTTTCGTTGGAGGTGAAGGGTATGGTGGATTCGTGGAAAACGTTGCGACGCACTAAAAGATGTGTTTTGCAGACAGCTGCAAGAATCTTTGATCCTATTGGTTTGATTGCGCCATTTGGGATACGTATAAAGTTATTGTTACAGGAAATTTGGGAGAGAGCGTGTGATTGGGACGAAGAGTTGCCGGAGGACTTGCGGCAAAAGTGGATAATGTGATGTAGCGAAACTGGAAAAGTAATAGACGTTACTATTCCGAGATATTGTTTCCTGGATTGCAAGAATGAGCAAGCGGAAGTACATGTGTTTTGCGACGCTTCACCAAGTGCTTACGGAACAGTTGTTTATTTTAGATATTGTGAGAATAATGCGAATTACAGAGTGTCCTTTATAATGTCGAAGAGTAGAGTGTCATCTTTAAAGAAACTAACGCTGCCGCGGTTGGAACTGATGGCCATGGTGATAGGTGCTAGAGTGGGAAATTACCTTAAGAGTGTTTTCAAGGATAAAATTGGAAGAATAGTGTTTTGGAGTGATTCTTGTATTGCATTGCATTGGGTGAAGGGAAGTGCGAAGAGATGGAAACAGTTCGTTGCCAACCGGGTTGTGGAAATTCAAGATCGATCGAGTCCGAGTGATTGGTACTATTGTCCGTCTGAGGATAATCCCGCGGATTTGCTTACTAGAGGAATCTCGGCTGAGAAGTTGGTGCTTCATGAGAAATGGTGGTCAGGTCCAATTTGGCTTCGGAAAAGTTTTGAGAGTTGGCCTAACCAACGGGTTAGAGAGTTACCGAATGTGGACAATGCGGAAATACTAACAGAGCAACGGAAAAATTCTGTCAAATGTTTTGTAGTGCAGTTGGAGTTAGTTGAGCAGCTTTGGAACAAATTTTCAGTTTGGAGCAAGTTGCAGAGAGTTGTCGCTTGGTGTTTAAGGTTTATAAGAAATGTGAGGGGGGATAGGATTTTGACTCCCTTCTTAGAAACAAGTGAACTAAAAGAAGCGCATGATATTATAATCAAACTAGTCCAAAGAACTGACTATAAAAAGGAAATATCTACTTTAGAGAAAGCGAGAGTGTTAAAGAAAGGTTCTTTAATTTCTCTAAATCCGTTCTTGGACAATAGTGGCTTACTACGTGTAGGAGGACGTTTAAGAAATGCCAGCTTACCAGAGTCTGGGAAACATCAAATAATATTACCTAAGAATCATCCTGTTACAAAATTATTAGTGAAATTTTATCATCTTACTTACATGCATGGAGGAGTACAATTAGTTAACTCTGCGATGAAACAAAAATATTGGATTATCGGAGCAAAGGTTGCAATACGCAGAGAAATAAAAAGGTGTGTTATCTGTGCCAGATTTTGCTCTGAGCTTTCGAAACAAGTGATGGCTGATTTACCTTCTGCGAGAGTGAATCCTGGAAGACCATTTCTTAGATCCGGTACTGATTTTTCAGGACCATTTTTAATCAGCCCTAGACGTGGTAGAGGCGTTAAACCACTGAAAATGTACGTGTGTGTGTTTGTATGTTTCGCAATGAAAGCCGTCCATTTAGAACTTGTTAGTGATCTTAGTGGTCAGGCATGTATTGGAGCTCTGAAACGATTCATCGGACGACGTGGAAAGCCAGCTGAAATATTCAGTGATTGTGGAACAAATTTTATCGGTGCAAAGAATTATTTAAAAGCTTGTACGATAGAAGCCCTTGGTACTTATTTGACCAATGAAGGCATTAAATGGACAATGAATGTTCCATCAGCCCCTCATTTTGGAGGCCTGTGGGAGGCCATGAAGTTTCACATGAGACGTGTTATAGGATCGCAGATCCTCTCACAAGAAGAATTTTCAACGTGTCTGGTGGAGATTGAAGCCATACTTAGCTCCCGTCCTTTAGTGGCTGCTTCTGAGGACCCAAATGATATTTCTGTCATTATACCGGGTGACTTCATTATCGGTTCCGAGTTAAAGTGTGTTAAAGTGCGAGAGTGTTCCTGAACCTGATGTTACAAATCAGAAAATTCCCATTCGTGAGTGGTGGAAATTAGTCACACAGATTTCCCAATCGTTTTGGAAATCGTGGTCAAAGGACTATTTGACTCAGTTGCAAGTGCGCAACAAGTGGAAACTCCCCAATGCCGATTTACGTGTGAATGACATCGTGCTAATCAAGGATGAAAACTTGCCGCCACTTAAGTGGAAAATGGGAAGAGTAATTCATACCTATAGAGGAACTGACAATAGAGTAAGAGCAGTGAACTTAAAAACTGTTTCAGGTGAAATGAAGAGACCAATTCATAAACTGGTCCGACTTCCTGTGAATGACTGATTGCTTTGATTTATTTATTTCATTTATTTATGTGTGATATTTACAGTTTGCTTAATTTAATGTTTGCACTTATATTTCAGTTTGTTTAATTTCTAGTTAAGCTGATGACAGGATCATGGGGGCCCAGTGTGTTACGACATCCATTGCCCACCGAGAGAGGGCGCTGTATAAACCTTCTAGTTTTCTCTGTATTATATTAGTGAGTAGTAATAAAAGTGTTGGTCGTGTTAAATTTTACTAAGTGTGGAGTCTAAGTTTCTGCCCCCTGTACAAAAGAAGTGAACAATATGCATTATATATTGTTGCGAAAAATTCGGCGGTTGCGCCTGTATGTAAACTTTCCGGCATAGCACTAGGGTTGCCATAAAATAGTGTATGGTGGGGTTGCCAGATTGGCGACTTTATCGCCCATTTGGCGACCAAATTGGCGATATCCCATGGTCCAATCGGGAAGCTTCTAGAATAATTTCCTGTCGAGATATTTCTCGAAACGTGTGGAACTTTAAGAAAAGCTATATAAACCCTTGAGTTTCTGAGAACAGTTAGTTGCGAAATTGTGAAGTGTTGCGAGCAGTGTGATTAGTTGTGAGAATAGCTGCTATGCGAGAGTTTTGGTGAACGGAAAGCGATCGAGATAGTGCTTTGCCGTGAAGCTAACTTTACAGTATAGCTTGACAGTGTATTGGTGATTGTTCCACGGTGTTTATTATAAGTTTAGTGTTGCCGTGAAGCTACCTTTACAGTTACAGCCTGAAGCTGTGTTGCTGATTGTTTCAGCGTATTTATTGTAGATTTTCGACGCTTTTAAAGGTAATTTTGGAACTGTGCTGTAAATAGTGATTCCTGTAAATAAATTGTGCTTTTTATTGTTCTGCATCGTGTTTTCATCGGATACTCTCAAATCTACGAACCCGTAAAACGCAACAATATATATATAAAATCAACCTATCAAATATCGAATTTAAGAGAAGATGCTAATATTAATTTGTAGTTCAGTTTAAATTATTTTTTCCTTCTAGATAAATATTAATGAATCTTCTTAAATTATGGAATGGTCTTAACTTTCAAATTCACCAATTTAGGTTAATAGTTCTAATCTAATTTTAAAAATTCTTTTTATTAAATCTAAATATTCGGTTTGTTAAACGGTTCTTAATTCACACAAATGTTATTATAATGTATGTCATACTAAGCTGTTATTTACTTTTCCAATTTTTTATGACTGAAGTTGAACTTATTTAACTTTCTTACAGATTCCATATTTTAAGAAATTTAAGAAATGTTTAAATATTTATTTTGTTTCCCAATTACTTCTCTCACCGATATACTATGAAATACATTTAATTTATAATACACGTTTAATTAATAATTAAGAACATATGAAATCTGTTCATAATTAAATGAAAAATTTCGAACTCTCTTATATTCATGGCTTAGAATTTTTAATTTCCTGTTCATCCATTTCTTTTTAAACTTGCATCGTATATTTCTTTTTGCTGTATATTAGAATTTGTTTATGTTGCCATCCCATCTTATTCGGATGAGTAAAAATTCACACTGAATTTCGAATGAAATGCTTCGCATGCATTAGTTCTTTTTCCATGAAATATCAGGGCAAGCTCAAAGTATTGGGGAAAATTTCTTGCATTTAGCTCTCGTATTTATTACTGTTATTCAGGTAATTACCTCCTTATTAGATATTTTTTACTTGTTCTCGTGATTTGCAATTATATTTCTCTATGTTTCTTTTCTTCTTGGCTGCTATTCGAAAAGTAAAAGTAACCCTTAGTTTTTCGAAAGAGGAAGTCTTGTGAGATGGAGAGCGTGAAGACTTGTTGGAGTGTCTAGGAGAGAGGAAAACGTTTTTCGCTTTATAAGCTCATTAGAACCACCCCCGTCCTCCCGTATTTCGTCAGGGGACTTATCTTTGTTAGACACTTAACGATCTTCCTCTCAGTCTCTTTAGCCATTGTTTCCATTATTTATTTAAATGTTTCATTTCGACTATGGGGAGGTAATTGTAATTTTATCACCAAGGTACTCCGTAAACGCCTTGGTCTTTGGTCCCTGTAAGGGACGCCTGGAGTCTCTCTGTTGTCCTCCCTCTAGGCGGGGATATTCAAATGAGAAACAGAACGATAGCATAGAGGCGCCTTATTTTCACACCGACGCCTCTTGGGAAGTACATGGAGAAGCACTGTAAATTGTAACTATTTCCTAACGCCCAATACAAATTAACCATGTACCATCCTGGACCAATGAAATAACTCAGATTAATGTACATCGAGAACATACAGCAGACCGTCAACGTGGATTATGCCTCTAAGAAATGAAGTAAGGCATTTTGATTTTTTGTAGCCAGTCGGCAACTTAGGTTTTAAAAATGGATTTATTATTTTCATATTTTTTTAAAGTTTTTTAAGTTTGGAGAGTGTTTTGTTCTCTTATTTTCTTTTAATATGCCTGCTTTCAGTACTCTTCACCATATTTAGCGAGACGCAACCATTTAGTTACGAGCCCTAAGACTATTGAGTGTAATTACGTCAATTTTTAGTTTTTTTATGAAGTATATTATTTAGAGCAAAAAAATCATGAGAGCGTCTAGAAAAAAACTCTCAGGAGCAGAACATAGAAAAAGAGCAAAAGATAGGAATGAACAGAGAAAACAAATTGCAGCTAAAAGGAAAAAATGGCTTCACGGAATAGACGAAACATCAAACACTGCCTCAACTTCCAATGATACCGAGATTCTAAAGGATATTGATATTTCTTGCAATTTGCATAACCAAGATGAAGAATCTTCATCTATCATCTTTAAACAGACTACATTTCAGCAACTGAGAGAACAACCTTCTTCAACGACCTCAAACGAGCATTTAGAGCGCATGAAATTAGGATATAAAAAATCTTCTCATTTAAATGCGGATGGGCAGCAGAAAGAAGACTTAAAAACTTTTGATTTGTCGGACCCAGGCAGTTGGCCAATCACAGAAAAAATGAACGATCAGCAACGATCTTTCTTAAGCAATCAAGCTATATTATTAACCGAAAAGCATCCAGAAAATATAGACCTTAGGTCCACTGAACGTGATGGCAGACATTTGACATCTTCATTGTGGTACAGAACATTAGCAAATAGTGAAAAGATTACAAGATCTTCGCTTATATATTCTAAAACTAAAAATGCAATTTTTTGTTCACCTTGTAAGATTTACCAGAAATATGCCACTGCCACTACATCAACATTGTGTACTACAGGATTCGTTAATTGGAAAAAAGCTTCAGAAAGGTTAACTGAGCACGAAGTACCTGAAATTCACAGAGAGTGTATGATTAAGTGGAAAATTCGACTACAACAAATGAAATCGTGTCAAGGCATCGATCGTGATGTTGAAAAACTAATTCACACAGAGAAAGAAAAATGGAGAGAGATCATGCACATAATTATGGATGCTGTATATACCTTTCAACAAACTATCTTTCTTTCCGTGGGTCTGATGAAACCCCTAGCAGTCTGCTCACAAAGTGTCCTCGGCCTTGTCAAGGCAAATTTTTGAATTTAATGACTCTGCTAGCGAAACATAACTCAACTCTTAAGTACCAGTTAGAACACATAAAAAAGGGACAAATATCATATTTATCAAAGACAATTCAAAATGAAATTATTGATATAATGGCGAAAACAGTTCGCAATAGCATTTTAAACGATATTAGAGAAGCCAAATATTATACAATAATGTTCGATTGCACTCCAGATGTGTCGCATACGGAACAAATGAGCCAGGTGGTTCGATACGTAAAAATATGTGGTGATGCGTATGAAATAAAAGAAAGCTTTATTGATTTCATAGAAGTTGGTGCAAAGACAGGAGAATGTATTTCTCAACGGATTGTGGAAAAACTGTCACTTGATGGTTTAGATACTGGACAATGTCGTGGTCAATCTTACGATAACGGACCTAATATGGCCGGTACTTATTAAGGAGTACAAGCCAGGATTACAGAAATGAATAAGCTGGCCGAATTTGTGCCATGTTTGGCTCATTCTTTGAATCTTGTCGGTGTGCATTCTGCCTCATCGTGCCCCGAAGCAGTTAACCTTTTTGGAATTATCCAGAAGATATTTAGCTTTTTTGTCGTATCCACAATTCGATGGGATATTATGAAAAAATGCACAAAAACCAATTTAAAAGGAAGCAGCCAGACGAGATGGTCCGCAAAATATGTAGCTGTGAAAGCCCTTCTAACGAATTTACCAGAATTAGTAAAATCCTTGAAAGAAATTAAAGATCTTTCTCTTAGTGCGGAATCAAAGTACGAAGCAGGACATCTACTGCATGTTGTAAAAAATTTTGAATTTATTATCAACCTGACAATTTGGGCGAATATTCTTCGAGAAATCAATCGAATAAATGTTGAAATTCAAAAGGAAGATATTATACTTGCGCGTTCCATCGCATTAATGGAAGGTCTGACCAAAATTTTGCAAAAAATGAGAGAAATTCCTATGGAATATTGGATAGAAGAGTTTAAATCAGTAGCCGAAAAAATTGAAGTTGAACCTATTCTGACTAATAAACGAATTCTAAAGCGCAAAAGACAATTTGATGAATTGTGCGAGGACGAATCACGGACACTTCATCCTGTTCAGGTATTTTCTAATGCAATAAAAATTGTATTTGATCGAATCGTAGCAGAAATTAAAACGAGGGTAAACAGCGCTCCTACACTAAATTCAAATTTCGCATTTCTCAATGGTCGTGAAATATTGAATATATCAATTGAAGAACTGCAAAAGAATGGAGCAGATTTTGCACGAAAGTATGAGCGAGATCTAAACGCATTTGAGTTCTGCCAGGAACTTGCCGTTTTTAAAGAACAAGCTCCAATGTTATTCGGCGACATAAAAAAGGCCAGCGCTTTCAATCTCTTGCAACAGATGTACACCTATGATTTGCAGGATGCTTTTAACAATATTTGCATTGCGCTGCGGATTTACTCTACACTTCCAACAACATCCGCAAGCTGTGAGCGAAGTTTTTTTTTATTAAAAACTATCTGCGATCATCGATGAGCCAGGAGCGCTTATCAAGTCTCGCAATTTTGGCAATCGAAAATCAAACAGCACATCAAATTACAGAACAAAAGGCTCGCAGAATAAAATTTTAATCCCCTAATATTTTAAGAGCGTTGTAACTAAATATTATTTTTACTTACGACTGGATATTGGATTGAACATTAGGACTTATTTATGTTATTGATAAAAAGGAATTTCATTATTCATTGCATTAGTGATTTGTAACAAGTATATCTTCGTTTAAGCTATTATTAGTAATGTGCCATTTCTATTTTTCGTACTATGCTGAACTGCTTTAGTATTTAGTATGAATAATTTTCCATTAATTTGGCTAGTTAGTATTGCAAATATTACAAAACTGCATATTTCAGACAAAATGTAAATTTGATTATTACAGTGCAAAATTAGTCTTCTGTAAATATGCACGTATTTATTACGTTATCCGGCTATGTGAGGACGATAATAGAGTTCTTGAGTGGGCAACATAATGACTTTATAGTGAAATGAAATTTTAAAGTGGCAGATTAAAATTGCTGTTAATTTAGAGAAGTTGGTGTGTTTAGTATTGAATCCATTTCACTCGCGATTTATAACTTTTATATATTTGTTTAAAATATCAATTAGTAATGTGCAATTTCTATTTTTGGTACTATTCTGAACTGCTTTACTATTTAGTACTGAATCATTTTCTATTAATTTAGCTAGCTATCGTTGCTAATATTACAAAATTGCGCATTTCATTGAAAACGTAAATTTGATGATTGCAGTGCAAAAATAATCTTCTATGTGAATATGTAAGTATTTATTACGTTGTCCGGCTGTGTGAGGACGATAATAGAGTTCTTGAGTAGCCTACATAAAGGCGTTATAGTGAAATGAAATTTTAAAGTGCCAGGTTAAAATTGCTGTTAATTTAGAGAAACTGGTGGGTTAATTATTGAATCTATCTCATTCGTGATTTATAACTTGTATATATTTGTTTAAGATAGTCATTGGTAGTATGTGATTTCTATATTTTTTACTATGCGGAACTGCTTTAGTATTTAGTATTGAATCGTTTTCCATTAGTTTGGCTAATTATTGTTTCAAATATTGAAAAACTGCGTATTTCAGAGAAAATGTAAATTTGATTATTACAGTGCAAAAACCTGTATAAAATTTAATAATTTTATACCGATTTCTCTGTTAGTATAGAGAAATCGGTATAAAATTATTCAATCCATTGCATTAGTGATTTGTAATTTGCTTATATTTATTTAAGTAAAATTTTTGATTATTTAGTAATGTGTGATTCCCATTTTTGTATTGTGCTGAATTATTTTAGTGTTTAGTATTCAATCGTTTTCTATTAGTATCATTTATTAGTATGAGTAGTTATTGTTGCAAAATATTGAAAAAAAAATGCCTATTTGAGGAAAATGTAAATTCGATTATTTCAGTGTATTGATTATTTACGAGTGTTCGGACGGGTTTTTAATTATGTAACTTTTGGTATGTGTGTCGGGCTGCTTGCGGCTGAGCGATAAAGTCTGAATACTGACAGTTCGGTCGGGGGTTAGAATCCCGGCGAATTAGCTGGTTGCATGGGCGTTTCTGTCGTTTCGCTCATGCATAATTTGTATACGAGCCGATTACTCCTTAGAAAGTATTCAGTGAAGGCATCTTTCTTCTTAGGCAGATAGCCCTCTTATGCTTTGCCGTAAGTAAAGAAACTAAACCATTTGTTATGTACATTTCTTTTATAATAAAAATTGCATATAAAGAATTTCTTACTATAAAATAGATTTTATATTTCATCTCAAACCGTACTTATTTCTATGTTTATTAAAAAATTTAAAATTTGTTACAGAAACTTAAAGGAAGATGAGTGAGGGCGGCAGTTTTACGTTTTTGCCCCACCTAGGAAAAATGCTAAATCCGGCGATCAACTTGATCGCCGTCGACGATGAGCGGCGTACGGTTATTAAACTCATGGAAGTAAGCCGCGTAAACGTGATATTTAATGCATATAATCAAAATAAGTTAAATAATAAATGGCATAAATTCAGGTTAGCAAAGAAAACAATCTATTAAGCATATGGATGTAAAATTAACCGATTAAACGTGATATACGAAAATAAATTTGTATTAAATTAAAATTAGCATCGAAAACACTATATTAAGCTTAACGGAAGTGAAATAATCATCTAACAATGAGATCTTTGTAATAATGAACCCTTTTCGGATCTGTCTTTGAATATCTTTCAATATTATAAAATTCCAAAATATTCCTGTTTTTAACAGTGCAATTTCTAAGGAAATTATAAAAGTATAAAATCAAAAAGTACTTTTATAGTTAATATCTTCATTGTATAATTTCAAAGTACTTCCAAAACTATGAAAATCCATTATCAAAACATAAATGAAATCAGCAAATAATTATCATTTTAAATAGAAAGTGAATTGCAACTATCTGATTACATGAAAATCTTTTTAGTAATAAATTATATTCTTCTCATACTTATTTTTTTTAATTTTATAAATCTATTGGGCAAAATAAAATATTCGTGTTTCCGATTATCTTTCACCCCCTCTCGCCATTGTTTTCTTCCGCGAACAAGCATCTGTCTCCGAAAACTT
The DNA here is from genome assembly GCA_000611955.2 of Stegodyphus mimosarum. Classification (NCBI taxonomy): domain Eukaryota; kingdom Metazoa; phylum Arthropoda; class Arachnida; order Araneae; family Eresidae; genus Stegodyphus; species Stegodyphus mimosarum. The sequence goes on from KK116322.1 coordinate 82,897, forward strand.
CACTAATTATATGAAAATGTTTCTATCTATTCATTGTTAAAAATTAATAAAAACGACGTGAAAATCCGAAAAAATAATAAGAAATATGTGAAGAAAAGTGTAAATCTGTAAATGCGAACAGCGAAGGTGGTAATTGAACAAAAATCAACGTAAGAGCAATGGTTGCAACCTTCGAAGAAACGAATCTGTTGAATCTGACGGGTTACCAGGTTTGAATAATTATCGCCAATATTGCCGGTGTTTACATTTACCGGGAGCTTTGCGGAAGAAAACCCTTAATTTTTGCAATGTAATTAAAGTCTGCTAACAATTCTAATTGTTTGAATTCTAGTTTCAATTTTGTGCAGGCTCATCATGTGACTTGTTACTCCCCTATGTATCTTTGATTTCACTCTGCTGCGTATGCTTATTATATGTAAATAGTCAATTCTTGTTTGCATCTTATTCCACACTTTTATTTCCTGTGCTTATTTGCCTTTTGTTTACATTCATTCACTGTATTTCATTTGCTATTTGACTCTGCTTACAGTTTAGCAGCTTCTTATTGGACACTGACGTTATGTGACCTATGTGCCTGTTGTTAAGAATACATTACTTATTTTAATGTTTATTATTTTGTATTTTATATTTCCTGGCTCATGAGCAAGCCTCACTTAGATTTTGTGAGTATAGTTTAGTAATTTGTGTATGGCAACAGTAATAGATATTCAAGTGCGAGAACGATGTAACAGCGCTAAGAGCGTTATAGCCGCATGGTGGGGCTGTTGGTGGGAGCGACTAATAAGGATATTGAAAGATCTCTTAAAAAGAGTTTTAGGACAGGCTCGTCTAAATTATGAAGAAATGGCAACTACTCTGGCAGACTGTGAAAGTGTAATCAACTCAAGACCTCACAAGCGCCTGGCCCCAGCCACCACCCCTGTTCTTATTGGCTGCCGTTTATGACGTTGGGTTGAAGAGATTTTATTATCGGTTTTGTGTGAATTAGGTGAACTTATACTTTTTTGGTCTTAATTATGGTTTGTATAAATGTGAATTTGTGGAATGTAACAGAGTATTTGCAATTAAAGCAAGCTTTTCGCGCACAAAAATGCCGCGGGGAATTCATTTCGTCACTCTATGACATCACAAGTAGTGTCCAATAAGAGCTTGGGGTGGTGGCTGGGGCCAGGCGCTTGTCAAGACCTCTAACTTATATCTCTGAAGGAGATGTTATATAGCCCATTTCTCCATCGATGTTTCTTCAAGATATTTAAGAATGCAGTGTTCCAGATATTGATGCTGTGGAACAAAATTCTTTATCTAAAAGACTGAAATATAGGCAAATCGTATTTAAAGAATTAAGGAACCGTTTTCGGTCGGAATATTTAGGTACTCTCATTCAACGAAAGAACAGTAAAAAACTCAGACACACAGTGGCTGTGGGTGATATCGTTCTAGTGGGAACTGATAACAAAAAGAGAATTAACTGGCCTTTAGGTCGCATTACTGAGCTTGTTCCAGGTAAAGACGGTAACGTACGACTCGTAAAGGTGCAGACTTTACACCAAGAACTTCTTCCTATTCAGAGAATATATCCTCTTGAGATAGCATCTCTTACTAACTGTCTAAGCCTGTGAAATCCAATAGTTTGACCAAATTCTCAAAGCAGCCGGCCAAACAGGATAATGTTATCTTTAACAACAAGCCAAAATTTAGTAGGACTGGTAGAAAAATTAAGATTTCAGAAAAACTGGATTTATAATTTAAATATGTGCTTTAGTGAAATACATTTTTATTGCTTGTTATTATTGTTTCTTATACTTGAGAATATTTCTGTGGTTTATTTGATTAGTACTGGATATACATATATTTTTTAATATTTAATTAAAATGGTTTAAAGTGGTAATTTTATGTTTTGATTATAATGGGAGGATGTTAAGAATACATTACTTATTTTAATGTTTATTATTTTGTATTTTATATTTCCTGGCTCATGAGCAAGCCTCACTTAGATTTTGTGAGTATAGTTTAGTAATTTGTGTATGGCAACAGTAATAGATATTCAAGTCCGAGAACGATGTAATAGCGCTAAGAGCGTTATTGATTTCTTCCGTGATAATAAGTTTGTTTTCGTTGCAACTGATTTTATTTTGTGAATAATCACCGCAGTTATAGTGTTTTAATGATAGTGACTATTTTAAGCCTATGATTCGAGTCTTTAATTAAAGGCTGCTTCGTGTTGAAGTGTGATTTATACGTTTAAGTACTGAAAGCTAGAAAAGTCGGTGATACTTTTTCTTGTAAGCTTTAATATTGCTGGCGTCCGCTTCCGGATTATTTTCGTATTTAAGATGTTTCAAGTAATAAAAGGTTTTAAAAAAGAAGATTTGAAACATGTTGTGGAAGAAATCGGTGAAAGTTTACCACCAACCGTTACAATAACAGGTTTAAAAGACATTATTTTGAACAGTGCGGAATACAAAAAGGATCCTGAATTTGTTCATAATTTATTAACAACTGCTATTTCGGATAGAAAATTGCTAGAGCAAAGACAAATTGAAAAGGATAAGCTGGATTATGATCTTCAAAAAATGAGAATGGAGCAAGAGCTTCAAAAAACGAAAATGGCTTATGAACTGGAATTTGCAAGAATCCAAGTACACACTCAAAGTGAGTCATTTCCATCTATTTCTGTTTCTGATGTAAATAATTCGAAACGAAAGTTTATTTTACATAGATTAGAATTTAGACAGTTTGGGGATGACATTAAAGATTGGCTTCCTTTCTGGAGTCAGTTTGAGCAGATTCATAAAGATGATTTTGCCCCAGAGGATAAATTCCAGTATTTGATTCAAGCTACCGTGTCGGGTTCTCGGGCTAGAGAAGTTGTGGAGAGTTTTTCGCCTATCGCCGCTAATTATAAAAAGGCAGTGGAAAGTTTAAAATCCCGTTTTGGTAGGGAAGACATTTTAGTCGAAGTATACGTTAGAGAGTTACTGAAATTAATCGTTAACTGTGCAAACTAAGGAAAAGTTTTCATTAACATCTTTGTATGATAAACTCGAATCTTATTTGCGCGCTTTGGAGACATTAAACGGGACAACAGATAAATGTGCTTCTATATTATATCCAATTGTTGAGTCTTGCTTTCCAGCAGATTTTTTAAAAGCATGGAATCGCAGTAATTCTTCCGATTCGAAAACGGATGCGAAGGATCGATTAAACAATTTAATGCAGTTTTTGAGATCGGAAGTAGAGGGAGAAGAAAGAATATGCTTAGCTGTTGCTGGTTTTGGTTTAGGAAAGCATCAAGATAATAATAATAAATCAGTAAAAAAGAAGCATCATAGTGCAGAATGTTTACGTAACAAGACACCGACAGTTGCAGCGCTATTGACAGCTGCTTCCGGTTCCAAGACTGTGAAATCGTGCGTTTTTTGTGATGTTAAACATTTAAGTTCTGAGTGTTTTTCCGCGCAAAAAATGAGTTTATTGGAGAAGCAAAAAATTTTAAAGGAAAAACTTTGCTGCTATGCTTGTTTAGCTCCAGGTCATACAGTTAAGAAATGTCGAGTTTTCTTAAAGTGCTTAATTTGTTCTAAAAAACATGTGCCATTAATGTGCGATGTGCTTGATACACAAATCAAAGTTATGCAACCGAAAAAGGAAGAAAAGCCGATCGAGAGCGAAATTAACTTGCGTAATTTCAAAAGGCATACTCCTAGAGTATTTCTTCAAACTGTGAAAGCTAACCTTATTTCTCATGGTAAACAGAAGACTGTGAGATTACTTTTAGATTGAGCTTCGCATAATCTTACATCTTAAAGAATGTAGCCGAAGAGATGAATTATTTGCATGTTCGTCAAGAAAGTATGGTGCATTCCCTTTTTGGGGTTGTTTTAAGTGATGAGTCGAAGCATAATTGCTATAAAATAAGACTGAGAAGTTTAAATGAAAAGTTTGTCTGGATTTCGAAGTTCTAGATCAAGCTACAATCTGTGATAATATTCGGCCTGCGTGTAAAGGCCCATGGATTAGAGAGCTAGAAGAAAATAGCACAATTTTGACAGATGTTGCAGTTAATTGTGAAACCATTCATATTCTTGTCGGAGCCGATATAATGGGAAGGTTGTTAACGAGAAATAGGAAGATTTTGTCTTCGGGTCTCGTTGCTATAGAAACTAGTTTTGGATGGACACTGATGGGTAAGGTGCCGGTAGAAGAAGCTTCTAATGAAAACTTAGCAACGGCAGTTGTGAGGACTCAGTGTTCGGTGCATATTCTTGGCGAACATCTTCGTGAAACCTTAAGTCCTGATCTTGAACAGGGAGCTGAATGCGGTTATGTTCTGTGGTAGAAAACTGTGGTTAAGTGGTAGAAGAACTGAACTTGAGAAGGATTTAAAATCCTCTTTTATTAAACCACAATTATATACAAGCACTTCCCAACTTGGGAGGGATACAGAAAATAATGATCGCACTTGGGTCTCAACTGAACAATCAGATAATTTAAACTAAAATTAAATAGAAATTAAGTAGTCGTTGCTCACAGAGCTATGAACGCGAGGTTCGCCTCTATGCTAAATGGTACGTAGCAAGATTTAACTAATACTAACGCACTTAGAATTACTTCAATAAGTAATAACATAACAGCGCTACGGCTTAGAATTTAAATACTAGCTGGTCAGGCGAACGTTGAACAGAGTAACAGTGGTCTGAGACTAAAAGCTCTCTCACACTGAGAGGTTCCTACCTACCGTTTAAATATAAACTTGGCTCCACTTCAAATAAGCATAAAGCTGATACACGCGCTTTTTCTAACGGGAAGTTGAAATAAGAACAGATAGAAAAAGTCAAATTAAAATAAAACTTTGTTAGTTTAACTAAAACCTTACATACTTCCCGCCAGAATTGGCAAAAGTTGAACTACTGTGGTCCAAACGGACCGTGTTGAAACTTGCAATTCTAGAAAATACTCAAAATTTAACTCTTCTAAACTTAGGCCAACCTTTACAGAAAAAAAGAATTGCTTGGCCATTTACAGACAAAAACTTGATTTTTACATAACTCTTCATCTGTTTTGAGAAATACTTTGGTTTCGTCTTAGTCCTTCCAGCAAAATCTGGAAGGAAAGAAATTTTAGTATAACATAATAACACTAAGTTCTAGGTAACAGACTTCTTTTCTTACCCGTGTAAATTCGCACACACACATTATCATTCAAGCAAAATTAAATTCTTCCCCCAATGCTCTCCATCGGTGTTGGATGTAAAGCGAACCGCAATTGCGGGTTTTTTTTGTTCAGGGGTGTTCAACTCTACCACCTACGATCGACTAACATGAGTTAGAACTTGACATAACGAGACCTCAAAAGACGCCCTATAACCAGCTAAACCTGAGATTCTAACTAACTTCATGTCTAACACTTTAAGTGTATTTGGTGGACAGCCTACTAGCATTCTTTTAATTCTATCTCGCCTTTTCATGCATATAATTCGTAGTTTGCACAAAGAATGCTTCATTCAAAATTAACTTTGCACCTAACGTGTATTGATGCTCTAAATCCATTTTTGTTACATTTTATAAAACGTTTAACAATTGCATACAAATCACAAGATACAATAAGTACGTTAAATTTCTAAGTTTACAGCAAGTGCTTCACATTCTTTTTCTCACAGTTCTTTTCTGAAACATCGCATTACACTGAAATAATAGTCTGTAGACTAAATCGTGTTTTCCTTCTACCGACTTTTCATTCTAGTATTTTACAAGTCTTTCGACAAAGCATAATACAAAAACATTTAGTTACATTCTCGCAGCAATTCATTCCTTTTACAAGGCTAATATACACAGTGCTTCAGAATCTATTTTACAAACATTAAGTCATTTTAAATCTTTGCAGAATTACAATTTTAAATCAAAGCATTTTCCAAGATAAGTAATCATTTATCGCCCACTTGGCGTAAAACTCAACCTCGCTTGAGGTAAAAAGAGACCCTGTTACTTGCAGTAACACTCGAAAATTAACTAAACGTTGGAATAAGAAATACTACTTATCTTTTTGTAGTCAGCCATTCTTTTCTTGGCCCAGTCGTTGAAGGTTGGGTAGATTGTAGCTTGGGCCAGTCTCCTTGACTTTGGTTGCTGACGGTTGCCCTCTTGTTGTTCCTCCGCCTTTCTTTTATGTGTCCTTCTTACCATTCCGGGATACTTGCGCTGGGGAGGAAGGTGATCCGCTCGACGTTTGTTCGGCTGGGTCCTCTGTTCCTGGGCCCTTGTTCGTCGCTGCTCCGGGCTCCTGCTGTATTCCGGACGTTCATCCTCAGGCTGCATGCTTCTCAGGCTCCTTTCCGATGTTTCGGCTGTCCTCTTGGCTACTTTGAGTTAGCCTTGTTCATTGTGCTTTGGTCTTTTGTTAATTGTTGAAGTTGTACTGTCAGAGTTCTTTCTTTTGAATCTATCTCCTCTGGTGATTTTTGCTTCTTGTTTCTACTTTGTTGAGGGGGGAGGCTTTCTTCTTTTGCCCTTTCGTTGCTGGTTCCTGTTGTTGCCGCTGAGGTCCATCTTCCGTGGAAGTGCGTCTCCCCGGATCCTGGAAAAAATCTTTAAACGTTTCCGTTTTATTACGGTCGTAATACGCCTTAATTTGGTCCACATTAGCAGTAATTTTCTCGCCGTTGTTCCTCCTTAATACTACGACAGTATGGGTGATTTTCTCGATAATGAAAGGGCCTTCAAAACGCGGAAAAAATTTCCCCACCTTTTCCTCTGGGGCTTTTGATAAAGCATGTTTTATTTTCAAAACTTCATCTCCTACATTGTACTTCACCTCTCTTCTCTTTTTATCGTAGTACAATTTCTGTTTCCTCTGACCCATTTCTACATTTCCTGTCGCTTCCCGTATCAACTTTTGAATATCATTCATTTCAAATTCTTCTGCCCTTTCGTGGACAAAGAAAAGTTTGTCTAACGGTGTCAAAATCTTTCTTCCAAGAAACAGTTCCGCGGGTGTTTTTTGCATTGTGTCGTGTTTGGCAGTTCTAAGGGCAAATGCAAATTCATTTATATGGCTATCCCAGGTAGAGTGATAGTTTTTCACATAACTACGAATTATTTTCACTACTTTTCTATTAACCCGTTCCGCTATGTTTGACTGCGGACGATACGGAACCATCTTTAGGTGACGTATGCCCAGTTTTGCACACATTTCCTCAAAAATATTACTAACAAATTGGGGACTATTGTCGGAAATAACTTTTAGGGGCACCCCGTATTTTAAAATATACTTATTTAAAATTGAGTCTACTACAATTTTAGCAGACGCGCGTTTTAACGGAATTAGCTCCAACCACTTGCTAAAATGGTCCACTATAACTAAAAGATATCGGCTTTTGTTAACTTTACTTCTAGGATAAGGTCCCAGTAAATCGATGCCTATTATTTGATTTGGGAACTCTGATTTAATACTATTTAAGAACCCGGCCGGGCGAAAATTAACATAATTATTAAATTGACATGTTGGGCACGACTGGACATACGCCCTAGTAAACTTTTGCAGTTCTGGAAAGAAAACTGCCTCGCGAACTCTTTGGACAGTTTTTCTTATGCCCAAATGGACCGAAATGGCAGAATCGTGCAACTCCTCTAATACTAGCTGGGATAACCGGTCTAAACTTATGGTTTTCATTAGTCGTTTTCGTATAAAATAAAAGTCCATCAATTATTTCGTAATTTGCGGCCCTATTTCTTATCGGTACAATATCCGGATGACGGAAATTCTCAGGGTCGGCCAAATAATTGTATATATTTTTGAACTCCGGATCTTTTCGGAGTTCGGCTATTACTGTTTCACTAGAATCTAATACTTTGGATGTCAGCATGGCTATTCTAACCGTATTCCCATTTTCATCCAAATTAATTCTGCTTAAAGCATCTGCCACAACATTTTCCTTTCCTGGCGTGTGTTTAATTACTGGATTTCTTGTAATTTAAGTGCCCACCTTATTAATCTGGGTGATAAATGTTTTCCAGAGTAGAGTCTGGTGACCGCAGCGTGGTCCGTTTATACAGTTACTGGAGAACTTCCAAAGAAAACACGAAATTTATGCACTGCTGATAACAGCGCTGGTGGCAAGAGTGACTCTGAAATTCGTGGACTGAATATAACATGAAGTGGGCGTCTAGCTTTTCCAGGAAATTTATTACGGCTGACTTGCCGTCAAAACTTGCCGCTGGCGTCATAGCTGCCCGCATGGTTTGTACAATGTAGCCAAATCCTTCTAGGCGAGGAGGTGGTATTTCAGGGTTCTGCAAAGGTACTGCAGGTATCTCAGGTTCCTCTTCTTGTCTTTTAGGCCATCCTCTCATTTTTCTTCGGGCGCCAGTGTGAGGACTGAGTGTTCGGTGCATATTCTTGGCGAACATCTTCGGGAAACCTTAAGTCCTGATCTTGAACAGGGAGCTGAATGCAGCAATGTTCTGTGGTAGAAAACTGTGGTTAAGCGGTAGAACTGCACTTGAGAAGGATTTAAAATCCTCTTTTATTAAACCACAATTATATACAGCCACTTCTCAACTCGGGACTTACGACGTTTTGTGCCACGTATAACAAACCGGATAATCGTCTTACTGCGGAGCAGCTGGATAATCTGGATATGGACTCCCCTACTATTCTAGGTGGCGACCTCAACGCAAAGCATTGCAAGAACAAATCACAGTGGTCGTATTCTCCAGGATTACATAAATAATAACCCAGTCTTCCCTCATGTTCCGGAGGAACACAGACCGAGCGTATTAAATAAAAGGCACGATATTTTGGACCTTGTTCATTTCCACTATCAATTGTCTGTAATGAATGAACTGTCATCAGATCAACATGCCAATAATAGCATATCTGGAAAAGGACCCCCCCGCTCCAAATCACTGACTGGGGTTTGTATCACAACATGCTTATCACCTCCAATTTGAATACTGGAATTCTTAAATCAATTCTGATACTGACAGGGCTGTCAAATACTTCACTGAGCACCTACAGAATGCAAGCTACAAAAAGTGTTGATAGGAATAAAGTACAAATTTCAACTTTCTGCTAACATTATGGAGGTCATAGTGGCCTGAAACAGGCTCCATAAGGAGTTAAATCGTTTTTGGGATCCAGCTACCAAAACAGCTATGAATGGGCTCAACTGCCGAATTAAAAAAATGATTAGTACGCACAGGACTAATGTGTGGAACTTTAAGAATCTTAATCTGGATAGCGGTTAAGTTTGGAACTCTCTGAAAAAGCTTAAAAGCACCAGTACCATCAATAAGCCAATCAGAGGCCAAAACGACTTTGTTTACTTTGATGATGAAAAATCTGAACTTTTCGCAGAGCATCTAGTCGGACAATTTGTTCTAAACACCTTCCCTTCTGATAGTGCTTCCGATCAGCAAATTACTGATTATGTGAAATCTTGGCTTGAAGCACGCAGTATGCAAAACGTTACGAACTTTGCCCCCCTGCATGAAGTTAACAAGCCCCACGTGCCAACAAGATTAGTAATCTGATGTTAAAAAAGCTGTCTTTCAAAACAATGAGTAAGCTTACCTGCATTCTTAATGCCTGTCTTTTTCACAGCTACTTTTCACTACTCAAGTGTGGAAACACGCTAACGTTCTTCTCATACCAAAACCAAGGAAATCGCAAGACAATCCAACAAATTATTGTTCCATTAGTTTTTTGTCATCGGTGAACAAATTCTAGAGCAGCTGATTTATAATAGAATGATTGACAACCTTCAGCTGATTCAATGCTTCACACAGTTTTAGGAAAAAGCTTTGTACATTTACGCACCGGCCCGACTTATCGAGTTCATCGGCTCAGCAACATAACAAAATGAGTGTTGCGATGCTAGACGTGGCAAAAGCTTTTGACCGCTTTTGGCATCCAGGTCTCATCTACAAACTCATCAGGCTCAACTTGCCCAGGGAACTGACCATGATAATCACCTCGTTCCTGAAATACCGTACTTTCTCTGTCAGGCACAACAACATGACGTCAAGCATAAAAAACATCCTTGCGGATATCCCCCCAAGGAAGTATTATTGGCCTGATATGCTATATCATTTACACAAATGATTTCCTCCTGGCCAGTTATGCAGACAACAAGGCTTTTGTTTGCAAGTTATGTCACCCTGACCATGCACTGGTTAAACTGCAAGAAAAGATTCTAATTTATAGGAATGGTGTAGCCGATCGAAACCAGCATACAACTGACCAAATCCAAGATTCTACTCATCAGGAAGTATCGGAAAGGAGCGGAATTCAACACTCAAGTCCCACTCTTCGGCCGTGCTGTCTCAAGAGTTAGCAACGCAAATTATCTTGGAGTCATACTCAATCATAACTTTACATGAAAAGATCATATAGCACGGGTTTGCGGGAAAGCACACAGAATCACCTTTCAGCTGTTCCTCCTGCTCAAAAGTGAGAAGTTTTCTTTTCTTTTTTTTCTCGGTCATCTGGCAGATTTTGGCTTATGCCCCCCACCTGGGCTAATGTTAATGAAAAGGATTACAAGAGACTTCAAGTTGTCCAGAACAAGTTTATAATAATTATAACTGGTGCACAATACTTCGTTAGAAATAGAAGCCTCCACTCCTACTTAAAGTTAGAATCCATCAAGGAATTTACAACTGGAATTAATGATAAGCTTTTTACTAGAACAATTAGTAATAATCCTGCTAACTTCGGGAAATTCTCAACTACGAGGATAGGTTCATACGCCCTTTCGGTGCCCACTTCATTTGCATGAATCAAGCGGACCACTGAGAACAGACTGTCCCCCTGGACTGAGCGGAACAGTATTTTCATATTTTCCATTTTTTTTACGCTCTATGGAATACGTCTGATGTAACCAGCATATAGAACAAATTTTGATAAACATTTTAAGTGGTTACTTTCTATATTTTGGACATTTTTTCCAGTATTCATGTGCGAAATACTACTTCCGCCTTTTCGAATTCTGGACTTTGCAACTGTTATTGATCGGCTAGGTAGCTCCTGGCTCCCAGATGCCTGCAAATTCGCAGATTTCCGTTCTTTAAGAGCTGACTCTCTATTGTATATAATGTAAATAGTGAACTTTTACTTGATTTTCTTTTACTGTTTGTATCCTGCATGTTTTACTTCGTACACTAGTTGGCAAGTTAGGCGTTTCGGACTCGCCACCACATCCCACGTGACAAGTCTCAAGCGTTGCTTTCAAAACATCGAAGCAAAGGGCTTCTTCCTGTATCACAATCTTCAATTCTACCGTGTATGGAGAACTCTCATCTTCGAACTTCATCATATGTCAAGCTCAGTCGGGATTCTCTGAGGATACTGGCAATAGCAGGAACGAATTATCAATGGCAGTAAAAACACCAAAGCATCAGTTTTCCATTCTTAGAAGTTTGAAATGCTAATTACTGATTGTGCTGCATCATACTGAGAAGAGTTGTATGAGTATTTTTGTGAAAAGTTACAGAAATGTAAAGTTTTTCTTTTGGGAAAATAAATTTCATCAAGCTACCAAAGTATGCATTCAATCCATTATAAACTTATATGCATGTAACAATGTTTGTCCTGTTGTACAAGTTCTCATTAAAATAACGGATTTATAATGTCTTAACTATTTTTATAATGACCAGTTAGAAAAACACACAGCAATCTCCAGAGGGTCTAATCTGAAAATATAATATTCCATATGGAATGCAGTACTAAATAGTGAAATATATTAAAACAATTTTTCAACTTATGAGGTAATGCTTGTCACTTATGGTTTAGATTTACAAACTATAAAAAAAATGTTTTTTGCTTTGTTTTTAAAATTGTATATAGTTATATTGAATGTTTACTTTTTACACAAAAGAAATTAAATGGCTGTTAAAATTTTAATTAATGAGATATTTGACATTGTTTGATACAAGCGAGCTTCTCAGGATTGGACGATATGCTTGAATCTATGACTCGGTTATAATTTTTTAGTCATTTTGCAATCAAAGATATTTTGACGATCATTTTAAAAATTTATTTTTCTATATATTAACAAAATGTTAATATGTGACAAACTGCAAAGGCATTAGCACACAGAAAAGGAATTTATAACTTTTTTGAAAATACATCCGATGATATTCTTTTACTTATGGTAAACTAAAAGGCAAATGACATAACTAAGAAACTTCAAGCAAACAAGAGATTACTTAATCTGTGCTCCTTATTGATAACATACTTTTCCTTAGGACTTTTCAGCTAACTAAACTTTTGTTTGACAGCAAAATAAGAAGGTGAAGGACCACAGATTACTTATCGGTGAATTTAAGCTGTATATTAAAAAATGCTAAGTTTACAATACTTATATGGTACAAAGTCTGAAATCTGGACATCTAATACCCTGACTAAAATCTGAACTACCTGTAACTTTTTTTTTGGTATGCTTTGTGCATGTCTACTTGATATTTTTTCATAATAAAATGCGAAAAGTCCTGATTTTTAATTTCACTTTGGCACTAAATAAAATATCTCTATATTGAAGAAACAATTTATTAGCATAAATCCATATGATCAATAATTTAGCTTTGTAGCTGCCTTTTTGCTTGGCATACATCTTAACAACAAAAGACAGCTTGAGAAATGACTCACAGCAAAGTCGAAACAAGTTTCTTCTTACATATTAGTAAGAGAATACAAAACAGCATGGTAACCTTTTGACATTAATTACAGATGACACTTGACAATATGTACAGACTTCACGTAACTGCACTACGAAGTGCTGAAGAGCAAAAATTTAACACAAATTTTGTCCCATATGCCAAAAACATATTTTACAAATGAATCTCATAAGCTTGAGAATAACTGATCTGTTATTCAGATAAGCCCAGGGCCGATGCCACAGCTGTGTGGTTGCACAGGACGCCAGAATTTAGAGGAGGCAAAACTTTTAGATTTAGAGAAATACTGAACAATAAAACTAAGGAATGGCAAAATTTTTAGAATTTAGGGAAGGAACTGGGATGCAAAATACATAGATTTTAGGGAGATGCTTGGCAATAGAATTTAGACTGTACTGAGTCACAGAATGTCTAGTACAGCCTTGGATAAGCCTTAAAAGTTTACGTGGGAATTTATTTATTTGGGACTCAGATACACTTTAAGCATGTGTGGGAAATAAGTGATTATAATAAATTACTAAACTCATATAATTTATGTTTAACTTCATCGGCATGTGATAAAAGCAACAAAAAATTTAGCGGAGCACTATGTCTTTAGCTGCCAATCTCATCATACATTGCCAACAGTGTATAGCAAATGCTAGTTAAGCTTTATGACGATAGCCACAAATTTGAAGGTTTTCAGTTATCACAAACAAAAGCAAAATTTTACAATTAATGGAATTTGTGAAGAAATATGAAGAACAAATAAAGATGATAAAATAACAGAAGATTTCACTGCAGTGACAATGCTGTCAATCAACTAATGGATGGTGAAACCTGCAATAAGGTTCTAAATCCAGAAAATATCACTACTGATAGCGAAGAAAGTGACAAACAGGTGACTGAGAATGAAAAAAAAAAAAAAAGATTTGACTACTTAGTGAGAAACTCCGAATGGAACTTTGTAAGTGAACAAGAAATTATGTCTATCTATAGTATTAAAGAGGTAGTATTAGCACAAAAAACAAAGCAACTTAAACAATTTACATTGTTG
>KK116322.1:96670-107512 GCA_000611955.2 Stegodyphus mimosarum
ATGCTTTTTTTTTTTTTTTTGGTAAATTTGGTGCTTTTAAGGTCATAAATGCTATTTCATATTTTTAGTTTTATAATTTCTATATGTCATCTTACTAGATTTAAACTGAGAATCTAATACCAGGAAAAATCTCAAATCCTCAATTGCTGAAGTCTAGACCTCAGACTTTGCACAGTACTGTTTTTTTCAGTGACATAATATAATTATCTACATTATAGCTTCCATAAAATAAGTATTAAAAATGATAAATTAGGACAATAGTAAAAACTATTTTAATGTACATATTTAGAGATCGTAAGATTTACACATATTTAAATACAACATCAGTCTTATCTTTGGTACTTTGCAGCTCTAATTTTACAGGACACTTAAAAATATAACTTAACATTTCTTCAGTATAACCTATGAGAAAATACAATTTTCTCACTTGAATATTCTGCACTATAATACCAGCTATAACAATTAAATTGTGTCGTCTTTTGATGATTACTTCAGAGACAAACAACCTGTGCCAGGTGCCAAACATAAATTTACGAATAAAAAAGTCTTCAACAGCTGTTTCAGAAGACCTAAGGCCATCCAGCAAATTACCTTTGAGAGAAAATGACATTTATTTTAGGTTTAATAAGTGGCTGATAATGCTATAAAAGAAAAAAATATCTTTCCATTATACAGTAGAGGTCCAGAAATCCGCAATGCTTGAGACCAGAGGTTGTGCGGATTTCAGGACAGAAAAACCAAATCATAATATTCAGACTAAAAGTGCAAAATACATAAGCCATATTAGATACATTTACTTAAATTATTTCATACATTATGTTATTCATTTATATTAGTGATTACAGGAATATTTTAAAGCATTAAGGACATATACAATAGAGACGTGTAAAAATAAGGGATAAAGCATAAAAGATTTTTATATATATTTTTTATATTTATTTTTCCCTTGTTTCAAACATTGTTCTGATACAGGTTTACATAATCTCTCCTCTGTGACATAACTTTGCTGTTCTAAATATTTTAGGTATTTTTCACCTCGTTCCAAACCCTCATTAAAAGATATTTTCTCATTCCTAAGAAATTCATGTTGGAATTGTTTTCTTGCTGTGGCGAGTTCAAAACAAAGCCAATTTCACCATTGGTTATCTGATATGGCAGTGTTGGCTCATCTGAACACATCATCCATACATAAAAAACTCTTCTGGGCTAAGTTTTTTTTTCTGAAAACGCCTATAGTAGATTAAGAAAATTCAGGTTAAATAAAATTCAATAATTAAAATTATACTGGAAATCACTATGGGTTGGAAAATGAAATTTGCACAATTTAAGTTCCATTAATTCAAAAAATTTCATTTATAGGCGGAAAACATTTTCCTTGGTAAAGACTAAAAATCAAATACAAGAGATTTGGTGATTTCCTGAAAGATGTGATAAAAAACTAGGAGTCTCCAGATGAAAATGTGAGAGATGGCAACTATACTGCCCTAGATACATTTACAAATGTTACTTAAGATTAATAAAAGCTATATATCACTATTTCTCTTAAAGCAAATCTCGCATTTTAAAAGCTATGTATAAAATCAAAATATAACTTCAAAAAACTGACAAAAATCAAAATGAGGCAAATCCATTTCAGCTGATAAATGACTTTAATTGAAATGATTTCCCATCATCGTATTTGCCATATTATCATATATTTATTACAAGATTCCTCTAACTCTATTCAACAAGAAAATTCTCCTTTTTTTTTTTTTAATTAGCACATCTTTTTTTTTCCCAAATTATTTTTATTATATAAATATATCCATTCTAAGGTAAAGGTTTTACTTCCCTTTCATTCAAATGTGACACATAATGTTTCTATATTTGTATTAATGTAATTACTTCCATTTGTTTAATTTTATAGTTGAAAAATAATGCGGAAGGGGGAGGAAACACCCTTTTTCAGATTTTTTTATTTATAAGGTGTGTCAAAAAGAATGAGCTGATTTTACACTAGCTTGTAAAATTTTTTTCCTCTACCAAAAAATGTTCACACAACACCTGAAGAACATAATGTATATGATTTATTTATGCATTTTATTGCATGGCTATAGTGCATCACACTGCATCTGTAGCAGACATTCAAGCTTTTGTTAGCACCAGAATGACATAGCAAACTGTAATAGTAATAAACTGTAGCAAATTGAATATAAATCTGAGCCAGGCAGCATGTAGCAGCCATATGACTAATTCCAAATCACAGCCAACTGCAACTTTGCCTCTTGAGTGGTAGAATGCTTGTGGCCAGAGAATAGCCTTCTGAAGACAGAACCTTTCCTTGACCATTGCTACCAACATGTATGTACAGTGCATATATCCCAGTGGCTGAACTATTCTGAAGTTTTTTTTAAATTAATAACAGTTCATCTGAAAATTTTGAAGCCATCCTCAACGTAAGGAAAATTCGCAGTGTCAAATTACGTAAAAGAATACAATTAGACTTTCACTGGTATTGAATTTCACCTTTTGGGAGTCTTTGTGTAAAACAGGTTCTAAATTTCTTACTTTTTGTATATGTATATATTATATATATTACTACACATTTTTTTCAAGATTATACTTTTATTAACAAAAGGCCTACTCTAATCTAAGTCATCATGATAAGCCCATGGCGTGAAAATTTTATTCTTTTCTAACATTTGTTTTTTCCTTCTCTTACTTGCATTACCATAATGCTTTACAATTCAAAATATGTAAATTACTTATTATAAATTCACATTTTGGAAGATTTCATACTTTCCATCATCAGAGACAAACTGGCAACCATTAGTGTCTATTTTTTCCTTTTTAATTACTTTGTTCTTTTGTATTTCCAACAGTAAGTTAAAAATTTTTTGTTCTCTGTTAATTTTTAATATATTTCATAAATTATTTCATTTTAACATTAGTTAATACTGTATATTTTACTTCTGTTTTAAGCATTGAATTTATTATATTTAAATTTATTTTGGCATATTTTTATTTCATATGAAGGAAGGACTAAGTTGTATTTATTGTGGTATATTTTTATTTCATATGATGAGAGGACTATTGTGTCAAGGAGGCATTCAGAATTTTCTGATGAACTATTATAATTAAATAACGTAAGATGGTTCATCAGCTAATTTTGGATGAACAGAAATGCAGCGGTTTTCCTGGGAAGAGGGATACAACTGAATCCAATCTACTTCCTGTTAATAATGTTGAATCAGATTTTAATTGTATTCCTCTTTTTATTTTATGTATTTTTTATATTTCTGTTGTTTTCGGAATTTCTTCTTGTTTGAAAATAGTTGAGGGTTTTCTCCCTTTTTTATTGATAGATTTGGGGATTTTACAGGTCTTTGGGGATTTAATTCTGATTTCTTACTATTTTGTCTGTAATAGGTCTCTTCAAAACGAATTTGCTATTCTAATCTGTCTATATTTTCCCTGCTGTACTTCTATTGTTTTCTTAAGTGATATATAATTTCACTGAAAGAAATTATACATCACTTATGCCTGTATTATACATAAATTATACAGCAATGCGCGATTCTGAAAAAACCTGATAGATTTTATTTCTCTATTTGTTAAATCCAAGAGACCCACCCACAAATGAAATAAAAATGCATAATTCATCAAAGCTAACAAACATTGTAAAATAATACAATGAAAATGCAAGGAATGGCAGTAACAGTAGAATTAGCTATTGTAGTTCTCGATCACTATAATTTGTTACTATTGTAATTTGGTACAATAGTAAGCTGCTGAAATCTAACACAGTTTGATATTGTTTAAAACTGTTATACATACAATTTAAATACATATATATATAAATTATTAAAAATGCATGTCATAGCATGATTTAGATGTGAAGACAGATAGATGTGAAGTTAGAATGATACAGTGAATCTCAGTTCATTTAATTCAATCCTGAAATCCGTTTCTAAATCAAAAGAACTGTCCCAAAATGAATTAATATAAAATCAGCTAAATAATTCCCGGACCAACCAATGATGGCTTATTTAAACTTTGTGCAAAAATTCCATAATCCGTAATTCCATAATAATAAAAAACAAAGTCCATAATCCGGACCTCAAAGCCACAAACCTTTTTTTGTATGCTTTACACATGCGCATTTGATTTTTTTCCTTCCATAATAAAACATGTGGAGATTTTCAAACACGGCCGAGATTGCAATCTTGTTTTCTTCCTTCCCGCTAAGGTATGCAGTAGCAGGCGCAATTTCTCCAAATGCATTGTATCACTTTACTGCAGACAGCTTGTTCTAAGAGGTTTCTTATCGTTTGGTTGCTCATGACGTATCATTGTTGATTCTTTTGTGGTACAGTGAGCTTTTCAGCTTTAAACAGCAATAAAACTGCAGGAAAGCTTTCAACAGCAATAAAAGTCCTATAAAAATAACGGAAGTAAACAAAACAAAGCCACCAGAAAGGCTTGTTGGTCTGACCTTCAGAATAGTTTTATAAAGAACGGGGTCAAAGCCTAATGAAATCTTTGTTAGAAAGTACAAAGCATGTCATTCTAAATCTTCACACCTATTTTCTGCATTAATAGATGGGGAGGGGAGGAAATTGCTGTGAAACTGGAAAAGTATTTCGGGCAGTTCGGTATTTTGAGGATACAGAATAGCGAAGGGTCTGGATTTCAAAGAGATAAGATAGGCTAAAATTATCTTTACTGATTCTAAGGCATTTCAGTTAATGTTGCAGATTGCGCTGATCCTTGATCTTCTAATTGGATCCGGCTTATTTTTTGCAGACTGTTAGAGCAATTTTATAAAAATTAAGTTTGAATGTTCGATTATGTCAAAAAGAGTGTCTAATTCTGGAGCTGCCAAAGGATCTACAAAGAGAAAACGTGTTTCGATGTCCATCAAACAAAAAGTGGAATTGCTGCAAAAAATGGATAAAGACATATCTGTCTCAAAATTATGCGAGGAGTATGGCATTGGAAAGTCAACTGTATATGACATAAGCAAAAAGAAAAAGGAATTTTTTGTGGATTCCGACACCCCACTGGCAATGAATAACAGAAAAAGGGTTCACTATGCTAAAAAGTGACGATCATGACAAAGTGATGATTGAATGGGTCAGATAGCGTTGCAGCTAGGGCGTGCCATTGACAGGTCCAATGCTAATGGCTCAAGCCAAAATATTTCATGAAGAAATGAACTTAAGCACTGACTGCACATATTCGACAAGTTGGTTAACCAAATTTAAAAATTGCCAAAAGACAATTCAAAATTTCAGGTGAAAAAGCTTCAGCTAATACTGAAGCTGCTGAAGAATTTGCAGATGAATTCATTGAACTCATTACTAGTGAACAATTATCTCCAGAACAAATTTACAACGTTGATGAAACTGGTCTTTTCTGGCAATATGTACTACGAAATACCTTGACAACCTCTACAGAAAAGGCTCCAACTGGTGTCAAAGATTCCAAAGCAAGACTAACAATTTTAGTGTGCGCAAATGTTGCAGGAAAGCACAACTATGTAGCGTATTCCGAAACTAAGTACCGTTTCATTCTAGCACCGTCGCAGCGCTGCGGTAGGCGTCCTGCGCATGCGCACTAGTCTTTCTTGTTCACTGACTTTCAATTGTCGCCATTTTGGTTGCTCTATGTTGTGTTTTCAGTTTGCTGTGTACATTCAAAATGTTTAAGACAATTAGTTCTCCCGCAGACTGTGAGATTCGTGCCGTGATTAAATTTTTGAATGCGAGGAATGTTAAACTGGCCGAAATTTATCGCCAAGTGACAGAAGTTTACGGTGAATACGCGCTAAGTGATGGAATGGTGAGAAAGTGGGTAAGAATGTTTAATGCACGTTGAACAAATGTCCACGCCGAGGCTCGGAGTGGTCGGCCTTCTGTTGTCACCGATGATTTGGTAAGGAAAGTTGATGAAGCAATTCATGAGAACAGACGCTTCACAATGACAACTCTTTCAGAGGCATTTCCACAAATTTCACGTACTATTTTGTTCAAAATTGTGCCTGACCGCTTGAATTATCGCAAACTGTGTTCCCGATGGGTTCCAAAAATGCTCACTGATGTTCACAAAACAAAGCGACTTGGTAGTGCCCTGACATTTCTCACGCCGTACAGTGATGAGGGAGAAAACTTTTTAAACCAAATTGTGACAGGTGATGAAACTTGGGTGTGTCATTTCACACCAGAATCGAAACAACAATCGATGGAGTGGAGACACACCCATTCTCCGAAAAAACAAAAGTTCAAAATGACAACGTCATCACAAAAAATCATGTGCACTGTCTTCTGTTTTGCTTACTGAATTTCTTCCCAGAGGTGAAACCATTAATGCGGCACGATATTGTGAGACTAACAAAACTAAGGCGTGCCATTCAAAACAAACGAAGAGGAATGCTCAGTAAAGGAATTGTGTTGCTCCATGACAATGCTCGGCCCCATACTGCTGGTGTCACTCAATCGTTAATTCGACAGTTTCATTGGGAGCAGTTCGATCACCCACCGTACAGTCCGGAATTGGCGCCATCCGACTATCACTCGTTCCTGCACATGAAGTGCGAGCTTGGTGGCAAGTGCTTTGGATCTGACGATGACACGAAAAATGCTGTGGAGTCCTGGTTATTGAAACTGGCGGGAAGTTTCTTTGACGATGGTATACAAAAACGGGCCACCCGCTATGACAAGTGTTTGATCATTGGCGGAAACTATGTTGAAAAATAGTTTAAGACATGTATTTTCATGTAAAAATAAAATTGGATTTGAAAAAATTGATTTACTATTTTTTTTTTCAAAACGGTACTTAGTTTCCGAATACGCCTCGTACAAACTTTTCGTAATCGGAAAACATGCACGACCTCGAGCACTTCAAGGAGTAACGATTTTCCCCGTTATATATTGTGCAAATAAAAGAGCATGGATGACGCACGCGTTGAAGAATGATTGGTTTGAAAATCATTTTATACGCAAGGGTCGCCGACATTTGAATTCAGTTGGTTTAGATGATGACTCAAAAATAGTCCTGACTGTTGACAACTGTTCGGCGCATACTTCACTTAAAGTTTTAGTGAAAGATAATGTATCCGTATTATTCTTCCCTCCAAACTGTACGTCTATCATTCAGCCTACGGATATGGGAATAGTGCATGTGCTGAAATGCAAATATAAAGTAGCATTTTTAAAAATCTATGTTAAATTTCATGAACAATGGCAAGACTATTCAAGAACTTTTTAACTATTTTAGCATAAAATCTGCCGTGTGGAGCATTGTAAGATTGTGGGAGGATGTGTCTCCAGATACGTTAAAAAATGCTTGGCATAATTTATGGCCACCTACCATATTTCATGGTGAGGACGATGAAGATGATAGCCGCGAATTTGAAGGTTTTTGGACATCGCAAACTAAAGGTGAAATTTTCCATTTATTGGATTATGTAAAGAAATGTGGAGAAGCGGTAATACATGAAGATGATATAACAGAAGTTTTTCATTGCGACGACAATGCCCCAATCATCAAGCAATAAACGGACGGCGAAATCTGTAGTATGGTTCAAGATCCAGAAAATACCGCTTCCGATAGTGAAGAAAGTGACAGAGAGGTTATTGAAAATGAAAAAATTTCGATTGACAAATTAGACGGTATTCTCGACACAGCAATTACAGGACTTGAACAGTGGAACTTTGTAACTGAACAAGAAATTATGTCTGTTTATAGAATTAAAGAGAAAGTATTAGCACAAAAAACGAAGCAACTTAAACAACTTACATTGAAAGAAATGTTTAATAAAGTAAACAAATAAATATTAAAGCTTTTTTTTGTAAAATTTGATACCCTTTAGATCACAATTGCTCTTTATTTCATATTTTTAATTGGATAATTTCTGCACGCCATCTTACCAGATTTAAATGTACGATCTATAATTGGGAAAAACCCGTAATCAGGAGTCGCCGAGGTCCTGACGAGTCCAGATTACGGACTTTGTACTGTATGTCTCTGGCTGCAACCTGATCTGGCCATAATTTCTTCCAAGCTGAAGTCATGTTCCTGTTAATCACTTATTACCAGGCTTTGTTAATAAGAGTTAAGCAATGAAAACATCAAAATGGTACTTTTAGAAGGTCCTAAGTTAATTATATGGCATAAGTCACCTAAAATACCTGTGGAAACTATATGTGGATCAGAATTCATAACCCGGGACAAAATTCGTCAATGGAGGCACTTTTGAAGGCTTCACTCTATTTCAAAAACTGAATTACTGTTTATTAAGATGTGAGCTCCATTTAACTTCTTAAGTGGCACCACCCCTTTATCCGGTCATGAGATTTTTTGTAAATAGTATATATTAGCTTACAATTCAAGATATTTTGTTTCTTCCCTTCTTTAATGATGCAAATACTATTTTAACGAATAGAAAATTACGAAAACCAAGATTAAAACAACTAATTAAGCAAATTTAGCTAATAAATGTTTAAATACTTAAATACAGTTATTCATGAGCAAATCCAAAAAGCTGAGCTGTCTAGTCTAATTTTAGTTGGCGGTGTAGTGTTGCCAAAGGCAGATATTATTAAGCTAAAGAGCTGTATGTTGCTTGCAAGCCATTTTCATAAATGACATCAGTTCTTGAGTTAATTTCCAACAAGCTTTTATTACAATATTTCTGCGTTTTCCTACTTTTTATTAATAAATTAAAAGATTGAGATACACAAGGAGAGCTTGAAACCTCTAGAGAGCATGTTCCCAGGTGGCGGGTAAGGAAATGCCTGCACTGGTTTTCCATTGGGTGACAGACGAAAAATAAACTACCTTCCGCAGACTAACAGGCAGAAGTCCCGGGCAATGGCACTCCTTTCTATGATGAGTCTAGATTCAGTATAAATAATCTACATAAATTGGAAATAGTGAGTGTAATATGGATTTTGAAAACTAAAATCTAGTGCTAATGCAGTTAAGACTAAATTAATTTATAAAATTGCAGATTTACTGGATTACTTTGAAAAATGATCCAGGTTTAATAAATCCACAATTTACACACACACACATATATACTGAGGGAAAATGCACTGAAACTAAACATGAAAAGTTAAAAAGTTTGTTAGAAAGTTAGGGAAAAATCAACTCTAAATGTGTGTTTAATGGAATAAAAGATTTCTGTTCTTTCTATTATCATTCAATATTAAAGTATTTAAAAAACATTAAAATGATTTACTATTTATTCTCATATTATATGAAAAAAATTAATTTATAGCTTACTTGTATTCCATGTATTCCAAGACTTCCTATGATGTATCTGATGTGGACCATTAAATTGCTCATATGTCAGAGGTTTATCATGTCTTTTAGTACGTTTATATCTTCCAGCCTGTGATTTTGAACATATCAGTGTCAAACTAAAGAGACGTTTTGCACATATCTCATACACAGGGACCTAAAAATATTCAAAATATTACTTAGTCTTAAAAATTGTACACAAAATATGGCACATTCAATAAAAAATTTTGAATTATTTCATACTTACTGGCTGATTCTGACGTGCACACACACAAAAAGTAGAAACAAATGAAGAAATACAGTTTATTCAAATAACATCTGCCTCAATACATTGCCAACTAAAATTCCATAGTCACAGAAGCTAGGACTGCAGTGGTCTAATGAATTAATAATCACAGGTTCCTGGTTAGCAAATAATCTACCACTCAAATAATCTAAATAGTGAAACTGAAGGGAAGCAAATCCATTAAAAAAGTAAGGTGAGGAAGAATCTCATTCAAAGGTACTGATTTTTTTACATGCTTCTGATAAACATAAGTGGTTACATCCTATTTTGCAAAAGTGCAAAACCAATTAATTGATTGTCTTTATGTAATTCATGGTGGCATTCATTCAGTTGATTACAATCCACATCACTAGTGATTGTTTGGAAAGCAGCAAAAATTCATACTGCACCACAGTTTTGGGTGACTACCATAAAAAAATAAGGACCATTTGAGGATTCAGATATTTATTTTGGTGGTTCACCTCCACTGAAGAACTACACTGTTTGCTTTCTGGAAGAAGGGTGTACCAACACTGACATATATCTGTGTTTTTTGTTATCAAGAGCTGCAGTGTGCTTCATTCAATAAAATACATGGATACATTTGCTATTTGAGAACTTAACACTTCACATTTACCTTTTAAAAAACAGTGTATGATCATATATATGTATATTTTAACATCACGAATTTTCATTTTAAAACAAAATTATTCTATTTGGGTCTTTATGGATTTGGTTCTAAATTTGTTACTTTCGTTAATGCAGTGCACCAATATAGAAATCCAAATTTGCTTCAAATCTTCGCTCATTTAATTTCGTTCATGCATTGCACTACTATAGTGATCCCATTTTTTTTTTCAGATCTTTATTCTTTTAACTCTTGTTAATGCAGTGCACCACTGTAGGGATCCCAATTTCTATCAAATTTTTGCTCTTTTAATTTTCATTAATGCAGTGCACCACTGTAGTGATCTCAATTTTTTTTTCAAATCTTTATTCTTTTAATTCTTGTTAATGCGGTGCACCACTGTAGGAATCCCACTTTTTATCAAATTTTTGCTCTTTTAATTATCAGTAAAGACATAAAGTAAGAAATTTAGACCTTTGTGAAATTTTTTCACAAAGACGAAAATTGAAATTCGTAACTAATAAATTTCAAATAATTCCATAAATGCAACAAAGAATTCTTAAAATTGTTAAAACCAAAACTTTTACACAAAACATTACCCCAAAATTTATATTTTGTTTTTAAAAAAATGGTTTGTAATTATATATATATATATATATGTTTG
>KK116322.1:108039-123348 GCA_000611955.2 Stegodyphus mimosarum
TTTTAAAAACGCCTCAAGACCTCAAAAATTTACAGAAAACTAAATTTATAAATAGTATTAGAGAGGATGAAACCACAAATCATAAATTATAATTTATAGTTAATTTCTGAAACACTATTAGTCCTATATTACAACCGAAGAAATCATGAAAATCTAAAAAATGGGGGCCCTCTTGCTTAAAGTAACGAAGCTGTTAAATTTGAAGAAAGAAGTACTTAAAACATATTAAACTTTGTGGAAAAAACGTACACTTTTGTGTAAAATGTTTCTGCAAGAAGATATAAAAATAAGACTTACCTTCTTGAAGTCGCGCCGAAAAATTAACGTGTTGAATTTACAGAAAGCTAAGCAATTCTACGGGGCTGTAAGTTTAGCTAAGAAATCTTTGCAATCCTAAACCTACAGGGGGAGGTGACGTAGTGAAGGCATAGTTCCGCCTAAAACTTTCTGGACAAATGAAAAGGTTACCCGTGGCCGGGAGGTGTCAACTTGAAAGGCCGGTTGTTAAAAAATGGCATCCTTCTAATGAAAAACCAAGAGCTTGGTGTAAATGTTTCAAAATGGCTAGAAATCGTATTTTCTGTAAATAATTTGGCCAAAAGATTGAGAAAAAAGAAGTAGAATTAAACAGTTTTCAGGCAAGCGGGCTTTCGTGCCATTGAAATATATATATATATTATATACAACATATTTTTTAACAAAATAGCCAAAACCTTTCTGGCAAATAATGAAAAACAAACCTAAAATTTTATTAATTGTCCATTTATACCTTATACAATCAACAATAAAAAGATGAAATTTACGGAAGAACTACATCCTTTTCATGTTGCTCTTTTAAATCCTTTTAAATTTATATACCTAAATGCAAATGATAAAATAAACATATTTTATATTTATGTTAGAAATATTCCTATATTCTGGTTACATAATAATGTCATTTTATTAATATTTTACTCATTAGCACACAGGTCAACCTGACTGAGGGTGGCTTTATATTAAAATGCCTTTCAGAAGGTTCAGAAATGCTATCATTTTTCCTTTATTTCAAGTAACCACTCATTGCCCAGATACAGTTATTCTAAAACATCCATCTTCAATGACCTTGAAGCTTAATACATATATAATGAAAAATATGAGGTGAAAGAAGAAAAATGACCACAATCTGAGCTGCAATGCAGAATTAAATTTAAATCTATAAGATGTACTTCATGTTTCCAATAATACTATATTTAAAGTAGTATTATGTGCATTTTTTATGCATCATATTAATCTAAATTTATATACAATGTACGTCCAGAAAGTAAGTTCCGTTTGGTAATAAAAGTAAATTGTGTACAGCTACAGAAAAGTTATTTATTGCACAAAATTCAACAACTCTTAAACTACTTTTCCACATAACTGCCGAAATATTGCAGGCATTTGTCATAGCGTGGCACAAGTTTTTGTATACCTTCTTCATAGAAATTTGCCGCCTGTGTCTTCAACCAGTTGGAAACAGTTTCTTTCAGCTCGTCGTCATTGTTAAAGTGTTGACCGCCAAGGAAAGACTTAAGATGTAAGAACAGATGAAAGTCGCTAGGAGCGAGGTCAGGGCTGTACGGAGGATGGTCAAACACGTCCCAGCCAAATCCCTGTAGGAGGTTTTTCGTCACATTTGCAGTGTGTGGTCGTGCGTTGTCGTGAAGAAAAACAACACCTTTTGACAGCAATCCTCGGCGCTTATTCTGAATTGCACGGCGCAATTTCCGAAGTGTCTCGCAATAAGCATCTGCTCTGATTGTTTGACCACGCGGTAAGAAATTAATGAGTAAGATGCCTTTCCAGTCCCAGAACACTGTGCACATCATTTTTCGAGGTGTCAAGATTTGCTTCGGCTTAACCTTTGCTGGGGATGAAGTGTGCCTCCATTCCATTGATTGCCGCTTACTTTCAGGGGTGTCGTAAGAAACCCAAGTTTCATCTCCTGTGACTATCTGTGTCAGAAATTCTTCACCGCTTTCAGCATAACGGGTCAAAAACTGAAGTGCACTACCCATCCGTTTTGTTTTGTGTTGCTCAGTAAGAATCTTTGGTACCCAACGTGAGCAAAGTTTACGAAATTTCAGTTTTTCGGTAACAATTTCATGCATTAGTGATCGTGAAATTTGGGGAAATTCCATAGCGAGAGCACTAATTGTAAACCTTCGGTTTTCATGGATCTTGTCATCAATCGCGTGAACCAGTTCTTCTGTAACCAAAGATGGACGCCCACTTCGTTCTTCATCGTGCGCATCACTACGTCCGTCATTGAACTTTCGGACCCATCTTCTCACCATTGAATCACTCATCGCTTTTGGTCCGTAAACATCGCAAATTTGCCGATAAATTTCACTAGGTTTCACTTTCCTCGCATTCAGAAAACGAATCACAGATCTGATTTCACAAGCGGCGGGATTTTCAATCAACACCGACATTGTAAACAAGCACAACAAAGCGTACGTGACTGACAGCGATCTCCAAATGGCGCGCGTTTCTTCTCCTTGATACAGAGCGTCTACTGCGCATGTGCGGAACTGCGATCGCAGAGCTGCAGCGGAGATAAATTGAAACGGAACTTACTTTCTGGACATGCCTCGTACACTACATGATCAAAAGTATCTCAACACCCATGTGTTGTTTCTCCCGTAGATAAATGAAAAATTAATATGAGGTTGGGCTTCCTTTTGCTGTAATAACAGCTGCTACTCTCTGAAGAAGACTGTCTATTAGCTTTTGAAGTTATTTAGCAGGAACTGCATTCCACTCTTGCAGAACACTAGACAGTTCCATCACCACTATGGAACCATATAGCCAAGATCACAGTTGATAATCTAATATATCTCTCATGTGTTCGATAGGATTCAAGTCGGAGCTTTGAGCAAGCCAGTCCAATCCCTGAATCCTCTTATCTGCGAACACCTTTGCACATGCCACTGAAAATGGACAGCAGCACAGAATTGTAAAAAATGTCTTGATAAGCTTCTGTCCTAAGTTTCTTATAAAAGAACCAAAGGAACCCAAGCCATTTTGCTTCAACCTCCAAATTTACTTGCATCACAATATAGTCAGATAAAAAGCATACATCAAGCAATTTCCACACTCTACCAATGGATTGCCAAATAATATTCCTTGATTCATCGCTCCATATACACGATGCCATTGCCCAAGGCTCTAGTGTTGTCAATGTGCACACATAGACAACAATCTCAAATGAAAATTCAAAATACAAAAGAAAAAACTTAATCTTCTAGATCTAAATATTTAATATGTCTAATGTCAGTAAATTATCTGAAAGAAAATTATAAATCTCATGACACTGTTTCTCATGTTACAACTGCCTTATAATTTTATTATACACATAAGGAGAGCAAGTTCACAAAAGATTGGAAGATCCAAGTACACTAAATGCTTTCATCCTCATATTTTGCCTTGAAAAGAATTTCATTACTTTAAATGTATTAAATGCAGTAATACAAGGTGAATTTAAACTTTCGTCTAGTTAAAAAAAAAAAAAAATCCTAATCTCCTAAAAAAGGCAGCCATGTAAAAACTTACTAGTGAAATTTTGTTACGTACAGCAAAATAAGATAGATCTTTTTTTCACAGGTTATAAACTAAATTCTCTCAAATAATACCAACATGATTAATACAGAAGAAACTAAAACTACTATGAAAAAATTTTAAACAGCAATAAGCTATTTAAGATTATGAATTCTGAGACAGTTGAAAAACTTATTATTCTCTCCATCATAATGGAAGAAATCAACGAACTGAATAAGTTTTAATTGCTTAGACAGGAAAAATTTCGTTTATGATACTTTTAAATTATTCAGAAAATTCTGTGAAATTATTTTCCTTATAGTCTTAAAAAGATCTTGTTAAACATTTCTTTTTTTCAAAACTTCCAACAAATCACCTCTCTTTCATGCTATTATAATTCTAAAAGCTTAGCATAGCTTCTTCTATTCCAAAAGTTTGTTCCTTTGGAATTGATTACAACTTTTCATATTCTGAGCTACAATACTATACATACTATTCATATTACTGCACCATTAGCTTTTATTTTATGCGATAAATACATAATAAGGCTAATTCATCCAAGTGCATGATATTCATGATGTACTCACCAAAGCTCAATCCCTATTATTTTTTCACTGAGAGAATCCAATGAATTACAAGGGCAAGCATAAAATCCTTGTCCTTTCCCTATCGTTGCATCTGCAACAGAATCAGAGCTTAAGTTGCGTTGGAGTACCACTCTGGTACTTCTTGGTTCTTGAGATAAATAATAATTCTAGTCTGTATTCTTCTTCTTCTTCTTTTTTTTTTTAATGAAATTGAAACATACTCCCAGAAGAAAATTCTTTTGATCTTGTAAAATTTTTGTTTTAGCAATAAGTAAGTCTTAAAAAATTGATTCTAACTTCCAAATGCATGTCTGTTTCTGTCCCTAGGAACAAATCCTTCTTCAGAACTGACTTTTAAGGAGAGAAAATTCTCCATACACATGCCAGAAGTTGTTTCCACAGAAAGTGCAATAAATTTATAACTTATTTGAAAATAGGTATATGTTTTGCTTATAGAAGTATCAGAACCTGTTTATGCCATAGTATCTGGTGATTCAGTATCAGCGATTTCAGTTACCACAATTTACAACAGAATGGGAAAGGAGAGTTGTTTTTGTTTCTAAATGCACACCAGGTTACAATGGCTTAACCCTTTGATGCGCTGTGGTCGTGCCCTGAAACCACCAATTTTCAAATATTTTTCTCCTCTTCTTTCCAAAATTTTTGAGTGAAAATCGATTATTATGATTTATTACTTATCTTTTACCTCTAAATAACACAAAATGAATGCAGAATCACATATTTTTTAGGTCTTAGTACTTCAAATCGGATGCCTTTTAAAATTCGTTTTCAAGAGACAAAATAACTTCCTTTTATTAATATAAACAACTTTAAATTTCAAAAGTTATTGATCGCAAACCATTACTTCCATTATAAACAACAAAAAATAGCAATAATTAAAATGTACATATAAAAAAACCCATGTATATTTATAGCATTTGCTTTGTGGTTTCAGAACATCACCACTTAGCCACTACATCATTGTGTCACAATGCTCACAATCCTCTAGAGGCTCAGTGGTCGTGACTTGAAACCACTGCTCTTCACAATGGTGTTTGCTGCTTTTCAAATAGGAATGTGTATTTTTACCTGGATATAGATAAGGGGTTTAAAGCCCCAGAGTTATTTATTACTAAACAATACATGCGCCTGCCCAGTGAAAAGGTCTTTCATTTACAGAGAATTTTCTCCGAGCTCAACACACTTGCATCCTATGCTAGTAATGAAATTGAAAATTTTTTTTGTATGGATTAAATATAATGTAAATATATTTTGCTAGAATTAAAAACAGATATCTCATAAAAGTTTTATTTAAATTTAAAATATTTTATAAATATTTGGGACAAAATACGAATAGAATACGAAATATCCATATCAAAGCCAAAAAGACCAAGCACCCCCCCATTAACATATAAAACCCCCATTAAATAAAAAATCACAAAATTCATGTGCCACACACACAAAAAAACTAAATAACGCTAGGCATATTCCAATAAAATGCAAATCCCGGTGGTACATTTTGTAGCACAAGGAAGAAACCTTATAGAACAAGCAAGATAAATGTGCGAAACTTGTAATGTGGGTCTAATGCATGTACCAAAAAACAAAGCATACTCTCACAAAAAAAAAATGTTCGTGACTTTAAAAAATAAAAAACACCGAGTTTTTTTTTTTTAATCCTTACTTTACTGAGATTTTTATCCATTTATCCGAACGTCCTTATTATGCAGGTTCTTATGTTTTCACTGCTATAGAAAAATTGCATAAATGTTTATGTTTTCATTTCTTCTGACAATTTACTTTGTAAAATAATGTGAAAAAATTATATATAACCCAACTCTTAAATACAGTTTTTTTTTTTAAATTTGCAATTTATTGGAACTGCGCATGGAAAAAGGTAATATTTTTTTCCCCTACCACCTAAATAAGTTTCAAAGTCCTAGACGCGCACTGGTTTCACAATGCGACCACCACTCACAGATCAATGGGCAAGAGTAGATTTTTTCTATTTCATATATTATTTGTCTCTAGGATCATACTATTCAATTTCTAGAGTTTTCTTAGTTAAAAAATTTAAAAAATAATATCGCACGCTTCAAAGGGTTAATACAACGAAATACTAAACAGCTCTAACAGATTCGGCGCTGGTAACTTCCTATAGACAACAGCAGCGGCACACTTTCCAGAATAATGAAAACAATCATTTGCACAGAACTTTACACTTCTTCACAGCTTACAGATCAATTCTCTGATTCAGGGGAAACAGTTTCCTATCACATTCTGCTCTACAGATGAGTAAGCATTGTGATCAGAAAGTAGAACACTCTTCTTTGTGTTTGTACCTATATTTTTCAGTTAAATTATTTCCTATACACTGCTTTTTCTACCATTCTCATCAATTACTATGTAAAGCATTTTACCTTCTTTTACGGATGTCTTGGAAAACGAATGAACTTTCTGTACTGATACTGCATTTTCAGGTCTTAAAATTCTGGAGCCCAGTTCAGTTATTTTAGTTTTTGATTCTAGCCAGAAAGCCCCAAATGAGACAAGATCTGATATTTTATTATTTGACTTTAGCATTTCTTTAACCTAATTTATTGAATTTTTATTTATCTCTTTACATATCATTAAACTGCAACTCCTAATTATTTTATTATATTAATTAATTTTGTCACCTTTCCCGACAACCTTCCATAGAGTTCTAGCATTTCCAAATTTAAAGATTAAGCGAGTCACAGAATTATATGGGCCCATCAGCATCTGGATTTAAATCCCAATGACTGGCTGGACATTTTCCTGGTTCTCCCTATGTGTAATTTGAAAGCTCCGCTTTGAATGTTCTTAGGGATATCTCTTACCTTAGCCCTAGTGTGCTTTGGCATGATCTAATAAAAATATACAAGATTTTAATATCTTTTACAAACATTCAGTTTGCTTTAAGGTAAAATAAAGAATTCCCCCCTCCCAAATTTATATTACTTAAATTCCTTTATTTACTACAAGCACCAGCAACTTAATTGACAATATAGAGTGCTACAAATGAAAAGTTGTTTATTTGATAAAGCTGCTTTTTATCAGCATTATTAATTTTTTAATGTCATTTTTGTTAAGTTACGGAAAATATTTTTTAATTAATAGCCCAAAAATGATGCAAATGCAAAAATTTCCTAATTTTTTAAAAATTCATTGTAGCTTGTTCATAAGTTCATTTACAATCAATACATGATATTTATCATTCAAATATTCAATACATAAAACTATGGTGTTATAGACTTAGAAGAAAGGATTATCACAAAATATTTTCCTTAAAATTTCAAGAAGTACATATTCTTGTTTATAAATATTGCATTAATATGTACTGTAATGTAAAGAAAGTTAGATGAATTAATCTCTCCCTTGACTGTATTTTATTTTATGAATGACTTTATAAATAAAAACTTAAATTATAATAAATTTTTATTTATTCAATGTATCACATTGCAGTATTTAAAATTTTGAACATTTTTGTTATAAATATCATCTAACAGTTGCAGTTAATTTATGGAGAAGTAGAACAGGGTTCGTACACATTTCTGCACATGAAAATTAAGTACTATTAAGGACTTTTAAGGACCATTAAAGAAAAAAATTAAGGACCTATCAGCAAATCGGAACTACATAAATTTAATTAAAGCCTATGTCTGAACTTCACTTTCATTATATCAACCTAATAAAAAATAGATCCATAAGCAGGATGGACTATTATTAAGCATAATTATAAAATAAATTCGAGAATAAAATCATCTTTGTAAAATTTGTCAAATAAGTATTAAACATTTTACACTTATAATAACTGGACATATTTTCAAGAAGATTAGTGACATTTTATTTACGTTTTACCAAAGGTTAGCTTTATGTTAATTTTTTTCTTTTATGTCTCATTTCGTTAAGTACTTGCTCAGTCCAGAGATTTTGTAAATAACAGGCCGATTTTATATCAAACGGCATAGGTTAAATTGAGAAGTAAAATCCATAACAGAAGACTGGCTGTTGCCACTACTGTTGCTCGCCTAGAGAGAGAGAGACCTGTCCATCAGAAAAGACCTGAATGCCTGATGTTGGCAGGTTTTTGAAAGTTAGTTATGCTCTCTGTCTGACGCAGTTTGTGCTATAGCTTCGTGTAGAGTTCCTGGAGTTGTAATACAGTTAACATATTTTAAGGTTCCAATAAGCCACTAAAGCACCAGAGGTGATAAGTTGTTTTGTATTACTTTAAGTCTTACTAGCTATAAGGAATATGTTTCATAGTAATTTTTACATTTTTGTGTTGTATCTTGTGACTATGGTAAGGATAAATGAAAGGCTCGATGTAGAGATAACTTTTAAAGGTGAGCAATTAGTTACCAAAAATTGTATTAGGTAGTTAGATACCCTTAGATAGTAGATATTATAGAATTAGGTCGTAGATATTATAGATTTACCTGGTCACTATTTAATTTCATTTATTTTTTAAAAATATTTGATGAAAATCACAGTCTAATAACACTTCACAGTTTAAAATACATGTAATTTATGATGTTGATTCTTAAACAACATCCATGTTTATGTTTTGCAGCAGCAACACTCAACAAAATACTTATGCGCCTTTTTAATCTGAAGCATTCCCAGACATTATGGCTAATTTATATCAATTTCCTTCTCTTTAAGCATCTTTTCTAACAATGAGAAATTTGTTTCAATAAGCAAACCAATGTTCGCATTAGTTTCTGCTTCATCGCCTAACTTGTCAATGTCTCGACATTATACCTATGAAGATTTTATGATCTGGTAAAAGTTAAATAATCCAAAACTCTTGATAGACATGAAGCAAATTATTGTCATGTCTGAAAGTAACTATAAAGTCAGATAAAAGTTAGAATAAACCTATTTATTTAAACAGAACTTAGAATGTAAGTGCATATTCTTATGCTAGCAGAATGAACTACAGCTCATGGCGATATAACTAATCAGGAAGAATCAAATTAAAATTACGGACTAGTAGTCAAAGACAGCAACAATTTAATTTTAATCTAAGCTGGCTCAGTAACTCATAATCGTAATAGATTCAAATATCGGCAGCGATAACACAAAGCTGAACAATTACAAATTATCACAGCTGGCAGGAACTAATGCAGCGTGTAAGCAGAAGCCAAAAACATTCTGTCTTACAATACAAAAACCTCAGTTTAAATACTATCTAAACGATTTGCATTCTGGTGAGGAAAAGAAGGAGAAGCTATAGTACAGGCTGAAATTATAAACAACTGGCTAATTTATATAATACTAACCGTACATATATGTAAAGAATATTTTTCTTTCTCTTTATGCATTCAGTTTCTTTTCTCAATAAGTTTCCCCTGCATTTCAGAATTTTTGCATTTATTTAAAGATTTCTGTTATTCTAAAAACTACATGTATTTAAAATATATAGAAGAAGCTGCTAATTTTATTCCTTAAATAATATGAACACTGAGAGTAAATATGAAATGATATATGGTCAGAGCTGGTAGAGGCAGAATTTTGAGAATTTTAGTGATGCACAGAGCAATAAAATATAGAAATAGCAACACTTTTAGAATTTAGGACCAACAGAGACTGCATCAAGTACAAAAATGCCTAACGCCAGCCCTGCATGTCATGCACTGAGATATACAAGATAAATATGATAATTTTTTAAATTGTTAGTTTTCAATTCTTTTTTAAAAGAAAATTCCTTTCTATAGATATGTGTCCATGTGCCAACATTAGAAGCATTATTCAAATTTTCCATGCTTCTGCTTAGGGGAAAAAAAAAAAAAAAAAAGATTGGGGGGGGGAGAATAATCATGCTAAGAAAAAGATTCCTGGGATCAGAAGTAAAACATCCAAATATTAGGTTTTCATTGCTCTCCCAAAAATTCACTAAAGAGTAAGCAATTCATCACAGACATTCTGTAAAATACATCCATTGCAAGTTAATACTATGAAAACATTTTTCATTTTGTCACATTTTTCTGGAATCTTCTAGAATCTCAGATCTATAAATTTTGCCTTCAAATCCTTCTAAACTTTCCAAGGTGCAATGTCTATAATCCGAATGAAAGATTACCACTACCAGTAGAAAAGCCAGAAGTATTTGGGGGGGGGGAATCACACACACAACAACAACTACAACAACAAAATTTTATAGAGAAAACGGATGCACATTCTGAATATTCTGAGACAATTACATGGGGAAAAACTCTTAAAAATAAAAAAGAAGACATTTTAAAATAATTACACAGCTATTTTGCTTTTGCTAAGAACTGTTTTGTAAATTATGCTTTTAGCATATATTAGCTTGTTTATTTTCGGATTCAAAATATTGCAATAATAAGTTGCCAAAATGAAAAGAAATATCACTTTAAAATTTAACAGGGAAAAATAAAAATGTTTTATTTCAATGTTATTTCTTAAATATAATTTCAATATATTACCATTATTTTAATGAAATTTATTAATGTTACAATGTTCTAAGCAAAAGTTTTGAAAAATTCACAGATCTCTGAATTAAAAATTTTGTATAGAAATTTATCTTAAAATTGCCAAAATTTAGAACTATTTAATAAAAGAATTCACATCTCCAAAAAGAAAAAGTTGTTTAAGAGCTCTTTATTAGAAAAAAAAAAAAAACAATTTTGAAATGCCTGTGTTTCATTTCTTGCCTAGAAAAAGTATCGCACCGTTTATATTAGAAATAGGAACAAATTCAAACAATAACCATATTTGACAGTGAATCACCAAAAATATTCCTTGAAAATGCTAATTTGCACTTGAAATGGGAGTAGTAAAAATGGACCGAAATTTTATATGATTAAAATTAAGGACCTTCTACTGATTTTGGACGAAATTAAGGACTTTTAAGGACCAAAAATCGATTCTAAAAAATCTAAAGACCTTTAAGGAATCTTAAGGACCGTACGAACCCTGTAGAAGTTAAAGCATATTATGTTAATAAATATATTTTTTTAACAAAAGTTTTGTATTTTTTTACACAATTCCTTCAAAAATAATTTTCACAAATATATATGTAATATTTCTGAAGCACAGAAGAGGAATCAGCTTGCAGTTGTTGTGGCTTATGGTGAAGGCTTACAGATGAAGATACATGAACTTGAAGAATTTCCAGTCTTTATTTCTGTGCATATAAAATCCTCTCAGTAGATATTTATCCAGTCATAATGAAATCTGATGCATTTCTATGATTCAATCATAACGAAACATGATAAATTTCTATGTACACTAGTTTTTAGCAAGAAATGATGCAAGCATTTTAAGGAAGTGAAGCACAGAGATATTAGCAAGGTAGAAGCTAGCAGAATAATGACATAATTAGTCACCAGAAGTATTTATATCAGAGTAGGTGCATTTCTAGAGACAAGCTATGGTTGGTTAATATTAGTTTTGGTTGTCCTTTTCAAGCAGCGTTACATAACGATAAAAAGATCTTGAATTTGGGAGAACAGATGAATTTAGGGGGAAAGCACTAAATTTAGAATGTTAATTTTGAGATCACCAATTACTTTTTAAAGCAGCTATCATATTTTGTTATATCTTACATATATATATATTTTCAAGAGAATTAATAATACCTGTATTTTAGCTAGCTGGACTTCAAGTGTAAATTTCTTGATTGGTGCATTCTACATTACAAATTAAGCTACTAGTATTTGTAAATAATTGAGGAAATTGATATAAATATTACTGAGATTAAGACTGATTTTTTTAATAGAGGATATAAATCATTTGCGAATCTATTCACTATATTATTATTGCGTCATTTATAATTAACGCAGAATTTAGCAAAATCAAAGATCATATTTTGTATTCCTTTGGTAAATAAGTATATATCAACTAGAAATTTAATAAGCTGTCATTCACCTGCAGCTCAACATATAAGACCACTGAGTAATAATAATCTATCCTGAATTTAATTATAGCAGCTGATTGAGGTTTCTGTGATCTGTATCACACATAACTACAGATACAAGGCAATTTTCTATTCAAAGCAAAGAACTCTTAAGAGTTTTGGCATGACAAATAATTTAATAGCTGACATATTTAACTTCAAGCTAATTTTTCAAATAAGTTCATATATCAATGATAATTTCAAATTTGATATAATTTCCATGTGAATGTATTTATTTTAATCATATAGGAATTCCAAGAGAAAAGACAGCTTCCACCATGGCTTTCTTTCCATTACGTTAAGCAGTTAAAATCTTGGAATGACAATGTTTCACAACAAAATATTATAATAAATAAAATAAATATTATGTTAAATATAATATTATAAATTATATTGGATGTACTTCTGTTTCTTTTTT
Source organism: Stegodyphus mimosarum (assembly GCA_000611955.2). NCBI lineage: Eukaryota > Metazoa > Arthropoda > Arachnida > Araneae > Eresidae > Stegodyphus > Stegodyphus mimosarum. The sequence continues at coordinate 120,551 of KK116322.1, forward strand.
TAGTTGATTTCTATGAAACTTTTCTATAAGTTTATGAAGAACTACCAATATGCAAGCATTCTTTACTTTCTAGAAGTACATAAAAATGCTAAGAGAAAAAACAATATTAAAAATTGGTACGTCTTTATTATATCGGCCCCAAGTCTGAATTGCTAATTAACTGAGATATCTCGCCATTCTTATTTAGAGGCTGCAACAATAAAGAAGTACCTAAAAAGTTTAACATAGAACGTTAATTCGGAATGGTGATATACACGAAAGTGAAAGGACTCGCAAAATAAATTTTTCTTTTTACCTCAATAAACTACATATTACTACAGAAATTATAGTTATATAATTTAGAAAACTGGTTTATTATTTTTTATTATATATCATACTTTCTTTATTATGTTCCTGTTTATACATTTTCCCAACAACATAGTACAAAGAGAATAACTTACAAGTACATTCTTACATGACATTATCATTACAAACGTTCACGGAGCATAAGGTCTGTGATCCAAAATATCCAAAGGCAAAAGTTTAATCGTGCCAATGCCACAATTTAAAGCTATTCAGTTTTTCTCGTGCAGGGAAATTAACTAGGGAAAATTTTATAAAAGGTCAAAAGTTTGGAAATTTTTTATATTCACATTTCTTATAAATCCTTTCATTTCAGCCATAAATGTTAGATGATCATATGTTAATGTTAAAAATTGTGTTATTTTATGATGATTCTTAAATTGAAAATTTTCAGTAAAAGTACTGCAACTTCTAATACAAAAGACTGTTTATATGAAATGACAGCTTTTGCGGACCGATATTAGATTTAGCAGAAGAAAATTTCTTATAAAATTAGTGAACTGTTTTGTTCTTACCGTAATTTCATGTTTGAGAATATATTTTAAATTTAGGTTTTCACAGAGAATATTATAATCTGATGATGGGTAAAGTCTGGTATTTCTGATTTCCTTTTTTTCAAGAAATTTAAAAGCGTCGGCGTGAAATTTTTGAATGAGAATTAAATTGTTTAAGGCAGAATATTTTCTTTTATGTGATTAATTTTCGCGTATTATTTAGATTGATGATGTTATTATTTACTATGGCGAATTCTTATGTCACATTGTGTATTTTTTTTTTTTTTTTTTTAAAAAATATTTGGAAATAACAGCATTCAATAGTTTTTTGGGGGGTAGGTGTGGATATTTGTCTCTTTTATCAACGAAAGAAATTCGTTATTTTTGGTCTTAATTGTTGTAATTAAGGTAGAGTATTTAAGCAAGAAGAATTCTTTTCTGGAAAGATTGAATTACAAAACAATTTCTTTTTGCATATTTAGTTTATTGAAGTAACAACCATTAATGAAGGTTATATTAAGTTAAGTTATCTGAATATGGTAAAGCACGTAAAGGCTATCTGTCTAAGTAAAGGGAGGACTTTCTAAGGGGAACTAGCTTGTATTTATGTCACACATGGGCAAAAGCATGAAAATCAACCATGCAGGCAGCCCATTTGTCTGGTATCAAACCTGGATCGAATTTCCAGTATTAGTTCTCTTCACCTCACAACCACTGGTGGGGCTTATTCATGAAGGGGGAGAAATACACATTTAGTAAACATTTCACAATTTATCTTTGGATTTCAGTATTATATTTCTTTCTTGTAATATACCATCTGAATTTTTTTTTAAATATTAGATCTTGTTTGCCATCCATACAAAAGAAAAATGCCTTAATGATAATGATATGACTTTCAAGGCTTCTTGCTTTTCTTCCAATAAATGGAAGATTTAAATTGATTAATAGAATAATTTCCATAATTATGATACCATAAATCAAAAAGAAATTTTCCTCGCCATGTTATTTTAACCTAAGTTAGAAAATTTAAACTTTCATTCTCTGTTTTATTGCTAATTTTTGTTGCTACTTGAACACTTCTTTACCTAAACTTGAATTTCCTCTGAATTATTTATCAAAAATAATTAATCTGGTGACTGATATATTTTTTACAATTTTTACTTTAATTGTTATTATGAAGGTTTTTACCGAGAGTAAAGCAGAATTAGCCTTACTTTTCTATTAACTGACAATACTGTCCGACCACATATTCCAGATTTATGTAAACATCCGGTTTGGGGTGAAAGTGGGCATATCTGTCAGTAATGTAGGGATGAGTGCAGTAGCCCGGTAGATTTAAAAGGTTCTTCTATTTCACGCTGTTATCTTTCGAATGCTGCACAACAGAAAATTTTTTTCTGCACTTTATACATTTTAAATTGATGGACCATGAAATTCTAAAGTTCTAGAATTAAATTAAAATACATACACAGTCCAGTCACATTAATGTGACCATCTGTCAAAAGCCAGAATAACCACCTTTCGCAGAGTGGACTGCTGCGAGACGTGCAGGAAGAGAGTCACATAGGTCCCTGAAGGTGTTCTCTGGGATGTTGAGCCATGCCAACTCTAATGCCGTGGCCAGCTGCGCTAGATTACGTGGTTGAGGATCCATGGCGCGAACAACTCGATCGAGATGGTCCTACAGATGCTCGATTGGGTTTAAGTCAGGTGAGTTTGCTGGCCAGGGGAGGACGGTAAACTCATCCTGGTGCTCTTCGAACCACGCACGTACACTGGCAGCTGTATGGCACCTCGCATTGTCCTGCTAGAAGATGCCATCATCCTGAGGAAAAACAATGCGCATGTAGGGGTGAACATGGTCCGCAAGGACAGATGCGTACTTGTATTGATCCATTGTGCCTTCCACAATGATCAGTGAACCTAGAGAATGCCAGGAAAACATTCCCCAGACCATAATGC
>KK116322.1:133443-174253 GCA_000611955.2 Stegodyphus mimosarum
TTTTGTCGCATTGCTCATTATGCTACTTTTTCAATAAAGCTTCTTTTTATCCCTCTGATTTCTCTTTTAGTAAGTGTTGCTTACATTACTCATGTCCTTATGTATTGGGGATCTTACGGTATTAAATGTGTTGATTTGGAAAGCTTTTGTACAAAGTTATATTGAAAAAACCGTCTCGTCCTTAATTTTTGCACACCAGTGTAGGTACTTTTTAGCCCAGCAGTAATTTTTAAACTTTTAGTGGGACACATATGTCCCAAAATGCAAAAACTTCCATAGGTGGTTTTTTTTTTTTTTTTTTTAAAGTTATACATGAAACATTCATGTTTTGATGCAGCAAATACACTGAAAAGAACTTTATTTATCCTCATAATTGTTTCTTCTTGGCAGTAACAAGGTAAGGTTTTCTTTGATGGGATAATTTGCAACTTCTGTCATGTGTAATTGTAAACAACTCTCTTGTTGAAATAAATTATTAAAATTAATTCATTTTGCAGCACACTGAATCTTGTCAATTTTCTCATGATCTATTCAAGTGATGAAGGGCAATTTTTTGTTTTTCTGAGAAAGGGTTTACTTTTCTATAAGTAAATATATTTCCATTAGTAAATTTAAAGGTGCCAACCATGACATAGACAGACATCTGCTACTGAGTGATGCTAGTATATATTTGCTATTTCTGTATGAATGAAAAATGACAAATATAAAAAATATGTTACCAGATATTTATTTTGGTTATATTCTGTCCATTTTAACTGTGCGGTCTTTATAATCTTGTATGGTTAAAATGTGAAATGTAACCTAATTGTTACTTATGTATAAGACTGTTGAACAAAATCTGATTAAGATGTTGATGTAGCTGAATATAGTTCAGCTTTATTTGATTAAAATGTGTCATACTGGCTGCAAATGAATGTTACAAAGTAGCTGAAGTATACGTTATAAATGAGAAATCGTAATAATCTGATAATTTATTTGCTCTAATGAACTATAAACTTGACTGCATGAAGAGAACATTATGTTTGCATTTACTTAAAGATAGTTGCTGTGTTAAACCCTAGTTTCATTTTCATTATTATATGATTAAATAATAAAAATATGTAACATTTTATTATATTTAAAGAAAGATTAAACTGGATAAGAGTATTATTAGAAAAATAGCTTATTATTATTTATTATTATTACTGCATAAGTTTTAATTAATGTATCTCACTTATTATTTGTTTAATTTTTTATTTCAATTTAATTTTTTACTATGAATTTTTAAAATCTTTGCTGTCACTTTTTCTATAATCCTAAATGGGTAAACATTGATTTTTTTTTTACCTGAATTAGGAAATATTTGATAAAGGAGATAAAAAAAATACAATTTTATTAGCTATAAGATACATTACTTTTTTTGAATTTTAGCTTCTATGTCTAAAAATTTTTAACATGAATAATAAGGAAACTTTACAGTTAAAAGAGGGGACTTTTTCATTAAAACCATACTACTTTGTCTTTCTTTGGTTGGTGAGTTCTTTTTTTCATAACTTAATGATCTTCATAACCATTGCTTGTTTTCATCTAATCAGTTTTTTTTATAATCAATAATTTTTTTTAGTACTTTTTGTTTATCCGCATTCTTTAAAAGGTAAAGAAAAAATATTCATGAGGCAAAGCAGGAGGTTGCCAAAATCGACATATGGCAACCAATGATGTCACCAAAAAGTATTTATGTGGCAATCCAGGTTATGAACATAACACATGTTTGATTTGGATAAAGCACAATGCTGAAGTTGTATGATGCCAAGTTTGTGCAATCTGTGATGTGCTTAACAGATTGCTGTGTATGTGGGGACAACAACAGTGCAAACAAAAAACTGAGGTATGTCTGTAATACAGGTCTGTGTTGGCCTGTGCACAATGCCAAAATTGTATGATGCTGAGTTATGCAATTTTCTGATAAACAGATCTCTGTGTATGTGGGAAGAATGATAGTGTTCTCAGTGTTAAATTTTTACAAATCTCTTATGTTTTTTAAAGTGCTGTTCAAATTCCAAGAAAAATGAAAAAAAAAAAAAAAAGGATATTCTATTATTGTTGTTTTTTGCTTTATTAATTTTATTAATTGACTGTTCTTTATGCAATTTTTAGGGCTGTGCCATTTTGAAAATGGCTGTTATCTTTTGTGCACGAAAGGAAAAAAAAAGTGACATAGGCCATGTTCTTTCATTGCAAAGGATTTTTTAGAGAATTTAGTGTGAAATTAGAGAATTTTTCCTTGTTACTTTTCCTGATTGTTCTGATTAATCCTGCATCAAGCCAAAGTTGTGGGGGGAACAAATATCCCGATATGATGCTAAAAATGCACAGTGTGGCTTTAATGGAAAGGTACACAAAAGAGGCTATACTTTATAATTAAAAAAAATATTTTTAATGTGGTAATAGTTATATTTTTTCTTGTATTCAGATGTTAACTGATTTATGTATGGTTTTAGGTTGTGATAAGAAAGCTGTTGTTGAGTATCTTGTAAAAAATGGCATTGTGGATACCTTCTGTCTTATTTTAAAGTCTAGAGAATGCTTTTCTGCATCTACATTTGCTCTAATAGCTGAGATTCTAGCAGAAGTGGCAAAATTAGGTATGAGTAATTATGAATGGATTATTTTGTATTTGAAAAGCAAAAAAATATTCACATGTAAATTATAATTTTCAAAGTTATTATAAATCATATATTTTATAAAATAAATGAATGTATAGTGTATGTATTTTGCATTCATAATTGTGTATGAATTAAATTATTTTCCTAAAGATATAGGAAGACAAAGCTGTAGTGATGGGGCAGTTATAATTCCTTTGCTTGAACTTCTATCAAATAATGATTCTAATGTGGTTCTCCAAGTATGCCGGGCTTTGGGCAATATTTGCTATGATAATGGTAAGAGATCAACAACTTAATGCATATTTTAATAAAATTCTGTTTTTAGTTTTTTAATTATTCAGTATTATTGTACTCTTCTTTGAATTTAATTTAGTGCATTTTTTGTAGGGTAGTTTTTTCTATTCTATTATATAGCAAAAACACTTTTTGAGTTATTATTTGTATTGAAAAGATTTTGCATTTTAATGTTGTTGTTGTTGATTGTTATGCAAATTTGTTTGGTTAATTAAACATTATTTTATTAGAGGAAAGAATAATGCCACTGTTTTATGTCTTAAAATTAAAATTTTTCTTCTGAATTTAATAACTTAGAGAGAGATTTTAAAAGTAGATGAGTGATGACTATTAGTGTTCAAGAAATTTTATAGTAAAACAAACTCTAATTCATAAATTTCATTCATTATTTGTATTACAAATAAGAAAAAATAAGCTGTGAAATTTAGGTAAGAAATAGACATTTTTTTTAAATATTGATAATAGAATTATGTGCTTTGTGTATATGAGGGCAAATGAAATAAATATGATAATGTGTACAAATAATATTTCCAAAGCATATTCATGAGAAAGGGTGAGAGGCAGCCAAGTATCTGGATCACTTGCTGGTCTTTCTGAGATGATTAAGATTAGATTTGTTGATATAGTTAGACATTTTGATTTTTAAAATTGAGATATTAAATATAATATGACAATGTAGAGACATTAGGCTATTTTGAAAGCAGAAGATGTGAAAAATGAGCAATACCCTCCCTGGGATTTGAACCTTGGACCTATCGAATACGCACTGAGTGTGCTGACCATGAAAGCATGCTAAGAAGGCGGGAGGAGTACTTTATAGCAATGTGCATATTTTTGAAGTTGTTGTTAATTTAGGTGAACATTTAAGAAATTGTAAAAGTTAATTAAAGTCTGTAATGATGTAAAATGGCCTAAAAAGCTCAGTAAATAACTATTCTTTAAATATGAATAGAAAAATAGTTTCTATGCTTACTGTTCTTTGTTTATATTTTAATATTTAGAAATATGTTGCATGTTTAAGGAAGTAAGAAATTATTTCATTGTTTAATTTACTCAAAAAATTTTTTAAAATTTTCTTTTAGGAAAATATAAAAAAAAATTATGCCCATATATATATATATTACATTTAAAATAAAAGTTGCAAAAATGGACCTTCAGAGCTAAAATCTAGCACTACTGAAGCTAAAATTAATTAAATTATTAATAGAGAGATTATCCTCTTGAAAAAGTATAGTAAAAACTATTGTAATTAGAGAAATATTGTAACATAAAAGTTAGTCTTATTTAAAGATTCAGATAGAAAAGCAATTTTAAAAAACTAATAATTATTGTTGATTCCATGGAAAAAGGGTAACTTTTCAAAGATTATTAGCCATTTTTGATAAACCACCAGCAGTTAATGAGATCTGATCATGTTTCAGCTTTCTTGTCTATTTTAGTTAAATTCGATTTATTATAATTTGAAGTAATGTTTCAGCTTGATTAAGTTTATTCAAGTCAATTTATAATACTAAATGATGCGGAACAGTTCACTTAGCATACAGCCTCCTAGCTCTATATTAGTGGATACTAATTTGGTGGGAAAATTCTGAAAAGGAATATTTCTGATTGGCTGCTGACAAAGAGTAGTGAATTGTTAAATTGAGGGCAAAAATTTGACAAGAAAAGTGATAAGAACCATGAGGCATAGAATTTGAAAATGGTAGAAATCAGATGGAGAGTTAAACAAATATTTTTTAAATAATTATTTCTGGCTAAAAGTCAAGGAAACAGAAAATAGTATAAGAACATAAAAATATCTTGTCTCAGTATTAGCTGCTATTGAGATTTTTGTGAAGAGAAAATGGCCAAATCATTAAAAGAGAAGTAGCCAGAAAGTTTATACAGAATTGAATTTATGGGAATTAAAAACTAAACACAATATATATAAATCTCCAGTGCTAAGTGTTGAGGTTACCCTCTAATTAGCATTGATGTTATTTGCATTGCAATTGCAATTTGCATAGGAGTTACTCCAATTTGCATTTTTAGCCAAGTTGCTCAAGTGACAATATTAGAAAAAAAAAAAAATATGCAAACATTGTGTATTCAAAATTGCTACCTATGTGGGTTTGAAAACTGATTAAATCACTCCTTTTGCAAACTTACTAGATTCTACACTGGATATCATAAATTAAGGAAAAATCACAAAAATAGTGATAACTCCCTCAAAAATAAGTCAAACCATGTAAAATTTGAATATGTTGTCAAGTAAGAGTAGCTGAGTAAAACTGCAATATGCAAATTAGTGGCGCTGCACTCAGAATACGTCATCTGCGAGGAGCATAAAAGTCCATGTTTGAGAGCAAGCCCACATATTTCACTGTGCCATCAGAATTCTGAGATAGCCAATTCGTAACAATGACCTCCAGGCATCATTTGCATGTAGAACTACGATGTAGAGCCATTGGGTGACTGGAGGCAGGACAAAGTGAAACAGAAGTGGCCAGATAGCTAAACGCAAGCCCTTCTGTGGTTCATAGACTTTGGAGGCAATTTCAAACCACAGATTCGGCATCTAGGAGGTTTAGTCAAGGATGGCCAACTGCTACGACAAGTGCCAATGACAGATATTTGACATTATGTGCATGCAGGAATACAACCACGACTCTTCTTAGATCCTTCCTTGCTGCAGCCACTGGAAGATTGGTGTCAATGTCAACTTTGCGTAGAAGGCTTCATGAAGGTGGTCTGTGTGCGAGGCAACCAGCCATTTGCGTGCCTCTCACGTCACACCATAGGAGGGACCGTTTGCAGTGGGCACGACAACACGTCCACTGGATGCCTGAACAATGGAGGACTGTTCTCTTTACGGATGAGTCCAGGTTTAGTCTAGAAAGCGATAGTAGGCATTATTTGATATGAAGAGAACCTAGAACCCGTTATCATCCATCAAACATCCAGGAAAGAGATGCATACAGAAGAGGCAGTGTCTGAGTTTGGCATGGCGTCTCTTTGTGTAGACGCACAGACCTCCATGTCTCAACCGTGAATGCTCAGGTTTATAGAGATGACATCCTTGATACTTATGTGTGCCCATATGCTGAGGCAATAGGTGATGCTTTCCTGTTACAGGCGACAATGCAAGACCTTACGTCGTAAATGATTATTTTCAACAGCAAACAATTATGCACATGGAGTAGCCAGCTTGATCCCCGGACTTGAATCCTATCGAGCACGTTTGGGATGCTTTAGGGAGTCATATAGCTGCTGTCAATATGCCCCCTCAGACCCTTGCTGTGCTTGCAACTGCTCTGCGAGAGCAATGGCTCTCGCTTTCTATGGAACTGATAGACCGCATAATTGAAAGCATCATACATCGCTGTATGTGCTGTACTGCTTCTAGAGGTGATCATATTCCATATTGAAGGTACTTTTCCTACAGCAAACTGACACCTTCGATTTGTTCATTTTATACATGTGTTAATTTCTATATTACTGTAATTGTCTGGTAATTTCTTTTTATGTTATTTGAAACCTTGCTATGTGTTGTATATTGTGGGTAAGTTTCATAAAATTCTACATGAAACTTTTTCAGTAATCGTGATTTTCGTGATTTTTCCGTAATTTATGATAACCAGTGCTTTTCTTTTCTATGAAATTTTAATTTATATTTCATGTAATAGTTTTTTTTTAGAAATTTAGTGTCTTAATCCAATCAGATAACAAAAATACAGGGTGAACTAAAAGTTACTGTGCATTGATAAAAAAAGGAATGCAGTCTACTTGTTCACTTAGCATACAGTTCATGTATGTAGCATACAGTTCAGATGTCAGGAATGTCACCATCATGGTTTCAGCACATATTGTCTTACTGATACAGTGATTTTACTTGCTTGCATTAGATATATGTCACTGGACTTTATGGTTATTTTGTGTAAATCTTTGTTCATAGTAAAATATATATTTGGTTCAATCCAAATTTTACAATCTTCCTTTTGTTTGTTATTCAGCACAGTTTTATTTTGAACAATGGATACTATTTTTCTGTTTTTCATAATCTGTGAAAACTAATGAGGGGGCAAAAAGTTTCTATGCTCTTCCGTCACTGTTTTGGTGTAGTATTTATTATTGAAATGAAATATGCATATAAGGGGGGATATTATTCTGTATTTAATTATTTCATGCATTTTTTTTAATTGTTCAGAAGCATTAACGAATTCTTGGTGGTTGTCTGGTACTTGGCAATAACCCACGAGCAATCTGTACCACCTTTTGGTGTTAAAATATGGCTTTTTTATTTCCAGCAGGCATTGTGCGACAGTTGACATTCATTCAAAATAGCATCAAACTGATTTTTAATCTCTGCAGCTTGCATGCATATAAACTATGATAAATAAAAAGACAAGTGTTGAAAAGTTGTAGCATATTGCTGCATTTCCCTCTATTTTGCCGATCCCTATATTTGTTCCATACTTGCATATGGATGCCAGTCTTGGGATGAAGTTGAAATAAAGAAAAGAAGCTGTGCATACTTTTCCTTAGGAAAATAGAGGGTGGGGGAGGGAATAAAAAAAAAGAAAACTTATTTTTGTAGAAGAATCCTAAGAACTTTTAAGGTTGCTGAATCTTACAAGTATCAGAGTCATATGTGGTATTTTTGGTAACATATCAGTATATACAAAATAACCAACAAGAAAGTCATTTTTTTCATTCATTTGCATTTTTAATACTGTATATAAACATGTGAAATTAATGTAGAGTGATTATGCTGGAAGAGAAAATGCATTTTCTAACTTTATGTATAATCCAACATTTTCTATAACAGTAGATTTGGTAATTATTGTGTTAATTTAAAAGATTTGATTTTTTATAGTTGATGTGATACAGACTTAAAAAAAAAAGTCTGTTAAACTACTTCACATGTATCAACAGCATTAGTGTAAATTTGCATTAATGGTCTTCTAAAATAATTTTGTTATGTTTTTGTCTGAAACTATTTATGACTAGGGATTGACTTCATAACACACTTGTTAGAGTTTGTAGAACAGTAAATTGGAAGACAAAGAAATGTTTAATGTACTAATGGAATATAAAATTAGTAACACAACAACTTTGAGTTTGGCGTAGATTTAAGTCAAAATCTTAGTCGATTTCAAAGGCAAAAATTGCAGATTTTTTTTGCTCCTGATGAAGAACAACTTGTACCTGTTTGCCCTTGAAATTGACTGAGATCGCAACTTAAATCTATACCAAATTCAAGGTTGCTTGTGTTACTAATTTTATGTTTCATTTCGGGTATTTCTCTTCTGCTTTAATGGAATATGTTTGACATTATGAGGTAAAATTTATTAGGTAGAAGATGGATTGTAAAGAAGAGTTTTTGCAGGAGTTTTCAATAGTAATAATAATTCATGAAAGTCCCTCATTTGATTGAAATAACAATTTTAAAGAAATGCTGTAAAATTATGATAAAATGAAGCATTTTGGTTAATGGTAGACATGTCAATTTTATTTCCCTTAAAATTTTGCATTTTTAATTTTCATTGTTATTAATTAAAGAGGGCTGGGTGTTGACTGATTTGTAGAATTTTGGGAATTTACAAGTGAATTATTTTTGTATATTTTATATGATTATACTGCTAAAATGAATTTATTTCTTAAGATGCAGCTCGTAGCTTAGTCAAAGAGCATAATGGTGTGGATCGGCTTATTCAGCTGCTAAGAAATCTGTTAGAAAAAGATAATCTGCCTGAAAACATGCGCACTATTACTTCCGGTTGCCTTTTGAATCTCACTGATACTTATGGTAAGCAAATGTTGATTAAACACACGTGTATTTATTTATTTATATGTAGTGTTATAATTTTTCATTCAATGTAAACAGTTGAAAATTTAATGCTTAAACCTAGAGGAGAATAATAATAATAATATTTCATTTTAATTTCCATACTTTGTTCATAGTCAAAGGTCATAATTTAAAATATTCAAGTTAGTGTCACTTTTGAACATGATAAAACAAAATTAGATCATGATAATGAGTTTTATATATTGGTCATTAAAGTAAAATGTTTTTTAATTATGGGAAGAATATATAACATTAATAGTTTGAAGGAAGTAATAGTAAGGAAATCACTTATTAAATTAGATTTGATAGTGTATATAAAGCATAGAGATTGAATTTATTGTTGTCAATTTTATTTTTCATATCTGATATGAAAAAGAATCAAAGCAATTTTCGGACTTTTTGTTGGGACAGTATGCTTCCTTTGCAAATATAAGGAAAAGTGAAACAAGTAATAAAAACTAAGTTAACTAAATTTGTCTGAGTTATATTGTTTATTTTAATACTGTACATGAGGACTGTAGATTTTCGTTGAGATTAATTAGCACTTTTGCTGCTGGTCATGTGAGGTTGCATTGGTAGAGAATGCTGTGTCATAGATATAGATCATACCCTTACGCTGACTTACTTGTTATAAAAAATATGATTTAAAAGAGGAAATAAAAGATTATTATGTTAACCACATTGATTACTAAGCCTTTAACCTGTTCAGTGCCACGTTTCAAGTTGGTTAAATTCATTGCACAAGAAACAGGAAACGGAAGCACATATTTATTGCTTGAAATGGAGGCTACAAGCTCGGATAAATGCTGCTTCATGATTGGTTGCTTCAAAAAAACCAGTAGGCAAAACATACAATCAGAAAAAAAAAAAAAAATTGTTCTCTGAGAAAAACGAGTTAATTCAGGAGCAGCACGCTTTCGCCAATTTCTCAGCCCAAGTTAACTCAGGAATGGCACTGAATGGGTTAAGCATAGAATTTTATGACTATGTATTGGCACGTGATGGGCATCAGAGATAAAATTATTTCTGCAATACTGCATTACGTGCTAGCACGTCACGTTTAAATATGAATCAAAACAAGTAACAGTTTGCATTATCTTTGTATGAAACTACACTCACGTTTGTGAAAATTGCAACACCAAGAAGGAATCGTCATAATTGAATGCAATTTAATACACAGTTGAGTGATAGTGGTACAAATAAATGATTAAATGTTCAAAGCAAACAAACAAGAACAAGAGATCAGAATCAGTATTTTGTGTGGCCACCACGCGCCGCAATAAGTGCTGCTAAACGACGTGGCATGGAGTCAAACAAAGTTTGAATGTCTGACTGAGGAAGAGCATTCCATATCGTTTGTACGCGTACCCAAAGTTCGTCTGCAGACGCAACAGGACGAGGATCACGAGCAAGACGCCGACCAATGACATCCCACACATGTTCAATTGGCGACATATCCGGGGAACACGCAGGCCAAGGAAGAAGCTGTACCTGCTGCGCTGCAAAGAAGGATTTAACAATCCGAGCAGTATGAGGGCGGGCATTGTCCTGTTGAAATACAGCGCCTGGCAAGCTTTGAAGGAAGGGAACAGCTTCGGGCTGTAGAACTTCACGGATATACCGGTTGCTGTTCAGATTGCCCACAATTCGTAGCAATTGAGATCGTCTATGATATGCTATGGCGCCCCAGACCATAACTCCGGGTGTTCGTCCACTGTGGCGTTCGATAATGCACTCCGGAAGGTGGCGTTCACCGGCATAGCGTCTGACACGAATGCGGCCATCATGGTACCACAAATTAAAGCGGGATTCGTCAGAAAACACGACATGCTGCCAATCAGCACGCCAGTCTCTATGCTGATTGGCCCATTGTAGCCGCAGGCGGCGATGGTCGTGCGTTAGGGGGATCCTGTATAAAGGAGTCCGTGCGCGCAGTCCACACTGCAGCAGACGTCTACGAATTGATGAAGCACACAATGAAACACCTGTAGCTATTGACCACAGTGCTGCCAATTGTCTAGAGGAAGCTGTACGGTCCGTCCGCGCCATGCGGACCAGGTGTCTATCATCGCGAGCTGACGTCACATTTCGGGGTCCACTCCCGGATTTCCGAGTTGTCCGACACTCGTCCGTCCACTGCTTCCAAACGCGCATCACTGTGCTGCTGTTACGCTGCACACGAGAGGCTACTGCACGATACGACAATCCAGCTTCACGAAGGCCGATGATTCTCCCTCGTTCAAACTCTGTAAGTTGTTCAAATCTCGCTCTCTTTCGTCGACGAGGCATAAGTACAGATTGAGTTAACGTTTACCACTAGCAGATAACCACCGATAACCATACACGCCTCGCTACAGCCGTCTATTTATTCGGATCCATCAGCCGTTCAGAGGGCGCTGCTCAGCATACGCATGCGCTACGGATTTGCAATTCTAATCATTTGTATATCATGCGCTACTTTGCATTTCCTGAAAATTTCAGCTCACTCGCGTAAGTCCTTCATGGTGTTGCAATTTTCACAAACGTGAGTGTATATCACAAACAAATTTATATATATATATTAGAAATGAATTTATTATAAGACAGTTACAATAATATTATTGCAAACAATATATTTCAGAAACTTATTTGTGTATGTTTTTTGCATGAAATGAAACTTTGTTTTCGTTCTAAACCACATACTTTTACATCTAGTTTCTAACTTTCACTCCATGGCAATGCTAGTATACACATTCAACACATAATGCTGATTGAACTTGAATAAATAATGAGACTTTGCTTTTCTCGCACCAGCATGTGACTGGCATCTGAAACATCACTTCACACTATGTGCCAGAACGTGATGGGCTTTTCAGAAATAACACCAATTACACACTGGTGTGTGATTGGCAATGAATGACTTAAAATAGGTGCATAGCAAATGGAACTTAAAAAATTAGGGAGATTCTAGTCATATATTAGCATTAATTTTATTGGAAAGTGTATGTATTTCAAAAGAATCGGACATAGATCTTTCTTATTCAAGAAGCAGACATGAATTTCAAATTATTAACTCTTTGAAGAAAAAACAAAAGTATTTAAATATTTATGTTAGCAAGTAAAAATATAAAATTTTATCAAATTTAAATATAAAAAATAATTTTAAATAAAAATAACAAAAAGATTAATTGTATTTGTGGTTTCATGTAAGGATAATGCTTCAAATAATTAGCAATCCAAAGATTTTTTTTTTTTGTTTTTGTTCCTGCTTTATTTTATTTTAAATACCAAATTATTTTCTGTCCCAGTTCTCATAATCATATTCTCAAATCATGCTTAAATCTGTAATCCTGAATATTTTTCATTTCTGCAGAAGAAATTCAAGATCAAGCTATTGAAGCAGGAATTTTGGATGTGTTGTTGCAATATTTATTGAAATTCAGTTCCGATGAAGATGTGGTCACTCATTGTCTGTTAGTTCTCAGTTGTTTGGCTGACAGTAGTAAGTAGAAAATTTTTGAATGTGCAATTAATTTTTATCTATGGTATGTATGTAAACAGTTTATTTGAGTAAAGTGGCATTTCTGTATCTTGAAAAATAAATTTCAGTAAGAAATTAATTAATAATCAAACCTTAAATCTGAAGAATATTTATCTTTTGTTTTATCATTATCCTGTTAAAGAAACTACATCGGGTCAGTATATTGGAACTTTTTAATTGATTCTTGATGTTAACATTCTCTATTAGCTCCTGAGTACATTAAAAATATTCTTTGGGTTGGTTTCTGCAGCATTTTCATACAGAAAAATTCATGAAGCATGATATGGACAAGGTTCATTTGGTCATTAGAAATACTTAAAAGTCCTTTTTTTTTTTTTTTTTTTTTTTTTAAGGGGGGAGATGATTTTTGGTCTTTAACAGCAGCCAAAATTGGCAAAAGGTCCTTAATTACTCATCTGACATTTCTGTTGGGTTTTTTTCTACTGCCATTTTGAGTGTGAATTAACATTTTGGAAGAATATTTTTTGGCGATGCATTGACAAATATGCATTTGATGGGCTGACGTTTGAATTCTTTATTGCTTCTTAATATAAATGGTGCATACTTCAGTTTCAGGCGCAAGGGCCTGCCTTGATTGAAACACAAACTTTCTGAATTAATTTTTTTTTTTTTTTTTTGGTAATTATTTAATTTCTTCTAAATGAGAACTCTTAAACAACTTTATGCTTTTGGGGATATGAATTCTTTTATTTAAATAGTTCTAAATTTGACGACTCGTAGACATTTTGACAATATTAAGATCAGTTTCTATAGAAATTTTTAATTCGGAAATCTATAACTATAACATTGATGAATTTCATTAAAATAATGGTATTATATTTAAGAAATAACATTAAATTAAAATATTTTTATTTTCTCTTTCCATATTTGAAAGCGACATTGCTTTCTGTTTTGATAACTTAAGAATATTTTGGTTCTGAAAAATAAATGAGATAATAAGTGGTGTAAAGAACAGTTTCCAAATCACATCTTGGGGGGGTACTACTGTAATTATTTTGAAATTAATTGCATTTTCCTTCTTTAATATTTTTTCATGATAAGAGTTTTTCCCTGTGTAATTGTTTCAGAATATTTAAATGTGTATCAGTATAATCTTGAAAATTCACTTTACACTTTTCTTTTCCAAACTCTTTTTTTTTTTTCTTTTCACAAATGTGCCTTTTTGCTGTTACAGAGTTGGTAGGGATAATTTTACTTTCGGTTTTTTAGATCTTGCACCTCCAAAGGCTTAGAGGTGTTGGAAGGCAAGACTTAAAGACCTGCAATTTCCAGAAAAATGTGATGAAATTAAAAGTGTCTTCATTCAATTAACATTTAGTGGATATGTTTTGTAGGAAATTTGGGATGAATTTCTTAGGAGAATTTTTAGAAGAATAGTAAAAAAAAAAATTATTTGAATTTTCTCCTTTTGATCCCCTAAGTCTTTCTCTTAGCACGTTTATCTTCCTTTTATTTTCTTATTTTACCGCTAGATGTAAGCACTACTGAAGCCTCCCTCCCCCCCAAAAAAAGTTAAAAAATTGAAAACTGACAAATTTAATTTTATAATGAAAGAACCAATTATATTAAATTTTATTTATTAAAAGATTCACCTTATATATCTAAGTGCATCATGTGTACCTTAGTGCCTGCCCTAAATTCTAAGAATTTTGCTGCTTAGTGCTTCACTAAATTCTAAAAGTTCTTCCACACTGGCTCTGACACTTGCCCTGACCTTTAGATCATTTCATATTTATTCTCATATTATTAATTATTTCACATGTTTAAAGAAATAAAATTAACAGTTCATTAGAATAACAGAAATCTTAAATTAAATCTGAAAATTCTAAAATGAAGAGGAAACTCATTGAAGAAGAAACTGAGTTTATAAAGAGAAAGAAAATTATTCTTCAAGGGTAGATTGTTGAAACATCAACAAATTAGGATATGAAGTAGATACTAGTGGGAACATTGATTTGTATATTGAAAGAAATAAACTTAGAAAATATACTAAAGATAAGGAAACTGATATAAATTAGATAAATTATCTGGAACATTTTCAAGTTAAAAAGACGCATACCTGTTTGCTACAAAACATAAATGTTTTGCAGCTTTTAACGTATAATTATACTAATATCATTTCAGAATCAATATCATAAATTATAGCTGCTGTAAAATGTTCTTAGTCTTTTTTAAGTGATATTTTTTTTAGAAATTGAAAAAAAAAATAATTGAAACTATGTAAATCTATTATGATTAAGGGTATTTTACTATGTAATTTAATTATTTGTAATTAACTGCTTATCCTTAGAAGTTATCTCTACATGTTAAGGTGAGTTATCTCCTTTCCTTTATGGATGCAAGACAACACAAAAATGTAAAAAGTAACTTAAAGCTTTATTCCTTACAGCTAATGAGATGTAAAATAATGCAAAACAACCTATCATCTCTGATGCTTTGGCTCATTGGAACTTTATATTAAATACTATATATTAACTATATTACAACTCCGGTAAATCTACGTGAAGCTACGACACTAACTGTATCAGACGAAGTGCAAGTTAATTTCAACACTTAGCCACCATGCCAACATCAAACATTCACATCTGTTGTGATGAGCGGCTCTTTGTCTCTAAGCAGGTATTTGCTGCAGCAACAGTCATGCTTCTGTTATTTGTCATGCTAATTATTATTTTGCTTCACAATTTAACTCATTCTACTTGGCATAAAATTTGCATAAACCTCTGGGCTGAGCAAGTAGATGATGAAATGAGGCATAAAAGAAAGAATTAATGTAATGCTGACTATAAGTAAAATTTAAATAAAAAGCTACTAATCTTCTTTAAAATGTGTAGGGCTACTATAAGTGTAAAATATAAATGTTTCAAGAAATTTTTTAATTTAATGCTAATTATTTGAAAAAAATTATAAGGTTAATTTTATTTTAGAATTTGTTATATAATCAAGTTAAATGTTAGATTATATTTAATAACAATGCATCGTACTTACAGCATTTTATTTGTAAAATTTTCAAAAGTTTGAGTGTAGGTAATTGCTTTAGTTTATTCAGTTCCTATTTTGCTTGATAGGTCCTTAATTTTTTCTTGATTGATGAGCCTTAAAAGTTCTTAAAAGTATTTAATTTCCATGTGCAAAAGTGTGTATAAACTTGTGTTGTATAGAGAGCTTACAGCTTATTGTATAACATAATTTATCTGTCAGTAATATTAGCAGAAATGTTGAGTCTCTGGAAATGGGAAAAAAAAGCATGGTTATCAAGATTACAATAATGTGTAAAAATTTCGATTGAAGAATCATTGATATATTTCTGTGCACATGAATATTGGCAAGCCAAATTCTGTATTGCTTTCCAATATACTGAATATTGTTTAATTGAAGTGATTTTTTTTAACTTTTATTAACTTCATCTTTCAGTTCAGAAGAGAATTTTTGATTAGTATTAAATAATAAGCTGATTAATTCATTTTCATCCAAGATTTAAAAGAGGGGGGAAGTAAAATGAGGTTGTATTTCTAGAAAGTTGAATATAAGCTGATTTCTGATTTTTCAGTTAATAATCATAATTTAGAATTCAGTTCTTTTAGCTATATTATGAATTGCCTTATATTTTTCTTCAGATCTGCATACCTTATCAGTAGCTTTTGGTAATTCATCATTTTCATCCATGAAGTTAAGATATCAGCTTCAGATAAAAATCCCAGGATCTTTTCTTCATGATACGAACAGGTACTGTATAAATAGCAACAGAAATACTCAAGGAAACCAGAAACTAGCTAGATAATTTTTGTTTAACCATGAAGGTTGAATAATTTAACTTCACTAACTAAATGATGCAATTGTAATGCTACTCTGCATACATCCCATCTGTCTGAAATGAGAAAAGTGTAGCACTTATTGAAAAGCCCTTTAATTTGCCCAAGGAATCATCTTAGATTCAGTTGTATTGAGCATTAGTTGGGGTCTGAATCCAGGTCTCTTTTTCAGCAGACAGTTCAGCTAAAAATTGTTGTCTGGTTGTTAACACATCCAGTATCTGAATTAAAAATGTGATTAGTATAAATTTTACATGAAAATTATATTTTAATTTATGGGGTGGACATAAATTGTCTAATTTATGGCATCTTTGGGAATGTGAGAAGCAAGAAATCCATTGCAACTTTTGCAAGATAAGTCAAGACGAAATGTGCATGCAATATTACAAACATGGATAGAAAATATGTTAGATTTATAGTGAACTTAACTATATCTCAAAAATTTCCAATGCAAGCACTGGTATTTCATGCTTATTTGATATTCATCATGGTGGAAAACAGAAGAAAGCATTAGCATGAACTAGGTAAAATAAAAAATTGCAGAAGTATCAGTTATCAAACTGTGAGATGAGAGTGTAGTAGAAATAATAGAATATAGACACTATGTGAAATAAAAGACAAATATAAAAGTGAGTAAAAGTTAGTTGTATTTGTTTAAGTTTGCCTTTAATATGAATCCTTGAGTAAATTATGGATCTGATGAAATTTGTAATTGTATTGGTATTCTGTTGTGAAGACTGGTTTGTTTGTTTTCCCTTGTTAAAAGACCATTATTTTTTCTGGGTTTTGTTCTACAGGTGTTATTACTACTTGTTTTGTTTCAATGCTTTATCTTTTTTCCTATCATGCAGAATTTGATATCATTGTGAAAGTTGATGCTTGTAACAGGAAGGTTTTAAGATATGGTTATATAAATTATAGCTGTGATATTTGTTCTACCCTATTTTCACATATAGTGGGTGTCAGTTTCTGCTCTGAGTTGTTCTGAACACTAAAAAGGAGGCTTTGCTTTCATAACGAGGTTGCTATTATTTAATAGTCATCTGGTTTATAAATTGCAACAGAATTTACCTGCAGTAATGATAAATAGTTTCATATTATAAAATAGGAAGTACCATGTACCTGAATATAGATTAGTTTTCCTTGAAACTTCCCATGAAGGATCTTTATTAAGGGAGGTAGCTGTGGAATGCTTTTGAAAAATGAACTCTTTAATATCAGGCAAAGATTCCATGTTCTAAACTATTTATTTAGGTTCATGATTTTCTTAGGAAGTTATTTATGCAGTTAACATTTATTTATGTTGGGGGGAAAAGCTAACAAAAATTACAATAATAATTCTTTTCTTGTTAGTTTTTTTATGTAAACAATAATTCTTTTCTTTTATGTTTGTTTTAAGTATTTAGAAAACAATAAGAGATATTTAGTGTTAATAATTATTGCATATCTCTTTAATTTAGGGTAAAATTTTGGTTTCTGAATCCATCTTTCTTTAATTTGTCTTGAAAAATGAAATTAATTTAAGGTGCAATGTATTCAAATGGACATTAGATTCAAAGTATTGCATTATTATCATCAGGATCTCTAAACTCAGATTTAGAAATCTTTTGAAGGAAATTATTTAAGTTCATTACTTCCTTTTTAACAATGCTGTTTTTATAATTATTGATAACTGTTTAGTAATTATTTCTTTAACATATGAATACTTATTAAGAAATTATTTAAGAAATTTTATGACAGTAAGTTCATGCTATCTTATTTACATATTTCTGGCATTAAAATTCTTGATAGTTTGGGAAAACATTTAAAAACCATTAATCTATTCTCAATATGAATAATTTGTATCAAATGAAATCCATAGCAGAAGGACTGTGTATTAGAATGAATATAAACAAATCTGTAGGAAAACTTCGCATGGGTGACTATGGTTACAGTTTTGAAAAGAGCAAATGTAAAAGCAGGAGACTGTAATCTCAGTTATATTATAAATAGCAGTGAAACACTATCCTTTGTGGCTTTACAAGAAGTTGTGTTTTATTTTGCACTTTTATCCATTTTGTAAATGGCCTCAGGCAATTTCCATAGTGATAAAAGTAAAATAATTGCTGATAAATTATCAGATTATTCTTGTAATGACTGAAAATTTCAGATAGTAATTATTCAGAGGAAAATAATATTTTTCAAAAAAAAAAATTATTTTCCTAGTAGTGACTTAAAACCAGGTAAAATTGTGATTAGGATGTTGAAAATAAACTGGATCAGACTGAAATTGACAAAAATAACATTTGGAAACATTTTTAAGTGCAGTGGGAGTAAGAATATCACTGCCTGATCTCACAAATATTTTGAACATAGTTAAAGTTTACAGGTGGTGATTTATTTTCTTAAAGCAGGAGTCAAATAAATACTGTAACTGGAATACTGATAAATTTCAAAGTACTCAAAAATCTGTAAAATGAATATTTTATTTTCACAAAAATGCTAAATAAATCTATATATAAAATTAGGCAAAGCAACAACTGTGTGTTTGGCATAGATTTTAGTCAAGCATAGATTTTAGTGTTGATTTTGAGACAAACAGGTATGGATCCCTCTTCATAAGTAAAGAAATCTGCAACAAAGGAAAAGTCATGATTGTGTTTCTACCTAAAAGGGCTAAAATGAACAAGAAATTAGCATCATCTGTTGGCAGAAATACTAATGAAAGTTGAAATATTAAGTTAATAGAATTTTAAAAGTATTAGGAAGGACTGGATTGCAATTAAAGTCATTAACTAAACAAGATAAATCATTGTGAATGTGAAAAGCTTCAAGAAAATTTAATTCACCAGTGGAAGAACCTATTTGGATAATTTTCGCAGACTGAAAGTCAAAAGTGTGACTAAATTTCCAGCTGCGATTAACTGTTGAAGACTTGTTAATTTTGCCTTTTTGGACACAAGATTCATGCTCCTTGATATGAAACATTAACCTTCTTTTGGTTTGGCCACTATATCTCAGATTGACAAGATATGGTATAAATTCCCCAAGAATTAAAGTCAGAAAGGGAATCTTTAAGAATCAAACCGTGCGTTTTATTGATGGGCGAGAAAATGACTCGAAAATTGACCTTCTGGAGAATTCATGCAATTTTGTAAGTGATAGAAGGATGAAATGGAAGCATGACAAGTTATTAATGTTATTTCTAACAGGAGAATGTCTACTTTGATGGCAAGATGAAAACTTTTTAAAGGCTTTGTCAGTGATCATGGGAGAAAATCCTTAGTCAATGGAAAGTGATCTCAAATAATTGAGTTCATTAGTAAGCAAAGATTCTGAGAAAAAAATTTTTAGAGTGTGAAATACATAGAAATAAAAAGAAGCCATTTTTTGCTTAGTGGGTCACATGACTTAGCATAGGGAGGCAAACAAGCAGAAAAGTTTTTATGGTAAACTTTTGTAGTTCTTAAATCAAATTCATTGTAGATTTTAAGAATGTCAAGGAAATGAAAGGGTATCGTTAAATTCAGTTTCAGAAGTGGACTGGATGGCTGGGTCAATCAAATTTATAACAGATAAATTCTGGGATAAATCTTCTTTATGACCATCAAAAAGCATGAAAGTGTCGTTTACATAGTGAATCCAGAGACTGAAAGATAGTTTCTTAAATAATGTGACTTCAGAATAGTGCATGTAAATATCATCAAGTACAGGACTGAGAAGATTACCCAGGTAATCATTCAACTTGGTGATAATATTCATTTTGGAAAACAAAACGAGTCTGACTCAAAGAGACTTATGTAAAAGGAATTAACTCCTCAGTATATGAAATGGAATTCTCGAAGTGTAATTTCAAGACACTTTATTGTTCCTTGGAACATTAGTTTTTGCTGATAAAAACGGACTTGTACCTGTTTGCCCTTGAATCAACAGAGTCTTGATTGAAATGTACTCCAAACACAAAGTTGTTGCTTTGCCTAATTTTATGTTTTACTTTGGCATGCTCTTTTTCTGTCTTTAAATCTATGTATATTTAGGCAAACATTCTTTTTATGTTTCCTCAACTCAGTAACAGTCATAAATTACTTAATTGATTCAAATGGATAGTAAGTGGATTTGACTGCTGAGCTTTCAAAAGTGTAGAAAATCTCACCTGTGTAATGTGTAAACTTTTGATCCTTTGCTAGAATGCTTTGGGAATGATAACTCCTCTGAGGATCTCTCTGAACATATTTAGAAATTATTGCTTAAATAATAATATAGATTCAGATACATAAAGTTTTTAAAGAAAGTATGGTTTGTATAAAATTTCACTTTATTATTTAATTTTATTATTATTATTATGCATCTATTTAAACTTGTTTATCTAATCTTATGAAGTTATGAAATTAGGCAATAAAACGTGTTTGGAAAATTCTGTGTGATGTGTTTCTCTTATGTGTATGTTTTAACTCTTTCACATTGATAGAGCCCATATTTGTTCCTCTGAAACATATGAAATGCATGTGTATACGAATTTCAATTGGAATGGATTTCTTTCCCCTCTCTGCCAAGTAGAATGCCACAGCATAAACAATAAGCTACATTAAATGAAGTGATTACTTCTCTCTTGGAGATATTTGTGTGGTTTCACCCATTGTGTGCAATTTCTTCTTAGGACAGGATTGCGACTGTGAGCATCAATAGCTCTATATTTCTCTTCATTGTTTTAATGATTTGAGTACTTCATATATCTTAAAATAATCAGTTTTAAGCTGTGATAGCTTTAATTTAGAGGAAAAAAATATAATAAGGCATTTATTTCTTCTTGCATTAATGTCTTATGTGTTCAGAGCATTTTGAAATGAAGCAATAAAACAGCAGCAAGATGTTTTCTGTGTCTGATGAATGAGTAAAAGGAGCTATCTAGATATGGGTCCTCCCCAGCCCCTGCGAGCGTTGATGTTAAACAAAGGAGAGGGAAGGTGCATACTTTAGTCGCTTCAAAAGGTTGATTGGCATATCATTTAACAACTCTGAAAACTAATTAGTCATACACTAATGTGATGGGGAAAAGCATGAGGTAGAAAATAGATGCAGGCATTCAAGTAACCTGTTGATGTCTGAATGTATAAGCAATATGGCCGATTTTGCTGTGAAAGAGTTAAACTATAAAATATTTTTCTACCTGTTAAAATGCATCATATAGAGTGATATATTTTAGGTAATGGAAGAGCCAAAATTCTTGAAAAGTCTATCTTGTCTTCCCTGCTGAATCTTCTTGAGAAACCACTAAATGATGATATTATGGATTCACTTCTTGAATTATTTGGCAATCTTTGTGAAAATGGCAAGTATTTCTTTATGATTTAAATAGCTGAAAAATATTGTATTTTTTTTCCCCTACAGAATATGTGTCGAGTCATCTTTAAAGATCCAAATTTTATCTGCCATAGCTTTATTTAAAAAATTATAATATATCTATGAATAATTTATTAACTTTAATTGTAATCCCATTTCTATAAATTATTCCATCATAGTCACTGAAATTGAGAATGCAGTACAATTTATGATTTCTTGCCTCCTTTTCCTCCCCAAAAGAGTGTGTTTAAGATATGGAACAGATTAAAGGCTGAAGCTTATCTTATGAGTGTGATTGGATGTATGATACAATTTTTTGTTCATTCTGAAATCGGATAGACTATATTTATTTGTATTCATTTCTTTTCTTTTTTTTTTTTTCTTTTCTTTTTTTTTTAGTGCAGGATATAGAAACATGTGATTTATTCATGCAATATTCCTCCAGCAAGAATCTAGTTTTTGGAATGACTAAGTTTGAACTAAACAAATCCCAAAATGCATTCTGTCAGAAAGATAAGCTTGATGAGTTTGAAACAGTTTGTCAGTATTTGGCTCCATTTTTATTAAAAATAGTCTAAAATCTTCACAATTAATTATCTACAATTGACTTTTACTAGTTATTGGACTTGTTACTGCACTGAACACACATTCCACTAATTAAGATGATTGGAATGCTATGAAAAATTTGTATACAATATTCCATAATCGAAGATAAATTGCGGGTATCTTCTTCTACAGCCAAAACTGCTGGTATACATATCTAATTTTTAAGTTTCAGCTTTTCATTTACTCAGAAATTTCCTTTCTTAAGTCTGAAGATACTGGAATGTAAGTCTAGAGAGTCTGGAAATAGCACAGCAAAATGGGTCCAAAAACCATTCAGGTATTCCTCCATGTTAAGAATATCTTAAAATATATTTTTTTTTTGTTGTCAAATTCCAGATTTTCCAAATGAATCTTTGTCAATTTTCATTTATTTATTTATTTGGTACAATTAACATATTTGAAAAATGACTGATTTTTCGTGGTCTCAGGTATTTGTTATGCATTTAAAATTTTGCCACAAACTCGGGAATTACATTTTGTTTCTTATTAGAATGAGATCTTGATGCTGAAAGTTCGCATTGAATATCTATTTAGCTATATGTTAAGCTGTATCTGTTTTTGAATTTATTAAGTCGGCTTGTAAAGCAGCATCTTTCAAAATCCATGAATTAAAACATTTAAAAAAAACAGCTCAAACAGGTTCTCTTCAATAGCTAATCAAACTTCCATATGAAGAAGCAGATGACTGAAATCTTCAGCATTTTCATTATAGATTCATTTCTTAATCATTTCTGGTTTTAGCCGCTGCTCTGATGATAAGATGAAGTGAGCTAATAAGCTGTATAAGCATTCACTCAGATATTTTACTACTAGATGTTGCCAATGAATAACACAATATATCTGGTATCTCCACTTTCAGATGTGCCATAAAACCATTGTAGCATCCAATTACTGCTGCAGCACCATCAGTAACAAACTAACAATATTTTATTCTAGAGGAATCTTTCTGTTAAAAAAGTCTTTTTTAACATGGATGAATGATTTTCCTTTTGTATTAGTTTTTAAAAAATCAGGCGAATAATAACTCTTAGCAGAGTTGTTAATCCCATGTGAAATGCTCATAAGTGAGAAGTAAGACTTTATTCCTTGGCAAAGTTCATTCGTCAAGTTATATTGAAAAATGATATGTTTAAATAAAGCTACATAGAGAGTTTTATAAATTTTTATATTTTAAAATTTTTTTAGTCATTCATTGTGTCTTCATTTGACAAGGTTATTAAAAAAGGTATTTTAATGAGGATTTTGGGTGGTTACTTATGTAATATAGTCTAAAATACATCTTTTATGGTTAGTATGATCACTTCTTTTCTAATAGTATGTTGTTTCCCTGATCATGCTATAAATAAAGAAGAATTATAAGAATACATGCTGCCCATCTTCATGTTTCAGTGTTGTTGAAAAGATATTAGCCAGTGTGGGCTATTTTACAAAATTCTCTTCAAATGTTTTAAAATATAGCATATCTCTATTCTTCTTATCAGGATATTTGCCCATAACTTCATTTGAGAAAGTCAGTACAAATCATTTCAGTTTAATGTGAGTGGCAGTGCCAGCAGACATCGATTCTTAATAGCATGTTCCTGGAACTATTCAAATATTTCCATTTAAATATTATTTTCTTTTCTGCCTACCAATTCTCCCGCTCTAATATCAATTAGAGCTTCCCTTGCTCATTTAGGCAAGTTTCATGGGGAGCAATGCCCACTTTGAGAACCATTGGTCTAGAGTGCTAAATGTTAAACAAATAATATTAGAGTAGAGTATTCTTCAAATTAGCAGGAACAGTAAACTGTCTTGATGAGCCTTTAGTGTTTCGGCTACTCTGAAAGAAAGGAAGTGAGGAGATACTGAAAATAAGAACAACAGGCACTGGAGATTAATTTCAAGATGTGTTCATAAAGCTGAAAGTAAAAAAGTTTTTAGTTTCTGTATTAATAGATTCCTGCCCTACCTAAAAAAGTGCAGTGCAGTTGCAAGGATTGAATGTTATCTCCACTGTGTTTCTTTCTGGGATCTATCTCCAGCTATTAGGTGCATAATAACTGCACAATACTGTGGGCTGTTATGATATATTGTAGAATTATTTCAGTATCCACATTTTATTTTCATGATCAAGAATTCTAAACTGGTTTGAAACAAGGTGTTGAAGTTAGTTAGTATGATATTTGTGAAAACTTCATCAGTTCAAATTTAATCATCCTTTTTTTTGTTTAATTTTGATCCAAATAAAAAAAAGGGCTGATTAATTAATTTTATTTTATTTTTATATTTTTCTAGCTTTTTTACACAATGGTATATGAAATACTTATAGCAAAATATAAATTACAAGTATTAAAAATAATCTAGAATGAATGGGTTAAACCTACAAGAAGGCAATTTGGAGATGAATCAGTTC
Source organism: Stegodyphus mimosarum (assembly GCA_000611955.2). Taxonomy (NCBI): domain Eukaryota; kingdom Metazoa; phylum Arthropoda; class Arachnida; order Araneae; family Eresidae; genus Stegodyphus; species Stegodyphus mimosarum. Next base: position 157,883 of record KK116322.1, read on the forward strand.
TGATTAGAATGAATTCCTTGGAACAAACAAAAAGCTTTATGAAAAAGGATGATTTTGGAATGGACAGCTTCTTGTGGATTTAAAATCAACGTGAAAATGAACATGAACATTACATCTGAAGAGTGAATGTCAAGCATTAATTTATGTAACATCATAAAATATAGAATGATAATAAAAATATAAAAATTATTATTAAAGATTATACTTGGTGTTATTTTTTTTTGGTACTTTCTTTTATCAGGACCAGATTCAGAAATGTATATGTCCATGTATGTATGTGTGTTTGTCTATACACATACATATATGCATGTATACACATACATGCACACATAATATACACATAAATACCTGCATATACCCGTACATTTCTGAATCTGGTCCCGATAATAGAAACGTACCTTTTTCTTTGAATTTTAAGATATTGCATTCAGGGAGGGGGAAACAGATGATTATGCACAGAAGTACAGTAATTTAATGAATTGTCTGATTTCAGATTCTTCAAGAATTAATAAAATTTTGAAACTGCATCTCCTTTTTCTTGTCATTAATAATATTGTTAACTCTTTTTTAAATATAATTGCTTCATGGGTGTAATGTTTTTTTTTTAAATAAACAATATTTCTTTTGAGAAAGTATTAAAATATATGATTAACTAATAAACATATTGATGTATTTTAACTTTTGTTATTCCTTAGATTCAGCAAAGCTTAGCTTAGCTGAGATGGGTCTCTGTGAAAGGTTGGTTGAAATTGTCAGAGCACATATAAATAGTGGAAATGTAGTAAATGGAACCTTTAACATTTGCAAAACTGTACCTGATTTGGTTATACTTATATTAACTGGTGGTAAGTCACACTGAGTAATGTTTTAAAAATTATTTGATTTTGAAGAGAAAGATCATGTCATTTTATACATGAAAATGCATCTGCCATTAAGGAAGAATAATTTTCACTTTGAAGTTTCTGTATTTTAGATGAAAGGAAAAGAACTGTGAAATTTTGTCAAATGTTGTGGCTATATGTTCTTGTGTAGTTATGAAATATGATCCAGTGTAATTCTTTATATACAGTTTGTATACAGTAGTGCTGCCATATTCACCAGTTGTCTTTTGGGTCATAGTGAACACTATAAGAAACAAAATAGTAGTGCATTGTATGTAATTAGGGTTAAATTAAATTCATAAATTATGTAAGTCATTATTCATGTAATAAAGTAATAATAATTTATTCTATGCACTGGCATATGCCACATGCTATATTACTTGTAGTGTCTGGCGACTGTTTGGTGATCAACAAAGCGTGCTTGGCACATTTCACCTCTTCTCTCGAAAAGGTTACTATATTCAACTCCTCTAAATATAGCTGCCTTTTGAGATATGTATTGAATGTTATTTTAATAAATGTTTTATTTCATCTTGTCAAATGGTGCCTTTTTAACCATGAAGCCATTACATTACTAGATAAAGTAATGTCAGAAAATTATATCTAGGGTGAATGCTAGAAGCAAGATTTTTAAAAACTGGTTTTTTAAAAAAGTGTGTATGGAAACAGAAATAATTCAAATACTCTGATAATCAAGATACCACTGATCTGATACCATAGTATTTATGAGCATTAAGTTGGGGTCTGAGTTCAGAATCTAAGAAGTGTCTTATAATTTGAGAATATATATAATATTCTGTAGTGAACATTTTTATTCCTTATATTTACATTGGCCCAAAATGACTGTGTAGAAGCGTGAGAAGGCAATATTGGGTGTGCTAGACATTTTGTTATTTTGGCTTTGTTACAAACTGCTGTCATTTTAGTTGCATTTCTAAATTCGAAGCTTGAGAAATTTATGGAATTTTTTCTTTCTTTGCATCACCGAACTGTGGATAAGTGAAACTGCATATACTGAATTAGCGGATATGGGGGCATTACTGTACTAAATTTTTTGTGCTTGTACTTTTTTACTTTCTAAGTTTAACATGTTGTAGCATGTATTTAATTAATTATTATATATTTTTAGTGATCTTTTTATGATTTTTTAGTTTCACTTCAGAAATATTTTATAAATTATATAGGTAATTTAAAAAATTGTAAGAAATTTTCTCCTTCTTTACTGCATACATTCATGGTGTTCCATACTGCAAACCTTTATTGTAGTGCATAATTTTCTGGAAGCATGTTTGGATAGCATTTGGGAGGTCTGAGTTTGAACCATAGCAAGAACGTCGCTGATTCTTCATGTTTTCTAGCTTTAAAAAATCAAAATTGGTGTACATGTGGTGACAACATGTACAGCAATTTTGTGGTGACTGACTAAAATATGATGGACAGTTCATCACTACCTGGATTTTGCAACTGGTTTCCCTCCTTCCCACTCATCTTTTAATCAAGAACAGTGTAAGGAATTTCTCTTCTTTACCATGTGTCTTCATGGTGTAATTGAGAGCATGTCCAGCTAACAACTTGAGGATCAGGGATTTGAATCCCTGCAAAGTTTAGGTGATTTCTTTGTTTTCTTGGCTTTTAAAAAATTTCAATGGTCTCTACAGTGGCATCCAACTAAAATGCTCTTTTACAGTGGCACGCAACTAAAATGTTAATAATTCATCACCACTTGGATTTATTGACTAATTCCCCCTTGTTCCCAGTTGCCCTTTAAATGGGGAAGAATAAAAGGAGTTTTCTTCCTTGCTGTATGCTTTCATGGTGTAATTAGAAGCACATAAAATTGGCAGTCATGAAATTTGAAGTTTGAATCTCAATAAGGGCATAGTGGTTTCTCATGTTTCCTATTCTGGTAAAAGTTTAATGGTCTGTAAAAAATTGGTGTATCTTCTTAGTGTAGATTTTGAGGCATGCACTTAAGTACATATTTTAACTCCATTGCTAGTCTTTAAAATATGCTATGCTAGGAAGAGCAAGAGATATGAAAGCAGTTTTTGTTGAATGGCTGAAGATTTGAAAGCATAATGTATGTTACAAGAATCAAATAATTAATTTAATAATTAGAATATCAGATTATGAAATGCAGTACAAAGTCCGAAATCCGGACTCGTCGGGATTTCGGCGATTCCGGATTTGGGATTTTTCCGGATATTAGGTCATCAGTTTAAATCTAGAAAGATGACAAGTAGAAATCATAAAATTAAAAATATGAAATCATGATTTATGTAATAATGAAGCATTTATGATCTAAAGAGTATCAAAATTTACAAAAAAAGCTTAATATTTTTTATTTACTTTATTAAACATTTCTCTGAATATAAATGATTTGAGCTGCTTCGTTTTTTTGTGCTAATATTTTCTCTTCAATTTTATAGACAGATATAATCTCTTATTCAGTTACAAAGTTCCACTGTTCAAGTCCTGTAGTTGCTGTTTTGAGAATTCCGACTAACTTGTCAATCGAAATTTTTTCGATTTCTTCATTATCGGTAGCGGTATTTTCTGAATCTAGAACTATAACTATAAATTTTGCTGTTTGTTAATTGATTGATGATTGGAGTATTGTCATTGCAATGAAAAACTTTGTTATATCATCTTCATTTATTACCGCTTCTCCACATTTTTTTACAAAATCCATTAATTGGAAAATTTCACCTGTGGTTTGCGATATCCGAGAGACTTCAAATTCGCTGCTATCATCTTCATCGTCCTCACCATGAATAATGGTAGCTCGCCATAAATTATGCCAAGCATTTTTAAAAGTATCTGGAGGCACATACTCCCACGATCTTGCGATGCTCTATACAGCAGATTTTATGTTAAAATATTTAAAAAATTCTTGAATAGTCTTGCCAGTATTCAAGAAGTTTAACATGGATTTTAAAAATGCAACTTTATATTTGCACTTCAGCTCATGCACTATTCCGATATCTATAGTTGAATGATGGACATATAATCTGGAGGAAAGAATAACATGGATACATTATCTTTCATTAAAACTTTAAGTGAAATATGAGCCAAACAGTTATCTACGATCAGGACAATTTTTGCGTCATCAGGTAAACCAACCGAATTCAAGTTTTGCCTAGCCTCAGGTCTGAAATGATTTTCAAACCAATTATACATTAATGCTTGTGTCATCCGTGCTCTTTTATTTGCATGATATATAGTGGGAAAAGCTTTACTCCTTTAAATGCTCGAGGTTGTGTATTTCCTCTGATTGCGAAAAGTTTACATTTGTGCATAGCTGCAGCATTTGCACCTGCTAAAATTGTTAGTCTAGGTTTGGAATCTTTGACCCAGTTGGAGCCTTTTCTGTAGAGGTTGCCAAGGTATTTCATGGTGCATATTGCCAAAAAAGACCAGTTTCATCAACGTTGTAAATTTGCCGTGGAGATAATGTTTCACTGTTAATGAGTTCAATGAATTCATCTGAAAATAGTTCAGCAGCTTCAGTATCAGTTGAAGCATTTTCAACTGAAATTTTTAATTGTGTTATACCACAGTGATTTTAAAATTTGGTTAGCCAGTCTATCGAATATGTGCACTCAGTTTTTAAGTTCATTTCTTCATGAAATATTTTGGTTTGAGCCATTAGCATTGGATCTGTCAGTGGCAAGTCCTTGGCTGCATCTCTGTCTAACCTTTCAATCATTACTTTGTCATGATTGTCACTTTTAGCATTGCGAATAATATGTCTGCTATTCACTGAAAGTGGAGTGTCAGAATCCACAAAACATTTTTTAAGTTCCTTTCTTCTGTTATTACACATATAGTTGACTTTCCAATGCCTTACTCCTAGCATAATTTTGAGACCAATATACCTTTATCCATTTTATGCAGCAATTCCACTTTTTGTTTATTGCATGCCGAAACATGCTTTCACTTTGTAGATCCTGATGTAGCTCCAGAATTAGAAACGCTTGATATAATCAAAAGTTCAGACTTAAGTTTTCATAAAATTGCTCTAATTATAACAGCCTTAAAAAAATAATAAGCTGGATCAAATCAGAAAGTTAATGAACAGTGCAATCTGCTAGATTAGTTGAAATTCTTTGGACTCAGGAAAGTATAATTTCAGCTTAACTTAACAACGTCTGCTGTTCCGGATTGGCTATGTAGCATGGTGACAAAATGTTCCGTTAACTTTTGCCTTGCTTCTATCATGCACTGAGACAGTTAGGTCTAAATTGTATTAATTTAGTGATTTATTATACTTACATCTAATTCTTGCACATTCTTAGAACTTATCTAAGTCCTGAATAAATAAATTCCTACGTATACTTAAGCTTACTGAGGGCAGGGACTAGATATTTTGCTGCCTGATGCAGTCTCCGTGTTCCCTAAATTCTGCTACCAAGTGCCTCTGTAAGTTCTAAATTTTAGCTGCCCCTTAATTTTGGGTCCCAGTGCTTTCCCTAAATTCTAAAAATTTTATCATCCCTTAATTATGTTACTCGGTGCTTCTCTAAATTCCAAAAATTTTGTCTTCCCTAAATTCTGCCGCTTCATGCCGCCATACAAGATCTGATGCCGGTTCTGGCTTTATGTGATTAAAAAAAAAAAAATATCAGTTATTCTTAATTCAAATAGCACTAAATGTAATCTTTTGGCCTATGACAAAGATCAATAAAAAAATCTTTTTTTAACATATGGAAAGAAATTTGTAAAGAGTGTTTCGGTTTGAGATGTATGCCAAGCAAATATGCAGCTACGGATCTAAATTATTGATCACATAAATTTATGCTAAAATGACTGTTTCTGCAATAACGAGGGTATTTTTTTTTTAGTGCCAAAGTTTAAAAATCAGGATTCCCCAAATGTTTCCTTATGGGAAAAAAATTAAATGCACATGCCTAAAGCATAAAAAAAAATTCCTTAAAAATTTTTTGTTGGTGGCTTTTAAGGTCCGGATTTTAGATCATTCTGGATATTGGACATCCAGATCTCGGACTTTGTACTGCATTGAGTAGCCGTTATAGAAAAGAATAACTGTTACTACAATTCAACATGGAGAGGTTAAGATGATTATTTGTTTGGAATATATGAAGTATGTCTGAGAAGTAAGTTCCATTTCATTTTTCTGCTGCTGCAACACTACTGGCAGTGGTCCAAAATGTGCACTAGTCTGCGTTGTGTTTTCATTTTATTGTAATGGCTAAAAGAACCCGCTGGATGTGAGATTCAATCTGTAATTCATTTTTAAATGCTCAGAATGGGAAGCTTTCTGAAATTCATCATCGTCAAATTACTAAGATTTACAATGAAAGTGCAATCAGCAATAGTATGGTGATAAGATGGGTTAGAACAGTGGTCCCCAACCCCCAGTCCGTGGACCGTTACTGGTCCATGGATCAAATGGTACCAGGCCGCGGGTCGCCCATTTCATTGAAACTGAATTTAAATTCCTAGGTTTATAGCCCAAATTAAAAACATCTGTGTTTCATTAAAATTAAACTGGACATAAGCAGCACACTTCGGATGTCAATTGTCTTCGATTACCCCCAGATGGAGCCATCTTATTGCAATGAAACAAGTTCAGGGTTCTCATTGATTTAACGTTCTAGTAAGTTAAAATGTTAGATCACTTTAGATTTATTTTTTGGTGTAACTGTATTTTATTTTTAAAGCATGTATAAAAACAATTAAATTAAAATTAATAAATCAAAATAATCTAAAATATAAACAATCAACTCCCCCCCCCCGAGGGTCGTGGTAAAATTATCAAACGTTGACCAGTCCATGGTGATAAAACAATTGGGGAACACTGGGTTAGAATATTCAATGAAAGATGAATAAATGTGCATGATGAAGCGTGGAATAGGTAGCCTCCTGTTGTAAGTGAACATGTAATAAGGCGAGTTGATGAAAATCTTTGAGGGAAAAGACACTTTACACTATCAATGCTTTCTGATAAATTCTCTGAAATTTCAAGAGCTGTTTTACACAAAATTGTTTCCCACCGCTCAGGTTACCATAAGTTGTTTGGCCTATGAGCATCAGAAATGCTTTCAGATGTCCACAAAACCAAGCAGCCTGGAAATGCTGTGATGTTTCTTACACAACATAGCGATGTGGAAGAGGCATTTTTAAGACATTTAATGACTGTTTACAAAACCTGAGTTCATCATGTAATCCCAAAATTGAAACAGCAGTCAGTGAAGTGGAGACACATAGGATCTCCCAGAAGGAAAATCTCAAAGCATCAGTGTTAACCCAAAAAATCATGTGCTTCATGTTTTGGATTATAAAATCTGCTTCTTGAATTTCTTCATAGAGGTGAAATTGTCAGTGTTGCTTGATACTGTAAAATTTTGAAAAAAGTTTGGCAGGAATTCAAAACAGGAATTCATGATAATGTGCAGCTCATGCTGCTGTTATCAGTTAAAAACAAACTGAGGAATTCGGTTGGCAGTAGTTCGATCATCTTCCTCCTACTACAGCCCAGACCTAGTAATATCTGACTACCATTTGTTCCTGCTTATCAAGTGTTACCTTGGATGTCAGCATTTTCAAAGTGAGGATGACATCAAAACTGCTGTAAAGGTATGGCTGTCATCAATGACAGGAATTTCTTTGAGGAAAGTACAGGTAAATTGGTCACCTGCCATGACAAATGTCCCAGCGTTGGTGAAAGCTATGTAGAAGAATATCTCAAGAATTGACCTTTCATATAAAAATAGAACTAGTTTGAAAAAACATTTGTGGTCTTACAAAAATGAAACTTACATCTTACTTGTCATGCATCATCAAAACATGCATCTTATTTGTCAGTGGGTGCCAGAGTTCATGCATGTTGATGGGTAGTAATATCTATCATACCAGACATTGTGCTTCTGTTGAGGCAGCTATATGATTGCTGCTGGCTTTTTGGACATTTTATGCCACATGAAGTTGTGTAGTGTCTGTTTTCCTAGAGATATAATGAAGCTCAAACACCACCAAACACTTCAGCACTCTGACAACCAGCTATTCTTAATTGCCCTGATGACATAGTAGTTAACGGCACTGACTGCCATACCAATAGGCTTGGGTTCAAATCCTGGAGAAGGCATGGATTTTTGTGAGTGTGTAGTATCTGTATGGCAAGAAGAGCACTCAAAATACATAGCAAGCCGAAAGGTCTCTAGAGTAGTTGGTGGTAAGGGAGGAGGGGTGAGAGATCCTCGGATTGCCGCCCTGGGCTAGTCTTCCTCAAAATTGGAGTAGTCAAAATTGGAGTAGAAGCATAGCAGTTAGCAAGACGAGGCAATGCTTAATGTATACTTATGTGAATGCACAGGTGCCAGCCTTTCTTCAACCTGTACCTGATTGTTAAGAGTCACACTAGTTGGCATAAAGTGGTAAAAGGATACAATGGCATCTTATACCACAATTTCAGTGTCAGGAGCTGAGCATGTTGCACAGATCCTTTGACTGTATCACCATATGTGGATTCATTCATTATGCTGCTGTGTAAAGATATGGCTGTGATGTTAACGAATGATCACTAAATTTGATTATGAATAATATTTGCAGAGTTCATCTGTCTAGGAAATGTCATCCAGTTGAAGACATCTCCTTCAGAGAACTTCTTAGTTGTTTTCCATTCTAAGGATAAAATGAAAGCATATTTATTTCTGTGTACAAGTTTAGTGATTATAATTTCCCATCAGATTCTGGGTGTATAATTTATCATATCAAAGAACTGTTTCCTTTTCTGTTGCAGTTCCACGTCAGATAATGCATGAGTTGTGAGCAGAAGTAAAACTTAAAGACATTGTTTTCTGATATAGATTTTTTGGTAGACTTTGAATTTTAGAAGAATTCTGAAGTTTTTATATTGTATGCTTGCATTTATCTTTCGCATATGAAATATAACATTATTATTTTTAATTAATATAAGGATCATGTAGTAACTCGAGAATGTATGCAATGTTCTGTAGTGAACATTTTTATTCCATGGATGTAGTTAGATTGGCCCAAAACAACTATGTAGGTGCATGGGAAGACAATATTGTGTGTGTTAGAGATTTTGTTATTTTAGCTTTGTTAATTATGAAAAGGATTTAAAGAATGTAATTAGTTATTTGTTTAATATTATTTTTGTAATTTTGATGTTGTGAAGAATTTAGTCAAAATATCATAATATATCTAGCAAAATTTGTTACATAATTTTTAGTTTTGAATCAATTTACTTTTTCTTAGGTTTAGTAGAAGACTGCAGTAATATGTGCTAAGATGACAGCTTTTTTTTTGTATATATATTATGTATGTCGCATACTAAAATAAGTTTTATTTACATTAAGATGCAAGTATGGAGCATTTGTGGAAAGATGGTCAAGGTTTGGTATATAAAGAGACGCTTTCCTGGTTGAAAAGTAGTGATGAAAACCTCTTAATAGCAGGTGCTTTGGCAGCTGGAAATTTTGCAAGAAAAGGTTATCCTTAATGTATAATTTATTGTATAGATCTTTACCTTTTTATTTTGGTTTATGTGCATAAAGTAGAAGATTTTAATTGAATCTCAGAGAGGCTAGCAAAAGTGTTTGAATTATCAAGAGTATACAAAGAAACACTTTTATGGTTGAGAAGTAATGGTGAAAATCTCTTAATATAGCAGGTGCTTTGGCAGCTAGAAATGTTACAATCTCTACTATATATATATATATAGTAGAGATTTTGTTAATTGAAACTCAAGCTAGCAGAACTGTTTGAATCATCAAGAGCTGGAATTATTGAAAGTAATCAAATGATTTCATCTTAATTGTAATTTTCTGGACTTAAGCATTTATTGAAATCAAGAGAAATTTTACAATGTCAAGTTAATTGAGTTGAATGTATAGCAAGATAAATATATGTAGTGCATTAAAGAGATTAATAAAATTCCAATTTCCAATTAATTGCATAATGTGCCTTTTAATAACTGTTTTAATTTAAGTATAATGAATCTTCTTTAAGACCATCATCTGTGGTTTCAGATGAGTATGATCTTCTGTAGAGGTGTTCATCTTAAAGAGAAGACATGAAATGCTAATGTTTATTTATATTATCACAAAGTTTGGTCACTTTAGAAGTGGCAGCTTTAGAGGGATCATTATCTTGAAAGAGTTCACTTTATTATTTAGGGCAGCATGTGCTTCTCTTTAAGTAAAGCAGTATCCCTTCACTAAACTGTAATTGATTATTCATATAGTATAGTAGTAATTAAAACTTAATGTTTTTGAATAGAATGCTGCAAATTTTAAGTACTGTTTACTAATACATTAGGGGAAACCATATATGTGAAAACTGTAGGACATATGCAGAACATGAATCGTAAAAAGGATTAAATTCATTGCATTATTACTTCTCTGTAGTCTGTTTTTAGTATATGAAACTTGAGATTTTTTTCGTTTTGCTTTATTAAAGGGAGTGGGTAGATATACTATTTTTTTATATGCATCTTTAACTTTAGGGAACTTTAATTGTCTTTATTTTCAAATATTTTGTGTAGAAATCAGAACTGTGCCTTTTAAGAGCTATTAATCCATGTGATTTCAACCCCATATGTACCTGTGTAAGTCGATCTCCCAACTTTTGGGAAAAATTTTTGGAAAAACAAATTTCTTTCAAAGGTGGTGCCACTGCCGCCACTGATAAAACAGCATGCCAATGTATTTGACAAAATTATGCTCACACTTTAGCGAATTTTTGTTTATTTTCATTTTAGCACATGGTAAAATTTTTAAATATGTAAAAAATTTTCAAAGAATTTCATTCGAATTTGTCAAATTCTGATTCAAAGTCAGAATCTGCAAATAAGTTCTGAAATTCTTTTTCAGTCATTAGGGAGTCATCATAAATTTTATCACTCGAGTCATCACAGCTAGTGCCATTATCGTCACTTGGATAGATTGCGTTATCTTCTGTGCCATCTAAGTTAGTAGAAATACAACAATTTTTGAATGATTTAATTATCATTTCAGCTGGAATAATGTGTAAGCATTTTTCACCCACTGTGCAATTAAAGTTATGTCCTGCTTTCTAATATTGCTACCTTTGGTTTTAGTAGGCAAATTGGATTATATCCATTCCACCTAGTACTTGTGCATATTCGTCTTGAATGGCTTATTTATGATGACATCCAGTGGTTGTAAAATGGATGTCAGCACTCCTGGGATCACAGAAAGTGTTGTTTTTGAACTTTTTCATCTTTTGCAAGTTTCATGGCTCGCAAACGTATCGCAGTTCGGGTTATGACATAACCTTGTCGTCTGTTGTCTAGAATCCAGTCACTTAAAGCTTTTCTCAGTTCTGGGAAAGACACCAATCCATGATGCAGAGCCTCTCCAGTCACGAATCAGCATCTCATTCATGCCGAACTTACGTGATGCAATGCAGTTGTTCGTACTTTCCACAAATGAAGCTACTTTTAGCTTTAATTTTACAGTGTAAGACAATTGCTTTTGTTTTACCCAACTCATTGCAGGGAGTGTGGGGCTGTAAAAAGAGCCTTTTTTTGTAGATTCCGCTAAATTAGACTTTACGAAAACCAGGAAAAGTAAAAATGCACGTGTATGATCAACATAAATAGGCAGATAGACATTTGGTATGGTTAACATATGGTTACAGCTACTGATTTGATGTGGTTATAATAACCAAAGAGCGTTTCACAGATATTGTACAGACTAAATTGCTCTGTGACACCAGATAATGAAATGAAATGTGGGGGGGGGGACTTTTCTAATAAACAGGAAATAAAATCGAAACAAATTTAATAAAAAAAAAACTAATAAGTAAAAGTTTTGTGTTTTTTCTGTATGAACGATCTATTTAATAATCAAGTTCGCCAATGTGTCATTGATCGGCGGCAGCAGATCTTTTTTTTTTTTTAGGTTCAGCATATAAGTTGACCCCCTACTTTGAAGTTGGATTTTTTCCTTTAAATTTTTGACTTATACATGGGTATATAAGGTATTCACTATGCCTATGCATAGTATGTCATCTGTGTGTTTGTGTACAATTGTGCAGTATGCCTGTAAACTCATGTATGCATTTTGTGCTTATCACTGCAATACATATTTTGGGCAAAATTCCAAAGATATGTGGCAGGAAAGCAAACATATGGCTTTGTAAAATATACACATTTTTCTTCAATTTTGAAAAATCAAAAGGAAAAAGTTGATAATTGTTAATCTCTTAGAATTTGTCAATAACAATTTCATAAATTAGGATTTGAATTCATATTAGGGGCATATTTTTGCTAAGAAAGAATTAACCTTCAGAGGGTTAATGAAAGTAATCTAAATTTATTTACATACCAAAATACAAAATAAGTATAGAAAACATAATTTCAACATTGATTGGCCCACCAGCGGCCGAGCGGTAAAGACGCTGAACACTGGTAGTTCGGTCCGAGGTTCGAATCCCGCGAACGGGCTGGCTGCATGGGCGTTTTTGTGGCTTTCCACATGTGTAACGTGTATACGAGCCAGTTTCCCTTAGAAAGTCCTCCACGAAGGCATCCCTCTCCTTAGGCAGATAGCCCTCGTCTGCTTTGCCATAATTGAATAACCTAACCTCAACATTGAGTGTTGTATAAATTTCAATGATATAACTGATTTTGTTAAAAGTTCTGGTGTTTATTTTTAAGATTTTTTTACATTTGCAGTTACTATATTTTGCATTGAGTGTTTAAATTTATTCAGAACAACACTATAATAAAAAAGTAATCTGTAGCACATGCCTAACCTAGAAGAATTTAGCATTGTAGGTTTAATATTATATATGTTATGTAGTAATTACTCTAAAAATTGTCACCCAGAATAAGAGTAAATGTGACTTTTTAAATAATAATTTCTGTAGAAATTTAGTACATAATATTATGAAAAATTTGTATTTAGAGATTACATATTTTGATATAAAATGTAATTTTCTAATAGATAGTCACTGTATTCGAATGTTGGCTGATGGTGTTGTTGAAGAGCTGAGGTCGCTGTTAAAGAAACATTCTGGAAGAGATGGTGACATCAGAATGCAACATGCTGTACTTTCTGCTCTTAGAAATTTAGCCATTCCTGGTTGGTGTAATTATTTTACTCTTTCACCAACGTGTGGTAAATTTATGTCTTTTTAAATGTGACATGTGTAATGTTGGCCATTTTTAATATTAAATTCTCTTGTGAATGTGCCGTTAATGAATAATTTATTGTAAACAAATTGTGCAAAATTTAGTAGTGGGCAGAAAGCTTTACTACTTCGGACATTATTTATTGTAGTCCCCTCATCTACCATTATTATAAAATTGTTTTTAACAAAAGTGAAAATCAAACCTGTTATGTTTATTCGTAAACTGATTAGTTTATAAATGAAAGAGATAATTCACATACTTACACTATAGCAAGTGCCTGCATACATTCTTATGTTTTTCAATTGATGTATTTTACTCATTTCAGCATTCATTCTTTTGTATTTGTTTTATTACTATTTGCAGATTTCATTTATTATTTGGAGCAAAAATTTTTTGCCATTCTATTGCATAATTTCTTTAAATACATTAGATTAGTGATTGATGTTCACACTATATATGTTTCTGACCAATTACTTATTTAATTTGAATTTGTTTTTGTGAATTGGGAGTAATAATTTTTGAAAGTAATAAGTTTATGCATAAGTTTTCTGAATAACCAGAACCTATAAGTTATTCTAGTAATTATAATTTAATTTATGATATGAAATTTTAATTTACAACATGAATATTCATTTCTGGTTTTCATTTTTTCACTTTATACTCATAAGTGTGTGTGTGTGTGTATATATATACACACACATACACACCAATTCTAAAAATTGGGAAAAAGAATGGAAACTGGAAAAGAATAGATTCTAAAATCCCCCCCAGAATTAAGAATTTTAAATAATTATTTCACTTGAATATTTGTATATAATTTTCTAATTAAGTAATCAAAAATTAAACAGAATGCTTTATGAATTATGTGTGAAAATTTTGTATTGATTATTAAATCCATTGTGACATCTGGTACTCATTATTTTCTTCTTTTCGTGTTTAAATTCTTTCAGATATTCAGAATAAATTTTAAAAACTAGAAATTTAAATTTGTAAAATTATTATTAGTTTTGTTATCAGTTTGTAGTTTAATTTTTTAAGAAAATTGTGTCTTATTTTGAATTTTTAGTACAGAACAAAGCAGAAATGGTGAAACTAGGTGTGGTTGATAATCTAGTTGAAATGATGAATGTTGAGACATTTCCTGTTGTTTTTAAACTTCTTGGTACTTTAAGAATGTTACTAGATAAACAAGGTAAATATATGAAATATTTTAATGTATTCTGTTTTTATGCTTTTATATGTATGCATATATATTCTCTGTTTGAAAAGCTCCAATACTGTTTTAATAAAAACTAGAGAAAACTTAAGATGAAGGTTTTAATGTTTCAGGTATTCTACAGGGTAGCACAGAAGTTGCACATAGGTTTGAATAATGTGTTACTTTTTTTTTTTTTGGAAATGCACATAATTATTCCTGTCTCAGATATGAAGTATGTGTTTGGGAAATTTGAAAACCCTAGGTGTAAAAATCAAGCCTTTCAAATGGCCGGCATTTGCAACCTCACAAAGAGTAGCTGTGTGAAATACATTGTTCACAACTTTGCAAAGAATTGCTGGCTATAACTTGTGAATCTCGGCCCATATATTGTTTTTGAGCTGCTTAATTGTTACTGGCTTGTTGGTGGTTGCTGTTTGTTCGATGATTGCTGGCTGAATATTTTCAGGACATCAAACTGCACATCATCTACCTTTTCTTGGGCAATCACAGACGAAATAATATTGTAAAAAGCATACTACCAGATGGAGAATCATAGTCTGATGAGGACAGTTGCACATACTGAAATGCCGACAACATGCTCTTTTAGTGAAAATGATAGATCTTCAAGTTTCAAAATAAAATTCTATTAGTTTCATGCAATGTTTCGGACTCTATCTGTCCATACTGTATCTCCCTAATGTACTTCACAGTCCTGGGGGAAAAAAAAGGGGGGGAGGAAGTATAAAAATATTAAAATTAAGAAGACAAATCTGAATGCTTTCAGATTTTATATACACAAAAAGTTTAATTATGCAGAAGTTGTTAAAAATTACCCCAAACCTTTCTTTGTAGAAAAACCCTCTGCTTTCAGTGTTGACAGACAATCATAAAAAAGGGGATGTCTGTATTGTACGTAAAGAAACCAGTTATCTGTAATATGTCAAGTAACTAACAAAAGCAGAAAAATCCACTGTATGTTTTTCAGACCTGCATTTGTTTTGCGAATTCTTTGAACTTTTACATTCTGTCTTTTTTAAAATATACTTATGTATTGGTATACATAAAATTAACATGCAAAATTTCACATTCAGAGCATATTAATGAAAACTTATTTCCAACTTTGGTTGAGTTAACAAACAGGAGTATAGCTCAGTGTTTTACTAGTAACTTGCCTTATAACTAGAAACTAAAATATGGTGAGCCTTTTGTACAGCTTCTAATTTTGAATTATGAACTTTTTCCTGGTTGTTGGTAAAATTTTCTAGGCTTATATGTTTCTTCAGGTGATGGAAATAACTATCATATTCTCAGAAAATCTTGTCTGAAATACTTAAAATGTCTAAATTATTTTTTCAAGATTGATTTGAAAAATTTATAATTATCATGGACAGTATTTAATATTGTTCATTATATGCATAAAATGAACCAAGCAGTTTCTGGAAATTGTGGGACCCATATTCAGATGGCAATAAAACCTCAGTGATTCAATAAATTACATTTTAATACAGTTGCAAAATTTCATTCAATCATTATACAGCATTTGTATTATAGCTTTCCAAGTGAAAATCTGTCTTTCTAGAATGGTGGGATGTATGGTTAGATCAACATCTTGTCATACATCTGGAGTATTTTTTGATTTTTGGAGCATTGCTAAGCTTTTCACATCATAAAATGTGTTGTTTCAAAATGCTTAGTAATTAATTGTTCTAATGCGTTGTTTACACAAATTATATATTTTCCCCCCTCATTTCTTTGGTATTTTTTGTATTTTGTCCAGGTGTCATAATTTTTGCTTCCTAACAGTCATTGAATTAAGTATTTGGTTTCTGTTATGTGTAGCACATTCACTTTTGTTTGTTTACTAAGTGATATTTGTAGTTTACAATATGCACATACATAGAAAGTTAATGTCTGTAATGTATCTGAAATGTTTTTGAGAAATCCTTCAAAGAAAGTAAAGTGAGCAGCGTAGGACAAATGAGTTAGAAAACTGATACTCAACTTTCTTAACATAACCCAACAAAACTATGCAAATAAGGCAGTGAAACTCATGATATGATGATGAAGAAAAGACTAGTTTATAATAACTTTTAAGTGTTGTCTTGTATTATGCCTTTTTCAGTGCTTTTTTTTTTTTTTTTTTTATT
>KK116322.1:179046-197763 GCA_000611955.2 Stegodyphus mimosarum
ATTTCTCCCTAATTTTACTTTTATATTTCTGTTCTTAAATTTAAATGAACTATTCTGTAGACTCTAGCGTCACGTCTAAAGACCAGTAACTCTTGCTCTCTTTTATTTTAATGTATGCTGACAGATATAACTTCAGAGTCATGCTACAGTAACTTTATGGTAAATACGTAGATGGTAAACTTTGTCATTATACAGCAGATTTTTATATATGTATTTGATAGCTATATTCTTCTTCTTCTTCAGTTGCACTTACATCCTATTATAGGTCAAGGCTATCTAAACAAGCTTCCTCCAATGGATCCGATCAGCCACTAAGGTCTGCCGATAACTGACTTTATTAAAGTCTTGAGATCTGCCTCCACACAGTTTATTCATCTTGTGCGAAGTCCTCCTCTTTTCCTGGTACCCTCTGAACTTGTAAAGGTCACCTATTTAACATGGTTCCAGTTGTCACATTTAAAAATATGTCCAAGCCACCTGATACGATAACATTTGATGACTCAGATGATATTAGTTTGTTTGAATCTATGATAGGTTTCATGGTTAAACAAAATTCTCCATCTATTATTTTCTCTAACTGGGCCATATATTTTTGGATGTATTTTTCTTTCAAAGATTAGAAGTCTTTCTTCATCTGTTTTTGTTAATGGCCAGCATTCACTGTCATACAATATGATAGGTCTAATAAGAGTTGTATAAAGATTTATTTTTGTCTTGAAGTTTAATAACTTAGACATTAATAAGTTATTTAAACCATGATAGCGTCTATTAGCTGTAAATAATCTATTATCAATTTCAGGTTTAATATTTTTAACATTAGAGATGATAGTACCAAGATACATAAACTGAGCAATGCACTCGAAAGTATAAGGATTTATTTGCAGTGGGAGGTGATAATGTGTTTTACTAATTACTGCCATAAATTTTGTTTTACTGTCTTTAATCGTTAGTCCAATGTCTTCGGCTGCAGACTCTAGAAAAATAAAAGTCTCTGCAACCACCTGTTTACTTCTTCCAATAATGTTGATGTCATCAGCATACACTGTAACTGTATAGATCTCTGAAAAATGGTGCTTATCATTAGAATTCCGGCATCTCTGCCTTTTCAAGGATGTTAAAAAACATGCAAAGACATCACCATGTCTTAACCCCCCTTCAGTGTAGAATGCCTCTAATAGATTGGACATTTTAATTTTGCAATTTACTTTCATTCTAGACAGATCAACCAGTTTTCTAGGAAATATGAATTCCAGCATAGATTCAAACAGCTTTTTGCAGTATATGATATCATAAGCAGCTTTAAAATCAATAAAGTGAAGGGATCAGTATTATGTTTAATAGTTTTTTCCCAAAACTTGTCTTACAGAATGAATCTGATGAATAGTAGATTTTCCAGCTTGAAATACACATTGGTAACTGCCAATAACTGTAGGTGCATACGGTAATAACCTGTTGCATAAAATATGGGGGGAGGGTATTTTAAATGCCATATTTAAGAAGGTGATACCTTGATAGTTGTAACATTCCAGCCTGTCCCTTTTTTCACTTCCTTGTGCAAAGTAAAAAGGAAGTATTGTAATCGCGAAAAATTTCGTGTATCATATTTCAACCAAAAATTCTATTTTGACCTCTTTCGAATGCAATTTAACAATGTTTTTGGGGGGGATATTCGTACATAAGCATAGAATAAAACTCTATGCTCACATATGTACTCAAAGGACTCTTTTCCCCCCAAAATTTAGAAAACCGATTTAAAATTAGATTCTCAAGAGATTTTTTCATGGCGTCTATGCCTACGTACGTATGTATGTATCTCGCATAACTCAAAAATGAGTCCTCAGAATGTTGAAATTTTGTATGTAGGACTGCTATAACATGTAGATTTGCATCTCCTATTTTGGTTGCAATCAGCCACACCAAAAGTATATAAATTTAGGTATATATATTTATATCCTACCTGTTACTCGGCTCAGTTTTTTTATTCTTTATGTTGGTTAATTGTGCATTTTTTGCTTTAAAAATGATTGAATTATGTTGTTCTTATCTTCCGGTTAAGGTTTTTATGCCTGTAGTAAATATGCATGCAAGATTTGTAAAATTATCAACAATTTAAAAGTTGTTTAAGTGCGGCTAAACCTAATCATTTTTCTCATGGCCGACACATTTGTTTACATTTGAAACTTAGGAGAATAGTGGAGTTTTTGCCAATCTAGAGAAACTAAGCTTCTCAACAACAAAGTAACATCTTCTTTTATTATTGCGAATTAAATCATGCTTACTCCATTCTGGAATTTATTCAAGGAAATAAATGTTTAAGATTTACTTCATGATTTTTAATATAGAAATTTTGAGTTTTTATGTATTTTTGTGTTGTCGTGAAGTGAGAACTGAATTAATTGAATGAGAAATACTGAATCACCAGTGATAAACTGTTTCTTTCTGTCTTTCTTTTTCTTTTTGTTTGTTTGTTTGTTTGTTTAATTTCTTTTACACATCATTTTAGATTTATTATAGTATTTGAATAGAACATGTGACAATGATTAGGTAATTCTTCAGATGATATACATAATGTTTGTGCATTCTGAGTTATAAAATGAATGAGATATAACACTGTTATGTTAACCTAGTGCCAGAGTGTCGCTATGGTAAACAAATATAGTGAATTTTAAAGAGTTCATTTATTCTATTGTGGTTTATGTGCTATAAACGAAGTAGATTTAATTCAATCCAATAAGTTTAAATGAAATGCAAAATGTGTATAATTTAATATTTTGTACATACATGTAGTGTACTCATCAGATGTTTTTTAAAAATGGGACATATGCAGCCCTCTTCCCATTCAGTGGGCATTTATTTCATAGTCCAAACATTAAGTATAACCTTATGAATAGCATCAATCAGTTTCAGATAGGTCAATGTTAATAAACTCTTCCTTAATGCCATCTATTCCTGCAGCCCTGTTATTTAAGCTCGCAATAGCCTTCCTAACTTCACACAAGTATGGTGCATCAAGTTGCAGAGTTCAGTCATTCTCAAAAGCATTCAAAGGTCAACCTTCTCCCTTGGAAGATCACTCACAGAGGAGATCTTTAAAGAAATCTCTCCATCTTTTTAGAATGCTCACCATCACCTTTTCTACAAGTAATTGTCCCAGTATAGGCAAAGCGAGATAAAGCACTTATTTTCTGGTAAAATTTTTTTTGGCTCTTTCTTTGTTTTTTATTTTTTTATCTCACTAAACTGTTCCTCCATACATGCTTCTTTTTGTTTTCATATGAAACAATTTTTTTTCCTTGTCTTCTCAACTGTTTATAATTTCTCTCTACTTCTCTAATATTGTGTTTCTCTATCATAAGTTTATAAGCTTTGTTTTTGTCCTCAGTAATTTTTGCACAATCACAGTCATACCATCCATGTTGTTTATCCCATTTCAGTTCTGGTATAACTTCCTTTGCAGTATCCTCAAGTATTTTTCAATGCGTATCCAAGAAAAGTCGCCATTCCGCATATCAAAGGTCGACAACCTTTTAGTCCCCAAAGGCACAAAATAATATTTAAAATTCTTAGCAGGTGCTACCCATTCAATTTTTCAATCAAGCATGAAATGTCCATAATGCAAACTAGTTTTGTTTAAAAGATATAGCTTTATTGAACTAAATAACAAATATTTATAATTTATGTTCTTTAATTATTTATTTATTTATTTATTTTATTATGTCAGTGGGAAATTTGTATTTGTGATCCATCTGCTAACTTATTATAATTGACAATATAATTTACATGGTCTTAAACAATTATCTAAGTGCAAATCAGCAAGTTTTGAATGATATGGTGACTTCAAATAAGTCATATTCAAAAACAACGTCTCACGATTATAGGCACTTTTGCAATAAGAACTAATGGAATACCACACATGACTTTAAAATAAGATACTGATTTCTGTTTACCAAGCTCCAAATTATCTTTATTATCAATATTAGTTTCATTAGTTCATTTTCATTAGTTTTATCAATATTAGTTTCATAAGATTTTAAAATGACATTTTTTGTCAAGATAGCTATTTCTAAGTTTTCCATATTGTTCAGATGAAAATAGTTAAAAATTGATGTAGCTGTATTTTCTCCATGAGCAGTATTAAAGGGATTTATAAAGAAGTTTAAAATAGGCTCTAAATTTGCAGAGTTAACAAATCTAGAATCAAATTCATTCAATTCACAATGCAGACACAGTTTGAAGCTATGAGTTTCTATTAATATTATGCTCTTTCAGACTTTCTGCCATTTTTTTTTTTAGTATTGGGAAAATGCATTGTAACATAAGAGCATCCAGGATGGATGAATAATCAGACCAGGGGTCTTTAAAATATTTATTTTAAAACTTAATAAAGATTTCTTGAGTAACAAATGTAAAACAATAAGTCATTACAGCCATACATACAAAAACTACCTCTTGAAGCAGCTCTGAAAAGTCACGTGGCATGACTTTCTTACAGCCACATCTAAACAAAAGTCACTAAGCAAAGTCTCTCACTAAAAACCTCTTTCTTCCTTTTACATTAAATTCGAAAGGAAACCGCACAGGGGGAGGAGGGTCCTTCCAAGTTTCTACTGTGAAAAATTTCTTTCCGGCCATTTAGCGGACACTGGGTGATAGTTCGCATGGAAACCACACAAGGGGTGCCCTTAACACACTTCCATAGTTAATTTACCTGAAGATTAGTTCTGTTGAAAGCAGGAAGTCTTCTAATGTAAAACAGATGATCTTCACCTGATGATCGTTACAACCCTTTCCCTCCCGGGGGGGGGCAGAATTCCAATATCTCTTACTTGAATATCACTGGTAGATACACATAAAGTCAGCATTAAATAATGCTGACACATAAAGTACCAAGAATAAAATAATAGGAACTTATATTGAGACCAGTGTTTAAAAAAAAAAAGAAAAAAAAATGTAAATAAATACTAAGAACTGAACTTATCACACACATACAAAATAGAATTTTATGATTTTTTTGAAAACATGTATATACAATATACAATCTTAAATCTAATACAGATTATACATCTACCCAGGCTGAAAAGGAAAGCCTTTCGGATATATGGTTATCAGTTTCTAGTAATCTCTGAGCGGAGACTCGAAACTTGATCTAGAATTACTGCACTTGACCTCAAAATAAATATACATATTTGGTCTGGCGTTAACATCGAGAAGAACCACTTCATTAGAAGTTTGATGTGCATCATTCATGAAGTAACTGTAATTATTCCCTTTAGACATCTCAATATAAGGCTCTTAACATTAAGAAGTGGCAAATAAGGGATTTTTCTGTTTTTCCTGGTAAATTTACAATACATTTTGTGTGTGACAAACCAATTCTGGAATTTTCAGACTCTGTCAAATCTACTGAGAATTTGTCTGGTTGGTACGAGGCTGAATTTGACATAATTAAAGTTCCTTGTTTTTGCTGAATTTTTTTAGAAATTTCCATTCTGGTGGAAGGTTTTTAGTAATGCATCCACCTCAGTAACAGAAGTGATATCTTCTAATGGAGCCGTCTCTGAATATGTGGAGAATAAACAAAGTGCAGTTAATGTATTTTCCCTTTCCCTAAGTGTGGTGGGCAGAAGTCCGCATGTAATTTCATTTTCCTCTTGAATTGCTTCGGGAATGACCCGAGGTTTACGACCATGCTCCAGGTCTTTAATTAGCACTTCGTTTTCTGTTAGATTGTTCCGTCCTATGGAAAAGTTTGGGGAGTCTAAACCTGCTAAATAAACGAGTGATTTCCCATCTTACTTTCTCTTTGTAAGTGAGAATTTCGAGTTGTGTCTAATGAATGAAAAGTTGATTCATTCATCTCTGTGTCAAGCAGGAGCAATTTTACCTTTCCCCGTTCTTTTGTTCAGGATGAATGGTTTCTTTCTTCTATACCAAGGGGTGAAACGTCCTCTGTGGTCATCGGCTTTTCTTTAGGTAAACTAGCATTTTCGGGAACAGGATTCCCGGCAAAGATCTGATTGTTTCCTTAACGCAGGGGGAAATTTCCCCGTTAGCTATGCACTTGCCATCTTCAGTTTTGGCACTGACAGTTTTGCGGTTTGTACGAGGTCGACTCTTGTACATCGGTTGTTGACAAAAAAACCCCTTCATTTTGATTTTCTGCTAATTTTTCTACAGTGCTTTTTCCAAGCAAATAGTGTTGGACTTCCAAACCTTTCCTGTTGACTGCGGCCTGTAACTTTAGTTTCGTTAATTCAAAATCTCTTTCTTCTTTCCTAATTCTATCATGCCTCTCTTCTTTTTGTCTACTAATTCTTTCCTGCCTCTCTTCTTTCTGTCTTCCAATTCTATCTTGCCTCTCCTCTTCTTGTCTTCTATTTCTATCTTGCCTCTTTACTTTACTTCTCTCACAAGCCTAAGTGAAGTGATATTTTCCAACAGATTTTTCACAAGCTCCTCCTCATAGGCTTCATTTCTCATAATCAGCTGTATTAGAGGCAATATTTTAATCTCAGGTCCGACCTCATCTCAACTCTTCAGCCAAGATTAAAAGGTCCTCTTTTCTAGCCTTTGCTAAGAATGCCATGATAAAAGCTCAAAATATGATAACAATCTAACAATTCTAGCTTCTTCTCTCTCTATATTTAAAATTGTTTTAACATAATCAGTTTCAAATAGGAGAAGTAAAATTGAGCCCTTAATTTTTCACAACATATCTTACAGATCTAAACACAAATGCGAGACAAATTACACTATAGTATGCACATTGAGTTCAAATATAATTTGTTTACTTGAGAGCTTATGATACTACATATAATATTAACCTTTTAAATTCTTTAAATTTAGTTGCGTTAAATCACTTGCTTATGGTAATACAATATACTATACTTTCATCAAAATTCTGAAGAATATTTAAAAGTGTGCATTTCAAGGTCAATTAAATAAAAAAAAATATATATATGCTCATAACTAAATATTCATATAACAACAGTTAAAATGTAATATACTAGGGATTTCTAGCCTTTCTGCTTTTACACACTCAACAGAAAAAATGTTTCAGTTCTTACACAAATAATGTATTACACACCTTAACTCAAAATTCTAGCATTTTAAAACATTCAAGACGTCTTAGAAATGATATGTTAAAATACCAGCTAGCCTTAGAACCTTCCAAATTACAGTAATTCTTTTCTTTTACACATTTAGTTATATAAGCTTAATTTCTGCGCAACATATTAACATTTCAGGTATTAAAATATCTATTAACACAGGTTCAAATTCTAAAATTTATGCTTCCTTATTGTAACCATACGACATATTTCTTTAAGCTTTACAGAAAAGGGTGTCGACTTTAAAACAGTTATGTGAATTTGTAAAAACTAAATTACAGAAATAAATTAAATTACTTCACTGCCTCAATATAAAAAAATCCAAGGTACTTACCCACCTGGATTGTAGACTTGATACATGGGTTAATGCTTGGAAAAAAGATGTTGTCACAAATTAATTAATCACAACTTAAGATTTTTATATATGCTGATGATCCCGACACTTATATGACTTCTTTTATTTACTATTGAACTATTTGAATCTGTTGAAATCAGAAGCTGAAATCAGCTCACATTTTCATGGCACTTCACTTTCGGACACTGATGATCCCACAAGAGTTTGATGAAATTCGGACTGGATTTTTTTTTTTTTTTTTTTTTTTTGTTACTTTTCTTTGCTGATTTATAGATTTTTTTTTACACTTCCCTATGTGGGAAAACTTTGGATATGAGACGGTCATACGAAATTTTAAAAAAATGCTGATGATATTTTGCACAATGACAGTTCCACAACTTGAGCTGAAATCAGAAGACTGATGCTCTTTTATATCAGGACTGACGTTTAACATTTTTCGTGGATTTCCAATCCATACAGCTTAACGATGAGCTGTATTCAAGAGACTGGCATGCCTTTTTTATCTAGACTGACATCCGTAATTTTACCGTGAATTACTGATTTCGCATTGCTTAAAGATGAGCTGTATTCAGGAGGCTGGCGTTTCATTTTTAACCAGACTGATGTCCGTAACTTTACCGTGGATTACTGATGCCACCATTTTTATATATAGCTGTAACGTAAGAGCATCCGAGATAGATGAATAATCAGACCAGCGGTCTTTTAAATATTTATTTTAAAATTGAATAAAGATTTCTTGAGTAATAAAAGTAAAACAAGTCATTACAGCCATACATACAAAAACTACCGCTTGAAGCGGCTCTGAACAGTCATATGGCACGACTTTCTTACAACCACATCTAAACAAAAGTCTCTAAGCAAAGTCTGTCACTAAAAACCTCTTTCTTCCTTTTACGTTAAATTGAAAAGGGAACCGCACAGGGCGGGTTGTTCCAAGTTTCTACTGTAGAAAATTACTTCCCGGTCATTTAGCAGACACTGGGTGATAGTTCGCATGGAAACCACACAAGGGGTGACCTTAACACACTTCCATAGTTAATTTACCTGAAGATTAGTTCTGTTGAAAACAGGAAGTCTTCTAATGTAAAACAGATGATCTTCACCTGATGATCGTTACAGCAGTAACGGTTTTCTTATGAGATGAGACTATGCAATTCAATAGAATTTGACTTGAGGCTATTGGTAGCTCTTTATATATGATATTGATCATATCAGCAATGTGATTGTTCCTACTCTGTTGTTTTAAATTTATTAATCATTTTTTGTATTCCAGCTGTTCGTAGTTTTTTCCTTGGGATGTTAAAAACTCTTATTTGTTGTAACAAATTGGTAAATAGCTCAAGCATGTTTCCCTCTCTCAGCCAACGAATCTCAATGTGCAAAAGAAGATTGGAAAATTGTGTATCTTCATCTTTTTCAAAAAGCAGTTTAAATAATCTATATTACACTCCACTTGTTTTCATTACTGAATTGATTATTTTTGTAACAGCAGTGATTACATCTTCGAATTCAATGATTTTTGCACACTATGATTGCTGGTGTATAATGTAGTGATATGCAATAAATTTTGAAAAAAAAAAGGGGGGGGGATCTTGTTGGTATGAAGCAATGAATTTAATATTCTTCTCTGTCATGGCTTGCACACCGTCAGTTGTTATTGAATGTAATTTCTCAATCAGTATTTTAACATGAATCAAAAACATTTTAATTGCACAAAATAAATCCTTTCATCATATATGCTCTTTAAGTGATAGGATTTTTAGAAACTCTTCTTTTATAGTAAAATTGCCAAAGGCCATCTTGACGCTTATTGTAATTGTTCTATATCTGTTATATCTTTTGATTTGTCCAGCTGTAAGGGAAAAAAAAAAGTATGTTTGTTCAAATTGAAAATTGGATGGCATTTCTTTTTTATTTTTAAAATCTGTCGAAAATGTGTGTGTAGATTCCAACTTTGCTTCTTTTATTATTGCTCCATCTGTATATGGCTTTTTTTTTATAGCAAGTTTATACGAAACTTTAATCAGTGCAGTTGCTGCTGTCTTTTGCTGTCTGCTTTGGTGTTTCCAACAGTTTGTTAAAAGTACATTATTCCTTCAAAATCGTTGACTTTAATGATAAAAATTTTATTTCTTCAAAGTTCAAAATACTGTGAGTCAAACTTTGGATGCAACATTTTAAAGTGTCTCTTCAGGTTAATTTTCTTTGGAATTAGCACACTTTTGTTGAATAATAAGCATATATATTTGTCCTTATGATTTATAAAGCAAAACTGATGCTCTCATTCTTCATTAAAATAAGGGCGTGCTCACTTAGTTTTGTTCATCATGGGTTGTTACAGTCATCAATTTTTAAGAAAATCTGTGTAAGGAAACATCCTGGAGAATATGTCAACGAATTTAACAAGAAAGCAATGTTAAAATGCATACACACTACATACCTTGTAATTATTGATTTCACTACTTGTATAAAAGTCGGAAATTCAGAGTATGTTTATGAATGAATGAAAATTGTCACAAACAGACAAAGTAGACAGATATCTTGCTTTGCACCTGCTAAGTCTTTCTCCCCACCCATACAAGTGATTGTGTCAGAGAGGTTACAGTTAAATGGACTAATGCTGCAGTCTGACTTTAGCTGGCTCTGCTCAACAATAAAACATTTCAAGCAGTGATAATGCAATAAAGTGGCTGTTTGATGCATAGATGTAAAATATATATAACTGTAATATGCATTATATAAACATAAACCAGAAACTGCAGAATTGCACCCAGAGCAAAATGATTTAGCACAGATGCGTTAGAACGAAGTGGCAGGTACTGCATTGCTGATCCCTGCTATATATCATCACATTTCAGTAGCCTTTCTTTTAGTTTATTTCTATAATCTTTCATTGTCAAATGTTTACGCAGTGAGTCAGCATCCAAAGTTCCTTTTTTTGGGGGAGGGGGCCTATTCCAAAAGGTCTTACTTATCCTTCTTGTCAGCTTGGAAATCACCAGAAAGTGATAGGGTGATAGTTGTTAACATTGGTTCCACAATAACTGCAGGTATCCAAAAGACACTTTTGGTGTCTTGGATCCACCAGGAAATGATCAATCTGATTTAGTGTTTTTCCGTCTGGGGAGTGCCATGTGACTGATGACTTTGTTACCCTTTCTAATACCCTGGTTTTCAAAAATTAAAAAAAAAAAAAGTCACAAAAGTAACAATAATTCGTTCAAAAATAATCCAACCCATATAAAATTTGAATATGTTGTCAAATACGAATTGCTGAGTAAAACAGCAGTATGCAAACAGCAGCACTGAAATAGAAATATGTCATCTGTGAGGAGCATAAAATTGCATGTTTCAGAGGAAGCCTGCAAATTTTGCTATGATACTGAGATCTGGGATAGTCAATTTATAACAATGACCTCCAAACATCATTTACCCAAAGAACTGCAATGGAGAGCTATTGAGACTAGAGGTAGGACAAAATCAGACAGAAGTGGTCAAATGGTTAAATATGAGGCCTTGTACGTTTCATAAACTTTGGCAAAAATTTCTAACCACACATTCGGCATCCAGGAGGTTCAGCCAAGGACATGCAACCACTATGACGAGCGCTGATGACTGATATTTGTTGTTATGTGGAGGAAGAAATAGAACCTCAACTTTGACTGAACTCAGATCCTCCCTTGCTGTAACCACTGGAAGGTTGGTGTCAACGTCAACTGTGTGTAGAACGAGGTCTGTACATGAGGAAATGTTTAAGGTGGGAGCATCAACATGTCCGTTGGACAGCTGATCAATGGAGTACTGTTCATGTTAGGGTAAGTTCATAGGCCAAGAAAACTGTTTAAGAAAGGCATAGAATATTTCATGACTATTACAGTAACAGTAACATATAGGCTTTTTAAATCTATTTAATCTATAAGGAACTGCTTTGCTCTTCCATAGTGCCATATCCACTTAATGGTGGAAATAAAGGCAATAACAGGATTAAAAGTTCTGTCAGTCACTGACAGAGCAATTGAAGGTGATAACTAGCCATCACCTTCAGTAACTCCATCAGCAGATGGAAACTGCAAGTACAAGAATATTACTTATTTTTAAAGAGGGTACACAACTGTGCATGCTCTTGGTGTGTGTAGTTGGCCATGATATTTACATAATTATTTTGTTACATTCCCTTGTGATGAAGAAGTTCATTAGAAATAAAAGTTAAATCATGTGAAATTAAACAAGATACCTTTACAAACTTCTAAAGTTGTAAATAATTAGCACTAGTAGTTGCACTGGTCTCCTTATCCTTCCAGTTGAACTCCTCAAAATGCAACTGTATCTTATTGTCTCATCCTATGTGTGTTTCTACAACCTTTCTGAGTCTCTAAGTATGGCGAGGTAACTCTTCATCTTGTATTTATGATGAGATATTAATACATCTCCTATTAGCATATCTTGTAATATGACGTCACTAATCTTAAACTCATGTGCCACGTCGATAAGTGCCACATAATGAGAGTGCTTTAACTGTAATAAATATTCTCTATGCCACTGCCATCTAAAATTACTCAACAAACCTTGAGAGGTACTTCTTTAGTATAACATTGCTACTGCAGCTAACTTCTTTGGTAGATCTAGCTTGCTTAAATACAGATGCCAGTCTTTTACGTACTAAAAATGAGAAGGAGTTAGAAGAAATGCTACTAAAGGATCATTACATGCATAAGTTAATGGCTGAGAATTAGCAATAGCTTCTGTTTCTCTTATTACAATTTATAGTTCTTCATTCAATAATAAAGCCTTTTCTAGAATTTTCCTCAATCAAACTTTTATTACTTTTACCATCCTTTCCCGAAATCCATCTCACCAAGTAGTCTCTTCTGCTACATATTTAAATTTGATCCCCTTTCTACCGTAATAATATATAACGTAATCATCTGTAATGAATTCCATAATCTTTGGATATCATATTCTGCTAATTTAGAAGTGTTTGCATTGTCACTGTATACAATTTTAATAATCCATGTCCTGCTATAAAATGTCAAAAGGTGAGAAGATATTTCTTACTTTTAAAGCCTGACCCCATGTTCAAAATAAATGAAGTGAATAACTGCATATGAAAAAATGGCAGTGTATGATTTTTCATATATATCTTTCAGATAAAATGGTCCATTACTATAATCTCAAATGCATATGCTTTTTTAATTCTTTGAAGAGGCAGTGGAGTTTTATTTGAGTTTGTTGACATGCCTTGAACCTTTTGCATTTATAATAATTGTCAATAAACTTTGAACATTTTTGTGCCCCTTTATTATTCAATTATGGTCTGTAATTTGGACAAGTGTAAACACTGGAATGCAGCAGATTTTTATGTTCTTGTATAATTAGCAGTTAATTAGCAGTGCTTTCCCAGAAGTATCCAGGAGTGTTTTTGGCTAACTGGTTAAATATGAATTGTGAAGCTGTCCTCCTAAACGTATAAGTCCGTTTTTGTTTTAATTTCGAGTCAGGGTCAATCAATTGAGATGAACTGTTCAATTAATTCCTTTTGGACTTGGTCCTTGAACATATGTAACCCGGAATATTTCAATTTTGGCTAATTCTTGTCCTGTCAAGAAAGAATCCTTTTCAGAATTCAGTTTGATATTGTGAACAAACTTCTTTATCCTTGCTGTTTCTCAAATAATCCTATGCAGGCTGCTATAATTACTCAAATCCAATAGCAATTAGCATTTTGATTTAATTTTACATGACATCTATGTGATATTTAATTGCCTT
Organism: Stegodyphus mimosarum; assembly: GCA_000611955.2. Lineage (NCBI taxonomy): Eukaryota > Metazoa > Arthropoda > Arachnida > Araneae > Eresidae > Stegodyphus > Stegodyphus mimosarum. The sequence goes on from KK116322.1 coordinate 192,277, forward strand.
TCACTTTCAATGTCTGCATAGTCCTGAAGGTTAATGTTTGATGTCTGCTACTTGGCATTCTGAGATTTCTATAGCCAGCTAAGATCATTCAACTGCAGCCTATCCAACACAATAGAATGTGCTTTACACTCTCACGCAATCTTATTGGCTGGATTTTCTTTCCCTGGACAAAAATTTCAATTTGAGGTTCTGACTTTTATTGGATTTCTGCAGCACGACTGGAGATGAAGTGTTGCCAGTCTCAAGCATAGCCTCTGATCCAGTACAAGCATATTTATGAATTAGTCCAGAAGTATATCATTGCGTTTAAGAAATATAAATATGAAATTAATAATTTCCTAATCTTGCCACTATTGGAGCTCTCAGAAGCCAGAGTTGTGGAAGTGTAATTCGCTTAATTGGCACTAATGAGACTTAGCTCAAATAAACTTATATTTCAGCTTATTCAGAATCTAGTTTTGAAATACAATACTGCTCCATAAGCTCTTAAACTAGTGTCAGAAAATATCTGTTCTTGTATTTCCTTAGATCTAGAATATTTACAGTAGGTTCTCTTGATGGCCAAATCTTGCAGGTGATTGATTTTTGTATATCACTCCTTGCATTGTGACTGCAAATCATTAGATAAAGGTTCATTCTAACTAATTACCATTTCCCAAAGTAACTGGAGTAAAATTTTCATTCCGATTATAAAAGGGACAGTTATATCAATGGGGGGTGAACACTTTGCCATAGGTACTTAATGCAAAATATGTTTTATAGCTTGTATTTCTTCAGAGTTTCAGTTTCCCTTAAAAGGCTGGACAAATCAATTTTCAGGATGTGTTTTGTGTTATTCCATACAAATCCCAAAACTTTCAATGGTATATTGTTGAAGTTACAGACTGGCTGAAAGTTGATATTTTTCTCTGCCCATGCATCTTTCAGTTCTTCAGAATTCATGGTAAATTAATGTAAGTTTGTACCGTCTTCTGCCATTATTTCTTGTGTCTCCAAAGACAAGAACAAAACTTTCTCTGTAGTGTTTGCTCCATAAATTAAATCATCAGCATAAATATTATGAAGCATTTGGAAAGCTTCATTTTTGCTTTTTTTGTATTTCTTTAAATCTAATAATTGCAGAAAGGAGGAATGGGCTATGTGATATCCCAAATGAAACTCTTGCAAATCTAAATAATTTTAAGTCATTTGCTTGGGAATTTACTTGTTTATTCCTAAACCCCTGGAATATGAAGAAATTTCGGTCTTCTGCATTATTTCGTATCTGCAGAAAAGCTTTCTGACTATCCACTATAAATCCAACTTTAAATCTGTGGAAATTTAATATCATCTTAAGCAAATCTGGTAGAATTCCTAAATCAAGGTAGTCATTAATGGATGCTCCCTTTTTTTTTTATCTTTAGTGATGCATCATAGGCAGTGCATAATTTAGTTGTAGAATTTTCTTCTCTAACAAGTGCATGATGAAAAAAGGTAATAATTCAAATTATGTAGTAACTGAAACTGACATTCTTCTAAAACCTCTTTGTCTAGCTGCTTCCACAAGACTTCATCATAGTGCTGGAATAATTCTGGATTGCTTCTTAATTTGTTTCCCATCCTAAATGTGAACTCCAGATACCACATAATTATTACCTAGATCCTGATGCTTCTTTTTCCACAGAAGTTTTGTTTCATATTTTTTGTCATTATGTAACATGTTACTTTCGAGTAAATGCTAACTAATAACCATTAGTCTCACTGCATTGTTTACTTTCAACTCTGGATTTGATTCCTATTACTTCTAACTCCCGAGAGGCTTTTTTAATTACTCAGAAATAATTTCTGTTCAACTGCTGCATTACTTAAACATACTGTTAAAGAGCTTGGCTGAAAAAATAGTTCTCCCTTAAGCTACAAATCCAAAAATATTATTTGTAGCAATTAATCTCCAGATTAATCTTAGTGATTCAGCATATAAATATCAGACAAATAATTAACTCATATTAAAACATCAGTGTCTGAATGTGTTTGAATATCTGATAGCCTTTGGTGAGTGTCATTTGTTTTACCCACCTAGTTGGTACTGTTAATTGCCCATTTGTGATTTTCTTGTAACAAGAGCTTCAATTATAATGCTGGATTAAATCCGTTATGTATATTCAACCAAACTACATGACAAATTGAAAAAGAACTTTCACCCCCAAATCCTAACAGTTTTCTTATGAACTACTGCTAATGCTAAAGTATCTGCAATTTCCTTTTTAACAAAGCAATGCTGAAAAATTCTTCGTTTCTTACTGCCTTTAAAATGGCACTACTAGTTTGTAGTAATTTTCTTTCATGAATAATTTAAATTAGAAACTGGAATTGATATATTTTCAGTTTTTGCCTCATTCTTATTAACTATTCTACCGCAAATTGAATAATTATGTAGCTGGTTGCATATTTTACAGGTTCTTTGCACTAACACTGTTTCCAAAATGCCTAATTTCAGGCAACCAAAACATTTCTCCCGATATTTCCAAATGGAGAGAAAAAAGCAAAAGTTAATTTTATTTTTTAAACTAGCTTAGTTATTAACTGTACACTTATGCTGTGCTTGTTTCATAGCCAAAGGTTTTTCACTCTTGCCATTTTCTTTCAGCAGTTAAACCGTCTAACCAAGTGATTTTCCAAAAAACATTCTTGAAGTCTCAACTAATCTGAATCCAATGTCTTCTGCTTGTAAAGGAAATAAATAGCTGACTACTCATCCCCTTTCCAATCTTCATAGTTTCATAGCTTGTTGCATATCATGCCCATTGGGGTCATCAAACCCTTATGTTAATGCCGTGTATCTGACTCAAATAAATCGACTCTTTGGTAAGCATATCTTCTTTTATTAGGATGAACAGCTCTCCTCTTCCACAATAGCATTATTCACTTGTCAATGGAAATAAAGCCAACAACAGAATAAAAATGCTTCAATCACTCAGTAGCCCTGTCCGCATAAAAAAGCTGCAGATACAAGAATATGACTCATTTTGAAAGATGTGCATTTCCCATGTACAAGGTTTCTCCTTCAATCTCTTGACTTTCTTTGTGAGCATACGCTGTGAAACCCTATGTGGAGGACAGTGAGCAAATCTAGGCTATGTCCTTTAGTGTTGAAGAACTACAAAGTCAGAAAGGAGGGTTTAAAGTGACCCTTTAATTCAAATAATTACAACTCTCCAACTTGAGAGTAAGCCACTACTTGGGCTGAACTAAAATAATATGAAATAAAGTGTGTTAACAAATTCAAATACCTAACTTAATCTTAAGTAGGACGGCGAGGGAAGCTTAACTCTTAGTGAAATGCAATAATGCGAATTTCACTAGCAAACACTAGTAATTGCAAATGCCTATGAAGGCGAACTTTCAGTAGACAGAGGAAATCTTTGCGCGCACAGCCTTACGGCGATAAATCCAAGGCTCTGTTTTTCCCCTCGTTAACTCCTGCCTTTTAAACTGCTAACAGATATATGCGATTTGCATAAATATCTCGCTCGCGCTAAATTCGGGCAGCAACTGAAACTTTGAGATATCGATAGGAAAGTTCAAACTAAAAATAATTTGGTTAATTAAAATAATGAATGCTACAAAGTTGCTCCCAGAATTTAGTAGTCTGAAACTAACTAGCCTAAAATCGGCTTTTAGTGAAGATGCTAAATTCTAAATCTAAATTTTCCTTCCTATTCGCCATCCTTTACAATTGTAAGTTTTAAATTTAGTTTAAATCTCTGTTTGTGTCTTAGATATTTTAACATAGAATATCTTTTTCCTTCTTCACATCAAAAAGATCCATCAGGAATTTGGCTTGACTGATACTAGTCTGGTTCCTTCCAATCTGGAAGGAAATAAATTTTAATTTCATGTTATAAGTACATTTCACCTGAAAAGTACAACATTCCCTTCCTCTGATGCTTTCCGTAATGACTTTTATTCGCGCTTTAGGTATTCGCGTTTTTTAATTTCTATTAGCGCTTTTCGCCAAACGCATTCATTTTACACTCATTCATTTTTAAAACTTCCCCCTTGTTCTCTGGCCAAATGTGGTGTTTGTGAAAAACACGCAGTTTTACTTTGTCAAGTGTTCACAACTACCACCTGACTTCAATTCTATTGGGGTTAATTCTTCGACTTTCAAGACCTCGGACCTCCCCTAAAACAAATCTGAAATGCCCTGAGGTTCTAACATAAAATGAACTTTAAACTTTTGTGTGAAACCAGAGAACACTACATACAACATTCAAACATTTTCAATTGTATTTCATACATATAATTCATTCTTTCAATCTTCAATTCAAATTTTCTTTAAATGCTCGTTGCGTTAAGTAACGATTATGTATTCACTTTCTAATTTAGCGCGCTTTACGCTTTTACATTACATTTTATTTTTAACTTGCGTATCCTTTACGCTTTTCCAAAATATTCGATATTTACAAAACCAGTGCTTAAGGCTTACATAAAATCATGCATTACATAGAAAACAGTTTTACATTAAATACATTCATTATTTATACATAGAAATGTAATACAACAGTTTTGCTATACAACTTACGTACTAGTTGCTTTTAATTAACACAATTCAATTTCCTATTTACAGAGAGTCTTTTGACTAAAATCGATGAATCCCATGTTCTGGATTACAAAGAACATTTCACGAAGTCTCACAGTTTCTCAACTGAAAACTCGAATTTCTTCCGCTGCATGTTTAACTTGCTCCTTCAAGGGTGTCCTTTACGCTTCCGGCAACACGATAACCGGCCTTTGACTCCGGTAACTTACCTTTTAAATCTGCAACTTGCACTTAAATCAGAAACATAACTGTGTGAATTTAAAAAGAAAATAAAGAATCTACTTATCTTTCTGCCAGTCTTTTAGACGTTCTTTTGTCCATTCCTGAAAGGTTGGATATACTGTAGCTTGGGCTATTCTTTCTTTAGTGCTCCTAGATTGAAACTCTGGGCCCGCCTTTCGTTTGGTCGATCTCCTTTCCTCCAGAAATACCTTGTTGGGACGAATGGTGGGTGGCGCTTTCCGTTTCTGCTCCTGCACTCGTAGGCTCCTTCGTTGTGGATTGGCACCTTCGGCGGCTCGCTTCTCGATGTTCGGTTCCCTCCGTAGTGGTGGAGCTTTCGTAGTATTTTCATTTGGCGGTTTCTTTCTCAAACGCTTTGGTTGCTGAGACTGTTGCTTAGCGTTTTTCCGTTTTTCTTTTTGGGGTGGTCTTTTCTTCGGCTGCGGCTTCCTCTCTTCTGGTAACCTCCTTTTCAAACTGGGTTCTTTTGTTGTTGAGGGACCTGGTTGGGGCTCTTGAATCTTAGAAAAATTCTGTGTGGCTGGACCCTGTAAAAAGTCTTTGAAGATATTATTATTAGCTCTTCGATAATTACGTTTTATTTGGTCGAAATTTGTCATAGTCTCTTCGCCCTTCTCATTCTTTAAATATGCACGGCATTCTACTATTTTGATTATTTGAAA
>KK116323.1:4298-20792 GCA_000611955.2 Stegodyphus mimosarum
AAATTGTTGCGTGCGTACGGGTTCGTTATATATTGAATGCACAAGTCGTAAAAAGTTAACAAAAATTTATTCTTTCCACAAGAAATAAATTAAAATGCTGAAATATTTCTTCACAGATCTTCGCACAATATCACAATATCTCAAACGATTAGCAAAAACTCAGTTCTAAACAGATAAAATAGTTCTATCTCACAGCGAAATCGCTTCAATCAATACAGCATTAAGTAAACAAACAGCAGTTCGCTTTTTTACAGCTACAAGTATAACAGCAACAACAGCAACTAACTGAGATGAGCTGTTTCACCTCGCCTTTTATAAGCTTTTTAATTATCCGTAGAACAAACACGATTTTTCTAGATTTTTCTGGATGGCAACAGTAATTACGAGATATTTATTTATTAAGCATTAAATGCACGCGCTCTTTTATTTTTATTGTTTTATTATATTATTATTTTTTTTTTGACGCAGCTTTCTCTTCAAAAATCGTCTGCGTTGCTGAGGCAACATGAAGCAAATCTGATTACAATTCTAAATAAATAGCCAAATAAATGTGAAATTCGTAACAATATTAAAAGCACAAATGTTTTGTGATGATGATTTCAAAATGATGTTTTCTTCATTACCTCACCGGTTAAATTCATAATTTCAAGAACTACAAAATTCAATCCTACTTTTATTCTATAATACACTTTCGATATGTTTTCTGACTTTCTCAGTTTTAGAGCATAGTTTTCGCAGTTTTATGGAATTGTTAAAATGCCATTTAACATATAACTTGTGGTACGGAAGTTCTAATATAACAACAGTTTTGAAAGAGAAAATTAATCTGTATTTAAAACCCTAAAACTCAGACCTTAAGGTAAATAATTATCATTCACAATAAAAAAATACGACAAGCTTTAAATGTTTGAGCCTTTAAGACAATTGGAGTTAAAAACAACTGATTTTATTTTCTGGATGACTATTATTAGTACTTTATAGTGATATATACATAGGCTGTTCGTACATTTTTTAGACGATTATCACTGTAATTACAGAAATATTTTACCTCAAATTTTTAAGTTTTAAATATTCTATTTGAAAATCCTCATACTTCACTATATTTATATGTACACCATAACTTCCATCTAGTATCAGGAAGAGGAATTTTATCCAATTGCTATCGAACAGCTTTTCAAAGTCTAAGGAGGTTGTAGGTCAACGTTTGGACAACCTGCTCTTTTAAAGTCCAAAAACGCAAATATACATTGGTGATAGATCACAAAATTTAGAAGGGATATGAGCGAAGAGTATAGCCCCCGTTTCTTGTTACATTTTTTCTATGAAATTAAAAGTATATTTCGACGTGTCGCTGCTAGCTTGTTTTGATGGAGGTCTACTGATTGATCACACTATGTGTAAACAGAAGGTATTTCATATTTGAAAATTGGGCATAAAATCTGTTTTTGATAATACGTGGAGTTGATGTTAAATTTGTTTTCCATTTTTAATTTGCCATTATATGAAAAATCAGTAACAATCACAATTCCTTCAGAAAAACTTTCGTTAGATTCCTAGAACCATGTTCTAAGATCTGTTTCTCCTCTGTGACGATGATAAATGGATTTCTCTTTATTGTAGTCATTTAAGTACAGTCAAGATTCGTCTATTGTGACAACAATTTTCCATTTTTGTCGGAATAAATGTTTCTCATAAAAATTTCTGCAGCGCTTTCTACTTTCGGCGATATGTCGTGGAGAAAGACAACGCATTTGTTTGCCCTGTTAAGATTCATTAATCACTTTGTCTACAGTTGAAACTGAGCATTTAAATGATTTTGAAAGTATCCTTTGACTTAACGGATATACTTTTAACATTAAAGATCTTACTTTTTCAATATTTGAAACATTCCGTTTTTTACCTTGGATATGTATTCCAAACAATGTTTCCACTTAAAGCTAAATTTTGACGTTTTTTTTCCCTTTGTTGTTGACAACATTACTTACCGTAGCTTTAGATACCGAAAAACCACGGCTTTCACAAAGCTTTTTAATAACTAGATGGGAATAATTTTCTTCGGAAAAAAAACAAACATAGTCTTCCATCCATCCATTGTTTCTTTAAAGGGGATATTTTACATGAAAACGAGACTGTCAAACAGCAAACGATAATTTATACTTTCAAAAATATAGTTGCAGTTAAAAAAATCCAAGCTTGGATTTGGTTTTTACAGCAAAGCAAAATCGTCTAAAAAATGTGGGAACAGCCTTTGTATTTTATCTCTGTACTAACCAAGATGTAAATGAGTGAGTTTTAATAAAATTTGGTATCTTCTGATTTTAGTTATAAAACTGTCTCATTTTTAGGAAACGTTGTAACTGTGATACTTTTTAGCTAACAGATACTAATAATGTAAATATTGTATTTTCAAAGCATTCAAATTAAGGTACTTTCTGATATTCTGCATCCCCTTGAAATGTATTTACGAGGCAATGTCACCACAATAAACAAATGTATGATGTCGCCAAAATGTATTTATGCGCATGCGCAGCCGATTTCCGCCAAAGACAAATTCGACGGTCATCGAAATTTTTTCTTTTCTTACAGAGTCATAGCAGGACTGGGAAGTTCACCGGCTGATGAAAAAGGAACTACTGCATTTATTAAGAAACATGGAAGTTTGCTTACGACAGAGAATGAAAAGTTCGAATTCCATTACGTTATACTTCGGAAAAATCGAATTTTATGGTCAAAATTTGTGCAATTCATTGACACTTTTTTTAGGTCGAAACATATCGCTACGTACATAGGAAAACAACAGGGTGCGCAACTAAATTTGTACGCTCCTCTGATTTTTTCAAGCGAGACATGGAGAGAACAGACAATATGCGCAGTGTTAAGTTGTGTGCCATGTCAAGTTTCTGTAATTCTCTAATGTCTTTTGAAGCTAAAAAAATCACTGTGCGTATGGGGGGAACAGTGCGATACAGGAAAATGTTTTATTATGAATGTTCCACGGGTTTTTAATTTTGTTAATTGGTTGTTGTTCCATGTATAATAGTTTAACCGCCTCATCCGCGACCATGAGCGCAAACACGCATGCGCCATTCGGACCGAATTATTCTCAAAATAGGCTGGATGGATAGAAACTTACTTTTCCTCCAATATATCTCTTTCCGGAGAAGAGAAGACTTTCACGTAACCTTTCACATCACAGCAAGTAATAACTCCCCTTTTGGACGAGTCTAAGTGTTTTGGCAGAATGCCAGCCAGGGTTGCGTTTGAGACGGTTGAACTATAATTCCTATAGCGCCGCCATTTTTGAAGATTTTTGTTGTCTTTTGAATCTTACCTTGGCGAAAATTTGTGGCCAGTGTTTGGCGAATTTTCGTAATGAGGTGCAGAGAATCAAAAAGTGTTCAAATTAATTTACACTTAGGCAATATGCACGATTTAAATATTATAATGATTTATTCTTAATATCAGAAATTCATGTGGTTTGATTGCAACAAAACATTTAATTATTCAACAAAATAAATGAAAATTTTTATATCTAAATATTTTATTCAAAATATTCCATTACAGATACGTATTATTTTGTATCATAATAAAAACATTTTTATTTATTCCCAAGTCTAGAACTTCTAGGTACTGACTGAGGCTCCCTATCAACAACCTCTGGGTTGTTGGGATTACTGTTTTCGACTTCCCATTGTCTTTCTAAAAACAATAACAGAGCATAAGTAATATATTTTATTATCGTACATAGATGACAATGCATAAAAATGTAAGTATCAATGGTGCATAATAATATATACGAATTTGTAAAGCATTTAAACTTACTTTAGCATAAAGCATTTAAAATACACTCACTTCCAAAAGTTAAGCACGAAGATGTAAAATGCAAAAAAAATCAACAAATACTGCTTTGATTGACACAAAATTCGGCAGTAGTGTAGCATTACATTTATGCATAAAACAGAATCAATAATTATATACAGAAATGGAAACAATATTAAATTTTTGTAAGTTATCAGATAATGACATACTGGAGACTTAAACAGAATTATGTATAAAGTGAAAATAAACAGCATAAAATAAAAAACGGACATTAATAGGGTATATGATCCTCCCTCATCTGTATAAAAAGTTAACACCTTGTGACCATGCTTTCAATTAGGTGGTCAACCACTGCAGAATTAAGCAATCGCCATTCTTCTTCTAGAGCAGTTTCCAGCTCAATAAGAGTGGCTGGAGGTGGGAAACGTGAAGATACAGCACGGCCGAGAGCATCCCAAAGATTTAAATGGGATTAAGGTCGGGCGAATATGCTGGCTACGCCATACGCGCAATTCCTTCACCCTCCAGGTAGTCATCGACGATGTCAGCTCTATGGGGACGTGCGTTATCGTCCATTAAAACAAAAGCAGAGCCAACTGCTGCAGCGTACAATCTCACAATGGGTTCTAGAACTCCATCTCGATACCAGACAGCCGTCAAAGAACCCCGTTTAAAGATGTGCAGGTCGGTGTGGTATCCTAATGAAATCCCTACCCACATTATAATGCTTCCGCCACGGAACGCGTGATGTTTTGGGACTGATTGCGTGTTCGTCGTTCAAGCCATATCTTTATACGCTTGTCATCTGGCTCCAGAGCAAATCTTGACTCATCAGTAAACATGACATTGCCCCAGTCAGACACATTCCAATTGAAAAATTGACATGTTCCCAGCACCACTGTAATCGCGCCCCTCTTGACTGGACGGATAGAGGAACACAAACTCGAGGTACCCGGGCGTACAGTCCACTCATATGTAATCTTCGGCGTACGGTAGCTGCAGATATCGTCTTACCAATAAACCCTCCAACCATAGATGTCACACGTGTGGAGGTCGCCCTGCGATTTCGCTTGGCTACAATAGCAATATATCGATCTTCCGCGGGGGTTGGAACCATTAAGCGACCGGCTATGGGCCTTCGGGCAACTGTCTGTGTGGTTTGGAATTGTTTCCATAAACGTGAAATTACAGAATGATGAACGCCGAAGAAAACAGCAACATCTGTGATCGACTGTCCTGCTTCAATGCGCCCCACAGCAGGCCAGTGCTCAGAATCTTCCATTCGTCTTCTGGAAGTTATAGAAACACGTACGTCTTGAAAACAAATTGTACGAAAGTTTAAACACGTTCTATCAGCACTTACAATTAACTTCTGTAACCCTTCATAAAGCTGGCTTTTTATGAGACTGTCGTTTTTGCATATTTCTTGACATGAAAGTGCGATTGGCTGTTACCTAACATATTTGCATATTTCCATCTACCTCTGCAGCGAATTGCATCCTCTTCACTTCTGATTGGCTTCCGGAATTTAGCATTTTCCTCTCCGTGCTAAACTTTTGGAAGTTAGTGTATGTATAATCACTACCTATCTTTAGATGGCTAAGATAGATATTATCATAAATAAATCAAATTACTACTAACTTAATGTTAAAGGGAGACAGGAATGATCTCTAAAAACATTACAAGTTTTCTCAAATTCATATATTGATTTTGCTCTTACTATCATATTACATACAGCAATGGCCCTCAAATCACCGGCCATGGACATATACCGGTCCGTGGATCAAATGGCACCGGGCCACCGAAGGAACATTAAATTATTTCCATTTTATTAACAGTGAGGTATTTCTTTCGAGTTTGTGCAACGTTCCATGGATGATACCGTGTATGCGCAAAATAACGCGAGGTTTTAGGTGACGTCTGGAGCTTAGCGGCAGTGTCGTTGTAGCTTGGTCGTCAACAGAAGGTGTATATCGTTCTTTTCTGTGTTCGCCGGCGTTTTCTCATGTTTACCAGAGCTTGGTGTACGTGTATATTGTGTTTGCTCAAATTTAATCCACAAATTAGCAAAAATGAATACGAAATACACGTCGTTAGACAGTTTCCTTGGGAAAAAGAAAAGGCCCAATGAAGAGACAGAAGATGGGCCTTCAAAATTAAAGAAATATTTAACTTTTACAGACAATAACCATGAGTTCTACTTCAAATTTGGATTTATCGCGACAGGTGATTCCCACACATCAAAACCGCTCTCCATAGTTTGCGGAGATTAGCTCTCGAATGAGGGAATGAAACCTTCAAAACTGCTTTGCCACTTGAACGCCAAGCACCCTGAATTAAAAGACAAGCCTTTTGAGTATTTTGAAAGGAAAAAGGGGACACGAAGCACAGAAAAAATTAATGAGGTCACCACGTCAGTAAAAGAGAATGCACTGAAAGCAACATATTTGGTGTCTAACAGTAACGCTAAAAAGCCATTCACTATCGGTAAAAATTGATCTTGCCCTCCACTAAAGACATTTGCCGTGAATTTCTAGGAGAGGCTGCTGTGGAAAAAATTGCTAATGTGCCTTTGTCGGCTAGCACTATGACTAAACGCACTGAGGAAATAGCCGAAGGCATACAATTGGAGACAATTAATACATCACTATGGTACGCACTCCAGGTTGACGAATCTACAGATATTGACAAGGCAATACTGCTTGTTTATGCGCTATTTCTAAATCAGGAGGATGTGCATGAGGATTTGTTACGTGCAAGTTTCAAGTCACTGGATGGTTATATATCAGGACAACTAAACTGGTCCTTTTGTGTCGGCTTCTGTACAGACGGAGCTGCTACCATGACAGGACGACTGTCTGGTTTAACTGCTCGTATTAAGGAGATTGCACCTGAGAGTGAATCTACGCGTTTCATTCACACAGAAATGCTGGAAAGCCGAAAGATGTCAACGGAATTTAACAGCGTTTTGATTGATGTGGTTAGCCCTTAACCAGCGCCTGTTTGAGCAACTTTGTGAGGAGATGGACGCAGAGTTTCCTTGCATTGTATAGTGAAAATTGCTTGTTTAGATGTTTTCTATCACCCGTTAAATGTTTGCTCATGAGTTTTGAAACACCCTGTATATTTCCCTATCAAGCATGACGAAATTTAACAAAAGTTTTTAAACGCTCTGAAAAATTTATATTCACGGCACGGATATTTTTGGCTGTTACAGAGAAAATTATAATGTTTAGTTTCAATTGGATTTAGATTACATGAAAACACTCGAAGACTATCTGTCTAACAGAAGCAATTGTAATGCAACATTTACAGTAAATTATTATAATAAATGCCGCTGAGCTGCAGATGGTGGATAGTACCCGTCGACAGAGCATACAAGCCGAAAGTCTAAATGATGGTGCTGTTGCTCTATTGATGGTCTTCTCTGTTTTCTGTCTAAGGGAAGGGATGCGTTCGTAAAGAATTTTCCACGAATATGGCTTTAAGAACATTCACGTTACAGATAGGAAAAACCATAAAATTTCACATGCAGCTCGCTAAGATTTGAATCTGGGTCGAACTACTAATGATTAGCAGTTTTACCGCTTGCGGGCCTCAGAATACTTTCGTAACTTTTTTCTGTTTCTCGCGGTGTCATTCATTATAGTTTTTCTAATTACATATTGGTTTCTTATTGCTGCAGGATTTATTTAAGCCCTCTGCGATAGCATAATTAACAACAAACTTGTTTCCACGTAATACTAACTGTATTTTAAAGTTTTAGGGGCTTTTAGAAATTTTAATTTCATTTACACAAATGACGAAATTTAGGTTAACGTATTTACTAATGCATAAAAAAAGTACGAAAACAAATCAAAGCTCAAAAGGAAACGCAAAGATTTCAGATAATTATTAACTTTCTGAAATAAACTCTACAAAATTGTCTTTTTTTGGTAAAACAGTCTGTTTTCTCATTTGTTCAAACAGTATTTAATAATCTCTAGACAGTTTATTAATCTAGTCGCCCATGAATGGGACATTTGGATGATTTATATTAAAATCGAAGCGACTTTCAAAAGTACAGTATTTAATTTATACCAAAAACTAAAAGAGCAGCTTTCATGCCTTTCGCGAAATTGTACAATACACCTTTAGCGTGCCCTTTGTGAAAACAAACTGAAATAGCATACGCTTTATCATGTAGCTTCAGTAGTTAAAGCCTCGAGTTGTTTTGCCTTAATCAATCTAATCTAATCTAATTATTGCGTAGGCAATAGAGTTTCTCATTGGCTACGTGATAGCCCATTTGATTTAAGCTCGCTGTAAGAGCAGAATGTAGCAAATGAAGCAGAATGAACAAATGAAGTGGAATCAAAAGAAAAGAACTGTCAAAATATCCATGTCTACTGGCATATTTTGAATTTTTCTTTAAAAAATATTTTTGTAATAATTTTTGACATATCTCTTCATTCGATTTCTAAGTTGTTTACAGAAAAGACATTTGGAATCATCATGGAATCTTATAAACCAATTGACATTTTTGATTCCTAATGTTTTCTGTATTCAAAACGTAGAAATTATGAGAAAAATCTTCTACTGTGCCTAGTTTAAAGCTCTTGTCATTACGTCAACTTCACACCATTCTTTTTTCCAATTTACATGATTAAGAGAGCATGTAAATAGATTTAGGTCTTTAACAGGAAGTCGTTTTGCTGCAAAATAAATCTGTTTAAGAATTTTATTTTTTGTCACCAGGTGTCATCTACATAGCTATTTTAGAGCAAGAGCAGTTTCCTGTTGTATGCTTATATGACAGTATTTCTCAGCTTATTACTTGGTTTCCATGGAAACTTTCTACTTACCTTGATTTATAGATAGATCAATACATTATGAAATCGTCTCGTCTGTGCTGCGATTCTACAAAAACTGAGAAAGCCACAATATCCAATTAATTAATTGCTTAGCTGGTACGATCTGCATCTGGAACAATCTTTTAGAGTACTACAATACCTACACTATATTACGAACTAACAAAATACTATTTATCATGAAGTAATTGTTTTCTGTTACGCTATATTAAAATATATTTTGTCACATCAAAAAGAAAATTCTTTATGAGTCCAGTTTTCATAATTTGGCTCACGTAATGCTTTCAACAACAATTCTCTAGGTAAATAAAAGAAATTTAAATGAACATCATTTTTAACCATTATTACTTTAGTAATAAGGATTAAAAATGGCACATTTTTTTATTGTTATCATTACGCAAGAAAACATTCAATTTATTATAATTTAAGTTTTACCTTCTTTAAATTATGTGCTTAAATTGGTATCATCGTTAACATATCTATGATCACGCACAATAAAAATTAAGATAATTCATAGCTTAGAAATAAATAATTAAATATTATGTTAGGGTTAAAACAAATGCTGAAAATCGATAATTTTGTCAATTTAAGCTTTTTTACCACTATGACCTGAACTTTTAAATCCCATACCTACAAGAAAATAACTTTTGGGACTTCATGAAGTCTCACATATTATATACCGCAATTCAGAACAAAGATACTGTATGAGGAACAATAATTTACTTAGCATTTTTGAGGGATGTTACCAGCCAACTTGATAGTCTAAACTAAAGGCAAGAACAAATTACTTTTAGCTTAGCAAATGTTACTCTAGAAAAAATGCTAAACCTATGCTTGCTATCTCCCGTTCTACTGGGCCGATTGACAAAATTCAAATTGCGTTTCTCACTTCTCGAAAGTGCGACTTAGGATACGTATTAGATTTATATATACCATTGTTCTAATAAAGGTATTTTGACACAAAATCGGACTTTTTCTGAAATGACATGCCAATGTTTTACCATATTTCGATTCTACGACTCAAACTACCAAGTTTTGTAAAAATCGCACAAGTAGTTTTTAAAAAATTATCTCTCAAAATGTTAGCTCCTCGGTGTTAATTGACTTCGATATATATTTATTAATACCTCTTTTTTATTAAACTTACTTGATTCCTTCTTTCACATATCGAAATTTAGTTTCATTCCAAATAAAATTCGCCCATTTTTTAAGATATATTTTTAAAATTTATATTTTAAAATAATTTTTAATTTAACATCATCTTAAAGTAGATATATTTCTAAGCATACCTGCAAAACATTAGAGTTCTTTATTCAAAATTTCCTAAGATGAACATGAATTATATTAGCGTGCTTTGAAATTTGGCATATTTCTTAAAAGCGATAATAACACAAATGTGGCTTACGCACTTTGTTAAAATTATTTGAAAGTATGAAAGATATCTTTTTTTTCCCGCTCGTCTGCAATGAAAAAAAGAAAAGGAAATAGGTTGCTATAAATTAGGAAGTTCTCCAAGTAAATTATTCTTGGTGAAAACTGAAAAAATACGCCAATATAAATTTTTGAATTTCTCCGTAAATGTCGCACCAAATTTTACAAAATTTAACATGTAGGCAGGCATAATGTGAGTCGTAGAATCGAAATATGGAAAACAATTGGTATGTTATTTCAGAAAAAGTCCGATTCTGCGTCAAAATACCTATGTTAGAACAATGCTATATATAAATGTAATATATATCCTAAGTCGCGCGTTCAAGACATGAAAAACGCAATTTGAATTTCGTCAATCAGCCCAGTAGAACGGGAGATATAGAACTTCCCATTTTTTTTACAGTGTACCTATGGTAGCATGGTTCTTAGAATATATATATCATGTTGTATATATCTTTCCTTAGTTTACATGTTGCATACATTTATTTATTTAATATATGTGAGATGTTTGCTTTCATATTTTATAAATATATTTTTAGAAAAAATTTTTGAAATTGCTGCTATTTGACCTTTATATATTCTAAAAATCAGATTCTCAAGAACGCATTATTTTTTAAAGGCAAAGATCTTCGCATTATAGGAGCCAGACGTATTCAAATACTGCATTATTCATAATAATAATAATAAATTTATGCTTGAAAGATCACTGTTTGGTTGTTAGGAGTATAATATTGAGGATGTGTTGCAAAACATGTAGGCAACTTCAGTGTAATATCCAAAAGCATGAAAGATAGAGCAGTGTTATAAGTGGAGAACAATGTAATAACGTTACTTCCAGTGGCCAATATTAATATTCGCAATGTAATGACTACCATTTTAAAACGACCATTTTAAAACGAGTCTCAGGTTTCTGTTTTACTGCTTTTCAGGCGCATTTCTCTAGATTAAATAACAAAAAGTAAGGTTTTATAGCCATTTATTCGAATTTATGTAGCGGGAACAGGAACAAGGAATTTTGTGTTTTTGTTAAGTCTTAAGGAATTTCAAAGTCAGTGAAATAACTTTTGAAAGCAATGAATTCTTCTCTCAGCGTAAATTACATTTTCGAGATTTTGTGTTGTTTCATGAGACTGTTTATTTATATCTCTAGCTACACCAAGAAAAGTAAATGGCAAGCAGAGTCATTTTAAAGAAACCAAACTTACCTAGACAATACAACGTTTTTCTGTTCCATACGCCTGTACGTACACATTCCAAACGGGTAGCAGGGCTGCGAGTATAGCCGGCATCACATACTAGGGATGCGAATTTACGATTGAGCTGAAGTCTGCCATTCTCGATCGGCACGTGCGGATCTACGCAAGTAGGATCTGGAAATAAAAGTCGATGAATTATAGTAATTGAAGAACTCTTTTTCCCTTCTTTCGTTTATGGATCCCTAGGCGTATTATTTCATCGACGCGTTCCTTTTGATGGTTCATACTTCGTCTGACTATCTGATCAATTTAAAAATTAAATGCGAAAGGAAGTCTAAATAATTTTAAGTATTTAGTGACAGCAGTAAATATAAGCCTTTAAAACTGCAAATTTTAGTAGCGTGCTGATACTTAAGATGACAGCTTAGGAGTGGGAAAAAAGTTATTATTTATCTTAATGTATTTACATGTTTTAAGATAAATATACCTATCGGAATGTTGTTTTTAAACGTAAAATATCGACTGAACGAAATCTAACTAGATAGTGGCAGTTCTAGCAATAAAGCTTCATGGAAAAAAGTGAACTTGTGATAACAGTAATGCATAATCTATTATATATATATATATATACACACAGTTACTGCTACAGCAGTTCCATATACAAAATTTCAACGTTCTACGGCTAAACATGGTAAAAACATTAAAAAAATTCAGGGAATTGCACAAAGTTGGCATCGCGCACATTAAGCATTACATTGCTATTCAAGACGCGATACAAACAGGCTACTACATTTGGAGCTTTGGTGTACCTTTGGCGATTGACACCCCGCTAGCAGAAAAATACCAAAATAGCTAAAATGTTTCATCATTTTTTGAAAAACAGAAGACAATTATGAACAAATATTTAGGAACATTTAGTATTAATGGTAGACATCGTACAGTTATTTCAACTGCAAATATTTTAATTTATTTAATACTGTATACTACAACAACAAAACTTACCTGTGCAATGGTATGTTATAACTCCAAATGTTACAAAATTTCTGAATTTTACTAGGTTAAGAGTGCAGCTTAACGAACATTGATATGAAAACTAACTAGAAGGCCGCAACTTTAGCGATACGTAAAGCTTCATGAAAACAATAGTTGGATTAGGTTAGGCTAATCGATTAACGCAAAGCAATTATAGGGCTATTTATCTATGTGAAGGGATGTTTTCGTGGAGGAATTCTCAAGAGAAATTGGCTCGTATTCACGTTACACATGAGGAAAACCACGAAAACGGCCATTCAGCCAGTTAGCTAGGATCTGAACTCTGATCGAACAACCAGTGTTTACAGATTCTACCTCTTGGCCGCTGGTGAGCTTATGAAAAGAATGGCTATTTTATTAAGTCCAGAACAAATACAAAAAATGAAGAAAACAGATTTTAATAGACTAATTCCATATTAATTCCATTTTCCAGGCAATTATCGACCAGCTGAGCCTTATGTGAACGAGAGTTCTCGTCAATTAACAGGAACCCAGGACAAACTGCACCCCTGAAAAGTCGGAACATACAACTCTGAGATCTCTTTCTACACCTCACAGCGGTCAAGGAGCCTCTGTCAATCATGCAGGGATGTGCGGACGTCCAACATAATGCTTACTTAAACTACCGTAATGATCCTTTTCCCTAATGAGAAAAGCATGGTATCGTCTTCCAGGCTTTCTTCACATGAAGGTACAATAAGAGAATCAATGTGCAGACTGAATCTCGACTCATCTGTAAAAGTACTGACGTCTGGTCTAAGGCGGATGTTGTCTACATTATGCTAACGCGCTCTCTTGTGTGCTGCAGTAAGCGGGATGCAAACAGCAAGTCTTATGGCACACAGCCCTCTGAAGCTTTTGGGCAACTGTAGACAATGAAACTCAGGTTCCAGTGGAAGCATACAGGAGAGCTGGGAAGCTGTAGCAAGTCTGTGTCGCCATGCAGAAAGTGCCAAATAACAATTCACATTCCTCTTAGTGGATTTCTGTCGACCTTATCCTGGTCTTCTCGATATAGATCCAGAAGTTCAGTGTCCTGAAACTGTTTCCACAAATTACACAGGACAGTGGGCGTTACATTCAGCTTTGTAGCCACCTGCACTTGTGATTTTCCTGCCTCGAATCTACCGACAATTTTCCGTCTCATTCCGTTATCCACATGTTCTTCTTTTATCTGATATTTTAAAAAAATTAACCAACTGTTGTGAAAAACATGGCGAGTGCCAGAAGGAGCACGAGCACACAAATCGCCGAAAACCATTCGTGCACTTACATCTCCTCCATAATCAGCTCTGCAGATAGGCAGGTATATGCTTACGTATTCGACTCGGAATATTTGCGTAATTCTTCGTGGGCATATTTAGTAACTTTGTTTCACTACGTTTCGTAAAAATAGACATATTTTCAAATTCTCTTAATTATTTTCAAATTCTCTCTTTTGGCACACGTGTATACATATATAGAGAACTGCATGTAATTATGAAATAACTGGTAATTACTTATTAATTGATAACAATTATATATGTTTATTAGTATTATTCGTTATTGTGACACTTTCTTCCGGTATTTAGTTCTTTATTTTGCTTCACAGGAATTGATTCCAAGCACATGTGTCGCAATATATCACAAATATGTATATATCTGTTGCAATAAATATATAGGTAAAAAAATGTAATATCTTTTTTTTTGAATTTCATTTCTTATCCAATAAAATGCACACGGATCGTGTGACTAAAATACCATTTAGAAAATTAAGTCGAAGGTAATTTTTTATATTTCACTTTATATTTTTAAACTAAATTTTTGGCAATTTTAATTACTATTTGTATTTTGTAATTTTATAAGTATTATAAACCTTCTCTAAGATGACCGTTCACGGTTCCAGGTGATTTAGGCCCGTGCAGAAGGTTAGACAGTTAATATTCAGTATCGATTCTTGTTTATGTTTTTAGAAATATAGGTCACTTTCAGAGGTGACTGTCTCAGAAAGATGATCTCGAAGAGAGGATTCACTATATAAATAAACTGCAATGCTGTTTCACAGATTTTCTTTTACAGATTCCCAGAGCCTTAAATAGAGTAAAACAATCATGTAAATCATTAATTGTCATAACTGAAAGTTACCATTTTTAGAAAACCTATTTCCACAAACAAAGTTATGTAATCATCTCAGAGGTATTCACTGTACACATTTCTTGAAGATTTATGAAACATTTTTATTAATATCGTATGAATCAATTATGAAAGCTATTAATTCGGCTAAAAGTATATAAAGCACTTTCTCCATCCTTTCTGCATCCCTTCGTGGTGTATTAGTATCACACTCGCGTATTCGTGATGTCTAGGTTCAAGTCCTAGCGAGAGCTTTGCTCATTTTTTTCGTCTCCTGCTTCATAATAACCTAATGACTCTACAAGCAAAAGCATTAAGTTCTGTTTTTAATTACCCTTATGAACAATATAATATAAAGCTCATTTAAGCGTGGGTCCGACACATTGCTATGTTTTGGCAAATGGGCTAGTATTACGAAATAATCGTAAATATTTGAAGCTATTTAATCTTTCATTAATGGAATGATTAATGATTTATCGATGAATATGATTATCCATCCTATCAATAAAGTTTAACACAGGCAAGTGTGCCAGATATTCTCGATTTATTAATAGGACAAATATAATGCTAGGCTACAATTTATAAATTCCTTGTTAGGCAATTTATTCTAATTTTCCATGTTTCAGTCCTATTTTGTGTTTACGAAAATGACTTTATTAGCTGAAATATTTACGAGTTCTTCAATGAGCTTTCCCGATCTTCAAATCTCTGTTGAAATACAAGTATATCAGTAACAGAACTCACTCAAAGAAAATAATATGAGAACGATGTGAAAGGGGAATGAGAGAAGCTAGAAGCAGCATTAAAATCAGTTTTGGGGAGGGAAAAATAAAATGAAACTGAAGATTCATACTTATATCTTAAAATGTTCGATTACAACAGAGCACGATTTACATTCGCGGCTCATTTTTCACAAAAGTGAATATTTTTTCCCAGTCTCAAACTTTCAGGCAATGATTCTTCATTTTTCAGTCTCTCTCATCTTTTCTTTTAAAAATACATTAAAGAAGTGTAGCAATTATAGTGTTGCAAATGAAGGTGACTAGAAAGAATAAGTTGAATAAAAAGAACTGTTATCTAGCAAAACCTTATTAGAATTGTGTTAGTTATAGGAATGAATAAAACATGTGAACAAAACTCGCAGAAAACCGTTATTAATGAGTAAGAAAACGTACTGTATAAATTCTACTAATGACGTACTCAGAAAGTATATTGATGCAACTTTGACAGCACGCT
Source organism: Stegodyphus mimosarum (assembly GCA_000611955.2). Taxonomy (NCBI): domain Eukaryota; kingdom Metazoa; phylum Arthropoda; class Arachnida; order Araneae; family Eresidae; genus Stegodyphus; species Stegodyphus mimosarum. Next base: position 19,975 of record KK116323.1, read on the forward strand.
CAGACCATTTACCAAAGGAATAGGAAAAACAAATTACGGCCTTACCTGTGAGTACATAAGGGGCAACTTCACAAAGTTGCAAAGGAGCTGCTGACATAGATTTGATCTTCACGCCCACAACACCCGTGTTGTGGGGCTCCGGACAGTTGTGAAATTCCCATTTGTATCGATCTGCGAATAAGAAAGATTAATAATCGCCGTAATATTTAATTTTACTTCTGTTTTAGATACTGGATTAATAGCGATTAACCTATTTTCGCCGTCTTGGATCCGCAGCTCATCTCATCTCCGTTGGCTTTTATCATAAAAACTTCGTATGATACATCCACTGAAAAATTGAAAGATAAATCAATTATTGCATTAGTTTTCATTACATTATTGCAAATATGGTGTTGACATATTATACACTATATTTCTCATATTAAAGTTTACGACATAACAAATTATCTTTAAGTACACATGCACTTAAATAATGTTTTTGTGACGATATATACATAGAATATCAATAGTTTCAAAATTTCTAACAGTCTAGAAACACAGTAGAGTTGCAAAATGTAAAATTAAATTACTAATATGGTAATTAAATGTGAGCTAGAAAACGAAATTTGCAAAAGAATGGATACTGTTTTATAACTTTCAAACTCTGATAAAGAAAAAGCTTCGCCCATTACTGGTAAAACTTTCAATAAAAATACACATAGAAGATTCCTTTTAGTACCTTTTTTATTAAAGGTTTTATGCTAACCGTTTATCGATTTTGTGAAACTGCTTAAGGAATTATAGCGCCACCTGAAGGGAAAAAGACCTAACTAGAGACG
>KK116323.1:25988-52786 GCA_000611955.2 Stegodyphus mimosarum
TCCCTCTTCCACCAACAACCTCTCGATAGGACTTTCGGCTCGCCGCACCCCATGCTGCACAGACACTATATATTTACCAACATTCATGCCTGCTCCAGGCCTTCGGTACAGCAGTCAGCGTCTCTAACTACTATTCCGGTTTGGGTGGCAAGCTAAGGTTATACCCTCTAGGTTTAAAAATATGTCCTTTATATATTTGCTGTCAGTGAAAGTTTTATCTTTGGCAGTGAAACAGTGAGCAATTACTAAACTAAATTCCGTCGCTTTAGATTTGTTTCCAATTGTTTGATAAAAAATGTAACTAGTTTCTTATATCTAGTAACAGTTCTTTTTATAACTTCGAACTTCTCATTGGAATTCTGAAATGCAGAGTGATGTTTAGTTTGAAAATGTGTTTGTATACTTAACGTGCAACATCCGACGCTTTCGTACACATACAGCATGATTCTTTTGTTGTACGAATCAACATTCATTCAAGAGTCCAAGAGTCTTAAAAGCCGCGAACATAAAGCTTTATTTTTTTAGTGGCCTCTTCATTAAATATATAGGTATGAATTTTCACAATAATAAAATAAGCAAAATAAAAGTTTTCGCAATAAATCTAAGCACGTGTCGTAAACTTAAATGTAACCTATAGCGCACAACGTTCATCAAACTAAATTCTACTTTCGACTAAAGTCATACTCGATACTCGTGTATCGGCGCGACGAACCGAAAGAAAGGAGAAGAAATGCGTGAGGCATGAGATGGGTCGGTGCAGAGAGGAGAGACAGTATATATGTATATGCATATGTCTTTATCTGATAACTTTGTAGAGTGGTGTACAGTGTCACTGAGAACTGTATCGCGTGCCATAAGATTACATGTCTGACCATTAGACAACCAAATCATAGAATCTGATGTTATTGTGATGTTCCAAACTTCTCCGACACCTAGAGTGACTTGTTAAGGAACCGTGACGAACAGCTAGACATCTTAATAGTCTTCTTGACTATTAAATTGCTTTCAGGATCTTTAAGATCCTCATGGTAGCATAATATGACGATTATATACTAAGCAGCCAATTTTACTACCATTTTCATCACAGTTTACAGTAGCCATTTTGCTGAAATTTCTGATCATTCATAGAGCATTTCTGCCAAGGCTATTCTTATAATGCAGACACTCCTCCGTGTCTGTCTGTTCGACCTCTCCACTTGCCAGCTGATGAGATGTCCTTACGCTTATTTCGTAATATCCTCTTGGTACATTACTGTTCAAGGCAGTTCCCCTCTTGAAACTTGTATCTGATTTAGAGGTTAAGGAATTGAATTTTTCCCCCTTTGTAAATATTTTATATAAAAGAAAAAGCTTCGCTTCTGTAAAATAACAATAATTTCTATTTTTATTCTTGCATATTACGCATATCAATTTTTATAATAATTGGATGGTTCTTTATTGGTGCCCTTTTTAATATTTTCCCTCAATACAAGGGAGAATATACTTATGAAATGATACTTCCGTGTTACTGATTAGATGAATAAATATGTATCTTGTGAGACTATTGCTCGAACTAAACATGATCTTTACAAGATGTTTCTTAGTACGTATTATTATTTTTCTCTATAAACAGCTGTAAATTTTCAGATTTTATCGATCTGTTGATTAACTGTTTTTGGTAGGCATACAATTTAACTACAATACCTGTTTAGGCAAGACCACCGTAGTCACCGTAGCGTCATGCACCAATGAAGAAAACTATCTGTCATAGATTTTCTAAGCAGTGAAGGTATGAAACCTATTAAAATACATCAGCGAATGAAAGTACATTATGGTGAGGCATCTTTAACACTGCAGCAAATGTGCAAGCGGAGTAGGAAATTCCGAAACGGCGTGAGTTCTCAATTTAAAATTATTTTGTGACATTACTCTTGAACTCAATTTTATGGTTTAAGTGCGAAGATCATGATATTTAATAAATAAAGGTAATTAAATTTATACACAGAACGTAGCTTAACAAGCAACTGCTTAACTAAAATGGGAACAAAACGTAACCTTTAGGTAAGAAAATCATCACTCGAATAAGTTGCCCAGGATTTTCTAAAATTCCAATCCATGAAGATCCTTGTTCAGCTCTGGTAGAGGAACAGGTAGTTCTCAAACCATCTACTGCATTTTCTGCTGCGTTTTCTTCAACAGGTTCTACCGTGCTGGTCTGATTGACTGATGGAAAAGTTGCCGGAGCATCTGCAAGGCAATTAGTTTTACATCAATTCCTTTATTTGCGTATTATAAATATATTATGAGAATTTTATTATTATATATTACGAGAAACTAATATTAGTTTTGTATCAATTACCTAAACGGTTTAAAATATGGTTAAAAATTGCTTGTAGAAAACGAAAGCAAAAATTTATTACTACGTTTATACACTCACGTTTGTGAAAATTGCAACACCATGAAGGACTTACGCGAGTGAGCTGAAATTTTCAGGAAATGCAAAGTAGCGCATGATATGCAAATGATTAGAATTGCAAATCCGTAGCGCATGCGTATGCTGAGCAGCGCCCTCTGAACGGCTGATGGATCCGAATAAATAGACGGCTGTAGCGAGGCGTGTATGGTTATCGGTGGTTATCTGCTAGTGGTAAACGTTAACTCAATCTGTACTTATGCCTCGTCGACGAAAGAGAGCGAGATTTGAACAACTTACAGAGTTTGAACGAGGGAGAATCATCGGCCTTCGTGAAGCTGGATTGTCGTATCTTGCAGTAGCCTCTCGTGTGCAGCGTAACAGCAGCACAGTGATGCGCGTTTGGAAGCAGTGGACGGACGAGTGTCGGACAACTCGGAAATCCGGGAGTGGACCCCGAAATGTGACGTCAGCTCGCGATGATAGACACCTGGTCCGCATGGCGCGGACGGACCGTACAGCTTCCTCTAGACAATTGGCAGCACTGTGGTCAATAGCTACAGGTGTTTCATTGTGTGCTTCATCAATTCGTAGACGTCTGCTGCAGTGTGGACTGCGCGCACGGACTCCTTTATACAGGATCCCCCTAACGCACGACCATCGCCGCCTGCGGCTACAATGGGCCAATCAGCATAGAGACTGGCGTGCTGATTGGCAGCATGTCGTGTTTTCTGACGAATCCCGCTTTAATTTGTGGTACCATGATGGCCGCATTCGTGTCAGACGCTATGCCGGTGAACGCCACCTTCCGGAGTGCATTATCGAACGCCACAGTGGACGAACACCCGGAGTTATGGTCTGGGGCGCCATAGCATATCATAGACGATCTCAATTGCTACGAATTGTGGGCAATCTGAACAGCAACCGGTATATCCGTGAAGTTCTACAGCCCGAAGCTGTTCCCTTCCTTCAAAGCTTGCCAGGCGCTGTATTTCAACAGGACAATGCCCGCCCTCATACTGCTCGGATTGTTAAATCCTTCTTTGCAGCGCAGCAGGTACAGCTTCTTCCTTGGCCTGCGTGTTCCCCGGATATGTCGCCAATTGAACATGTGTGGGATGTCATTGGTCGGCGTCTTGCTCGTGATCCTCGTCCTGTTGCGTCTGCAGACGAACTTTGGGTACGCGTACAAACGATATGGAATGCTCTTCCTCAGTCAGACATTCAAACTTTGTTTGACTCCATGCCACGTCGTGTAGCAGCACTTATTGCGGCGCGTGGTGGCCACACAAAATACTGATTCTGATCTCTTGTTCTTGTTTGTTTGCTTTGAACATTTAATCATTTATTTGTTCCACTACCACTCAACTGTGTATTAAATTGCATTCAATTATGACGATTCCTTCTTGGTGTTGCAATTTTCACAAACGTGAGTGTATTATGCTTCGATTTTTTTCAGTTAGTAATCTTAATAATCGAATATGTAATATATAATTTAAAATCTCATCTCAGTTTAAAATTTAAAAGTTCTGTTTAGGATTCTCAGCATTTTTTCGCGTTTAACAAGATCGACGCTTTTCGAAAATAATATTAGGCCACACCGAGATAAAAAAATAAAAGGAAAAAAAAATTAAACCTATTCTTAAAACTAAATAAACTTACCGCAAACAGGTGTATCACCGCTCCAATCACCGGTATCTTCACATACTCTGTAAAAATTTCCTCCTATATGTGTGTCAGTGTCACAGTAGTAATGAATTACATCTCCAGGAATATAGAAATCTTGCCTTGGGCCATATCCTCCCCATTGTGGATAATTAGGTGGCTCGCACTCCAAAACTGCGAAATGAACAATAAGGAATTAAAGAACTTCACGTACTTATGAAGTAACAAAATTATAATTAGATGAAATTCCAGACTGAAATTGCGAAGCAATCAATTGCATATGGCTAATATTGTTTCAAGATTATCCCTTTTGATGACAAAATTAAAACTTTTACTTGAAGATGGCACGATTTAAGTATTAGGAATTCTAAGACGATTTGGTATTACCCATCCAATCACATAGGAGCTTCTGGGCTGAAGCGGCAGTCTAAGCTGGCATCGTTGAAATAAGATATTTCAGTATTAAGCAAAGGTCTTCCGTTTTCTTCACACTTGCTTTGGATACATGCCATTCTGAACTTCAGAAGAAGAAATAGGAACGCCTATGGAGCCAATCGGGAATGATAAAGGCATTAGGGAAGAATGGCTACTGCCTTCAATAGCACAGAAGTCGCTAAGCTTATATCAACAGATAAAGAAGTTCTAGATCTTAGCTAAAACGTATGTCTTCTGAAATCTGCAATAGGTATGAGGTAAAATTTGTAACTAATAAATTTGCTTTTACATAACCATTCCTTTTCATACATCATGCAATATTATTACATAAAAGGAAGGAGCCACATTAAGGTAAATTACGCAGAGCAGTCAAATAAAAACCTTAAAAAAGTAATAAACATTCCATTTTCAGGGCCACTGCTCAGTAATTTGACAATACAGTTACGAGTACTTTAAAGAATACCCAACATATGGCAGCAGGCTGCAGAGAAGCGAAACGCAGTCAGAATACCAGTTCAAAATGTCTGTCACCGTAGCGTCATGCACCAATGAAGAAAACTATCTGTCATACATTTTCTAAGCAGTGAAGGTATGAAACCTATTAAAATCCAACAGCGAATGAAAGTACAGTATGGTGAGGCATCTTTAACACTGAAGCAAATGTGCAATGGAGTAGGAAATTACGAAACGGCGTGAGTTCTCAATTTAAAATTATTTTGTGACATTACTCTTGAACTCAATTTTATGGTTTAAATGCGAAGAACATGATATTTAATAAATAAAGGTAATACGCAAAATGTTAAAAAAACTCCCCTTTGGACGTAATTTAAAATCTGAGACCTTTCAGATGTTGTTTAATTTTTTTTTTCAAAATTTAAGAAAAGACTTCTGGAAAAGAGAAGACTTCTGGCACACCAGAAGATATGATATTGTAAGAATTGGTATTGTTAAAAGTTGATCCTTCCTGTTAAAAATGGAAAATTCCTGGTTATAAGTTATAATTTTTATGCAGGAGAAATTTTCAAATAATTCATGAAGCAATCGGCCATGGATGGCGAAGCAGAATGATGCAAGAGTTTAAGACAAGTTATAGGAGCAATTGTAATCGATATTATTACGATATAGGTGAGATATCTTACGATACGATTTGTGAAGCTCGTCAAAAGAAACAAAGCATTTCAAGGAAAGGTTTTGTTGTTAAACCAGTCAAAAGCTGTGAATTGAATTCAATCTGTCATGATGATCTCATTGTTACGCAGTCACAAGCGGAGGGAGGTTTTCACTTTATAATGATTTAAGATCATTTAATGAAATTTTTTCAGTTCACAGCACTAAAAACAAAACAAGCCGAAGAAATAGCTCATCTTCTATGTGTTCACACACCGTGTGTCTTCAAAGTAACAGTGGCGAAGAGTTTGCTAATAAAGTCATTGAAAACGTTTGTGCAATATGGAATAAACTAAAAATCTTTCAAAGAAAACCAAGACAGGCAAGACATTGAAAAGATTGCTCTTGAAGCTGAAGAAGAAGGTTCTATAATCAAACCTTCGAAACTAATACTGCAAATTTCTAAAAATTACCGCTGATTGTTGTTGCCAGACCTCTATAATAACTGAAAAGATTATGAATTTCATTTCCCTTGCATCGAAATTCATGAGCTAATTTCCCTCACTCTGTTTGAAACAAACGCATTTTATAAAAAAATAACTATTACATTAAAAAAATTCTTTCTGTTCAAGTTAACGACCCTCATTCCAATCCATCTTTGACTTCAGCCTTTAAGAAAATTATGTTTCAATTCTTGTTTCATCAATAGATGGCGCCAATAGTTTAACTCCTGTCTAGCCATTCTTATCTTATCTAATAACCTTATCTTATCTCGCTCATTTGTGCTTTGGCAGCTGAGGATGCAGGTTTGGTAAAACTATGGAAACTAGTCCTGTGAAAATTTGCAAATATAACGCTGATTTTTTTTGTTTGACTTTTGAAATAATACTTGTTCGGCTTGTTATTTTATCTTAACTGAAAAGATATTATTCACTGGCCTTGAAAGAAAGAATACAAAAAAAAATGATTACAAGTAATAAAACAAATTTAATTTATGAAAAATACAGCACATCACTCTGGAATAGATCCCAATCCATATGAATCTAGAATTGGTTGAAACGTAGGTTTAAGAACCTTCTTCCCAGTCGATATTTTCTTCGGAGTTGCAAATGAAGAATATCTTGCTGTATTAAGAAACCAGTCTAATAATGATTTCCAACTTTAGACAGCCAGGATTAAGATATAGGCGCAAAGAATGACGACAACATGAAGTTTTCATTGAAGACGTGAAGCTTAATAGCTGTTGCAATTCCATTTAAAAACAAAAATAGGAGTGTTGAGTAAATAGAAGAGGAACAACATAATTCTGAATTAGAAAAGAGCGACAACAGAAAGAAGAAAAGCAAAAAATTTCGTTGATGTTGAAAGGAAAGACTGTAGAGAAAACAAAGAAAACTCTTCTTTTGCATTCTGTGAAATCTCGGAAAATATTCAAGAACTTCAACACCGTGCTAAACAGTCACTTAATAAGCAAATAAAAAATGTTAGGGCTTTTGAAGTTGAAGTTTCTAGCTGCGATTGTAAGAGAAATCGTTTCGACAAGAATACTAGAGGTAGATAGGGGTAAGGCTGATAGGGGGAATATTACATCTGTTATAATCTTTAAGAACAATGAAAACTTATATAAATGGCATTTAAAACCCACTCTACATAAGGAATGATTCTATTGGCTGCAAGACAGCTTTCAGTTCAATCAACGCAGTTCCAGATATTGAAATAAGGGAATGTGCAAGTAAGAATTCTAGTTTAGTTGGTTAAGAATTTCAATGTTGCAGTTTTACAAGCTCAACTCAAATCACTGCAAGTGTAAAAAGCGAAAAATCCTGTGTGACTTCAAATGCAAAAGAAGCTCTTTCTGACCAAATTAATAATTTGTTAAAATGTAATAATACTTTATTTGTAATTTAATATGTTTGCAATTTTTCTTGCAATAACGTGTTTTTGGGTCATACTTCAGAGATTACTGAACATTTTATTTTGGAATAGGAGACGTGAACAATGTAGTGCCCCCACCGGGATTCGGACTCCGGATATTTCTGACTGCTAGCCGGACGTGCTTTCCAATTACACCATGAAGGCACCAGGTAAGGAGGGAAAAAATGCCTTATGCTCTCTCCCACTTAAAAGACGACTGGAGAAGAAGTAATCCAGTTGCCAAACATTAATTAATTATTGACGAATTATCGTCCACAACAGTTTAGTACGGGTGCCACTTATAGAGAGAATATGTATTTATAGGAACAGGAAATACAAAAACATATAACGAGAAACATTCCAGCTCCAGGATTCGAATTCTTGATCTTCCGATTGCTTTCCAATTGCATCACAAAGGCATGGTTTGATTTAATAAGTAATGAATGTATCTCATACAGAACAGTAATCTTTATTGCAAAATAGTTTTTTTTTATATTGATCAAACTTTATTACTAATAAAACGGTTAATGTAATGTATTTCATACACTTCATATCGCGTGACATTAAAATTAGTATGCTTGAGTTTGATTAGGTTTCAATCTACAGTTCGAACTCGCTGTTTATAAGAGCGTGAAGGGAAGCGATATTTGCTCGTTATAACCCAGTGCTCATAAAAAACGGGTTCGTGAAAAAATATCATAAACATTCATACATGCTTACTACACTATAAATACTTTATTTATATTTTATTTCTGTACAGTACAAAAGAAGTTGTTTAATTTATTTTCAACTGCCTCATTGCCTCTTTCTTGAGTTACTGTTCTTCGGAGAACTCTGGCCCGAAAGCATCTTCATTTGCACACCTGGCTTCGAAAAAAGTTTGAAGTTTTTCTACGCATTCAAAAGGTATTAAGTATGTTGGGAGAAGTTGAGCTTGATATTCTTCACATTTGTTGTTATCATCGCCGCTTTTATTATTTTCTTCATTTGCTTTAGCTTGAATTTCAGCTACAATACCCTCTAGAGTAGGCATCGCAGAAGTCGTAACACCGGCGTCAACCAGATGCATACTTTTCAAATTCTTCTCTTCTCATTTCCAAACCTTCCAAGTCGTCTACTTGTTCCTCCTCAGTGATTTGCATCTCTTGAGAAATGTCTAGCTCAGCCTTACGGAAGCAACTAGTAATATATGTTGATGTAGCGTTTTCCGTGCATCGTTCATTAAACACATCATTTCGAGTACGTTTATACGTATGTTAGCATTTAAAGTTCTTCCTATTTTTTCTCTTCTATCCTATTATCAAGTGATTACCGAAAGTTTGATTTAAAACTCTGATGATCGCTTGGTCCATTGATTTAAAACTTCTGATGGTCGCTTGGTCTATAGGATGGATAATCCTAGTAGAATTCGGGGGTAAAATTTCAATCTTGATCCCGCTCCACGATATAAAAGGCCCCCGTCACGTGTACGTATTTATAACTCATCACTAACTTTCGGTTGACTTCGGAATGTTAAAGCAATTTTTCCAAGAAAGGATTATTTGAGCTGGAATTTTATAAATCACAAAACTATAACTCGCTATAACCGAGGTTTGCTCGTTAAAAGCGAGTTATGCTCTCATAGACTTACCAGTGTACCAACCAAGCATTTTCGATTTCCTCGTTAAATCCGGGCTCATTATAAGAAAATTGTAGTGTAGTATCCCTCTGATCAAACTTTGGGGGTAAATATTAATATTTACCTGTATATGAGATTATCACATTCATCAAAAGACGAAGTTATTGTTAATAACAACCGTTATTTTAAATACTAACCAGATTTTTTACTTTAACAGCAACATATGTAATTTAGACAGGCATTTACGTGTTATATAATTGTAACAAATAATTCCATTTTATTGGTCCACAATGTTTAAATTATATTATTGCATTAGGAACGTAATCTGTAATGAGCCAAAGAGCGTTTTATTAAAAAAATTACTAAATTCTTTGTTCATGTATTTAAATCCGTGCTATGCAACAAACTAATTTTATCTGTAAGACATATGAAGCTAAAGGCATTCTAAAAATGAATATATAACGAGCGAAATAGCTGTGGATATTTCGCCTAATTTATTTCTGGATGATGTCCTGTTCCATAATTACTCGAATTCCAAGATTTAATATTATCTACGAAGACAGCGTTTTTCCTCTGACCTTGCCGCATTAGAATTTACCATTTTAAAGGTGACATGTCATAAATCGGGACTGCGGTTGGGAAAATATTAGCAGACGCAATTTAAAACTAACGCATACAAATATTATCTAGGTTATCAAAATATTATCAAGGTTAAATTAAATTCTTTACGCATCTTACAGAGGAAATGATAAAAGGATTTTATTTGCTTTTGTTTTTGTTACCATGAGTAGCTTTTGATTTAGATTTGTAGATAATACAATGGTGAAATTATGGTAAAATCCCTCGTAACTGGCACCCGGTTAACCAGTAATATCAAAATAACGGCATGTTTGAAATATTAATTTAAAACCCGAATTTAGGCCTATGAGATAAAAAAATATGTGATGGTATAACAATGTGAATACTTAAATGTGGAAAACATTTGGATTATGTACCCAACGTAATTAACTATCTTTATCCAACAAATGAATTATCCAGAATATAAAGATGAACTACCATTCTTTTCAGTTCAAAAGTCTCAAAACGGCATTTTGCGTTGAATAACTCAAAGAGCTGAATCCCTTTCCAAACTGCTGCCAACAAATATTATTGCCCGGTATTGTATTTTGTTTTAAACTAAACAATGAAGAATCTACATGAATGTATATATGTTTCTTGCAATGTGAAAAAACAACGGTACACAGCGTCATTAAATTTTAAACGCATCCTCCACCCGAACGTGGGCACCTGGAAGCCCGAATTCTGAATTTGTTTTATTGTCTATTTCATATTTTCTAAAAATTTAATGGATATTTGATTAAAAAAGCTCAAAAGTTTCAAAGAGGGCATTGGCAACACTGTAAGAAAAAGCGCGCGAGACTATCTATGGGAAATACTAAAGATATGGCGTTTTTAAATACTTTTACCACAATGTGGCGTCAGCCCAAATGCTCTCGAAATGTGTATGTGTCTGTAAATGAAAAAAAAAAAGCGTTATCTCAGAATAGCTATTAGTCTCGAAACGGGATTTTGCGTTGAATCAATGTAAATGGCTGAATCACTTTTCTAATCGTTGCCACGAAATATTATCGCCCTGTATTATTATTATTGTTATTATTTGTGTTGATGTGTGAAATTTGAAAGTATGGTCTATCACTTGCAGAGACATTACACATTGAAGGACGCCATATTCACTTTGGCTCTTGCCCGAAGAAATGTAAAAGATATTACTTAACTCTGACGTTCATGCAAATTGGGGCTAACATCATATTCGTATATGACGAAATAACTGAACGTATTCTCTTGGTTTTAAAACACGCCCAATGCATGTATCCGACATCTTGGATTTACTTGCATGTTCGGAGAAGATCAGTGTAAAGGCGAATTCATATTTCTCCAAGTGACTTGCAGCGAGCCCCTCACTACAGCTTTTTGAACCGAGTGAACAAACCTGTAATATGATAGACTGTTTACACCAATCAGAGCGGATTGTGAACTCACCTCCGTTTGTTTACAAAATGGATACCGCGTAGCAGTTGCAGTGCTTGAAGTTCGCTAAGGAATATCCAAGGATCCAAGAATTAATTCCCGTTTTCAGAAAAAAAAAAAAAAGAAAGAAAGGAAATGGATACGTGACTGGGTAGCTCGCCGTGACGAATTAGAAGCATTAAATCAACTTTTAAATTAACTTCGGGGCAAGGATATCCAAATTTACAGAAACTTCATCAAAATGAGTGAAGGATAGTTTGAAACTTTATTGGAAATGGTCACTCCACTTATTCAGGAAAAAGAAAGTTCTTTCGAGATGATCAACCAGCAAAATTAAAATTGCAGAGATCGCTTTGGTTTCTGGCGACAGGTGACACCTACAGTTCTCTGCAATATTTATTTCGAGTGTCCAAATGCACAATTAGCATATTTTATTCCAGAAGTGTGTGAGGCCATTTTCTGTGTATGAGGCTGAGAGAAAATTACTAATCTTTTGGTTGAGCTTTCCAACTCCAATACCCTCAAATGTTAACCTATTAATAATATCCTCTAACGCCTTCTGTCGGCGATTTTTATCTTAATACTTCGGACTGATCGTTTGCAAATAAAATCTAATTTGTTGTTCAAATAAAAAAAAGGAAATTCTATAAACGAAATTTAAAAATTTTAGATTATATTTTATTAGATGTAATCACCATGAGTAAAAACTAGTTTTTCGAAATTTATATCAACGAAATCAAATGTTTGCCCTTTCATTTATTTTTTTAATTGAAAACTGTATTTTATTGGGTATTTATAATTTAATTTTTTTATTAAAGAAAATTCAGAAATAAATATGTTTAAAATAAATATTTTGAATCCGATTCCTTGATTTAATTTTCTTCTATGTTTTTTTCTAAAATATCAAAGACCTAAATTCATGTTATCAGTAGTTATATCCACGTTACATTTAGGTATTAATAAACAATGGTCGTAATATTCAAGTAGAGAAGTATTCCATAATACTTCACAAGATGCATATGCAATAAAAAATACCATAGTTTGATTATCGCTCCATCTCGGAATTTTCGACATGATGGAAAAACTTTGGGCATAACGGCTCTATGAACATGGCTCGGAATTACTACCCGGATAGATTTTCAACTGGTTCGAAGCAGAAATGGAATCGCTGACTCATCCATCTCCTCTACGTTTCTATGTGGGCGAAGTGAGTGTTTACATTGTCAAATTGTTTTGATTTGGACAGCTTCGCTACAAATCACTCGGAGAAATGTAAACTGGCCTTTATAGGGAAGAGAAGGTTCAGACTCGGATGGTTGTAGACAATTATGTTCTCGCTGACTCTCAAGATGATAACGAAATAATGGTGCGTATACTAGAAAGAGAAGGAAGGGAATGATGAAGATAAAGACGACACGAAGGTCTAGAAAGTTAATGAGGATAGAAACTGACGAAGGATTGCAGACTTTTTGATTTGCTGAGAAGTGTTTTTCTAAGTCAATACATGATGTTATGAAGTTTTATGGTATACACAGCAAATTTTTTAATGTATTCGAAATTCTTAGCCATCATACTAGGAAATTCGTACTTAATAAATAAGATCATTTTACACTGGTGTGCTAAACTTAAGCAACAATGTAAAAATTTAGCAGATAGCCATGAAATTGCAGAAAAGCAGGTCTGGAGATCAGTACAATGAACACGTAAGTCAGTAGAAACGTCATGCGTTAGCAAATATCAGGAACGAAACGTCAGAGGCGACGTGAGCGTACACAAAACGCGTGATCTCGGCGCGTAGTAGCATAAAACAACAGTAGCATAAAAGGAAGGACGGAGACGCAATTCAACATATTCGCTGCAAGTGCCAGTGAGTCAGTTCGTGAAATATGGCTAGAAGAAATCATCTGGACGACTTCACACGTGGAAGAATGATCGGAAAGCTGGAGGAGGGCCGTACTGTCACCAGTGTAGCTGCAGAGTTCGGAATCAACAAAAGTGTCGTTTCGCAAGCTTGGAAAGCGTTCCAAACCACAGGTACAGCTGTTAGAAAGGTTGGTGGTGGCCTCCCGAGGACGACATCTGCAGGGGATGACCAATATATCGTCCTGCAGGCGAAAAGAGGCCGACAACAGTCAGCAAGCTCCATTGCTCAGCAACTCTGTGCAGCAACGGGGAGACAAGTGTCGCGGTTTACTGTGGCCAGACGAATTTCACAAAGGGGGCCTATTCGCCCGCCGTCCTGAACGCTGCCTCCCGTTGAAAGTTGGTCACCGACGCCACCGTTTACAGTGGTGCAGAAAGCACAATAACTGGACAACTGATTAATGGAGTCGTGTCCTCTTTACGGATGAGAGTCGCTTCAGTACCAGAAGCGATTCTCAACGCGTTTTGATTTGGAGAGAGGTCGGGACCCAGTTTTATCCCAGGAACATCAAGGAAAGACACCGTAACGGTGGTCCTGGAGCTTTTGTCTGGGAAGGCATTATGCTGAACGGGCGAACTGAGCTCCACGTTTTCGACAGAGGGTCTGTAACCGGGGATCGCTATTGTGAGGAGGTACTCCTTGCCCATGTGCGTCTGTTCCGAGGTGCCACTGGCCCAGACTTAATTTTTATGGATGACAATGCACGGCCACATCGGACTCTTGCTGTTGAGGAGCTACTGGAAAGTGAAGATATCACTCGAATGGATTGGACAGCGTACTCCCCAGATTTAATTCCCCTCGAACATGTGTGGGATGCTTTGGGGAGACGCATCGCAAGACGCTTACATCCTCCGGAGAACACCCAACAACTCAAACAGATGCTGACTGAGGAATGGGCACTCCTACCGCAAGAAATGTTGCACCAGCTGGTTCTGAGTATGCGGAGACGGTGCGAAGCAACCATTGCAGTGAGGGGAGGGCATATCCCATATTAAGGAACATCTGCTTTTTGTTCTTCCTTTTGGATAGACAATTGTGAGTCATGATACTATGCGTTCAATAAAGCTTGTTTTTGTTTGATTCCATACCGTATGCATCGTACTCCTTTTTCAGCTCCGATGCTTTCGTCATCCTTTACGTACATAATACTCTCCTTCATTTTTGCATTTCATGTCTCTCAGTTGATTTCTAGTGGAGTTATGGCAAAAAAAACCCTGCTGTTGCTTAAGCTTTGCACACTAGTGTATAGTGTATTTAATAGTATTTTTCTGAAATATAAAATCTCGTTATATGTTTTAATTTTAAATTATCTGTACAATTTTCGATATTATTGATTTAATTGTGGTTTCATAAGTTCCATTTCCCACAAATGGCATAACAGCGCATGAACAAGTAAGTTCTGGAAATATATTTTCAATTATCCGGAAATGTTTCTTATTCGGAATCCGCGTAGCTTCTTTGTTGCCGCGTATAAACGAATTCTGCCGTGATGTGAATCATTCAAATATACAGAATCACGCCAACAATTACAATCATTAACACTTTCACACTCACCTGTTATTGCACAGATGTTAAGATTTTTAACAAGAAACAAGAACCCATTTTTTGATCAGTCAACATTATGGAATTTTCAAAATACCCCGAATGCAATGCATAGTTTACTATTCTTTCATTATTTAATTAAAGAAAAATGAACCCAAATTAAGCCATTGTTAACGGTCAATTTCAGGAAACGATATAAACATTGCTAATAGGGTTATCATACTTTTTGAATGTAAAATCTAAACAAAATTATCGACCTCATTTTCGAAGCAAGAATGAAGTGTTTGCTGACAAATATCTATGCCCTCATTCTGATTTTACTTTATCCTTTTCAGAAGATAAAATTTTTTTATTATTTTTTTTATTATTTTGTGGAACTCTGTTAAGCAAATCCATGCTTGTAATTGAAATTTCTTTTTTCTCTTGAATTTCGATAAATTTTCTTAAAAAATATGAAGGCTGTCTTGAAAACATAAGACTAGTAATTTGATGAGTTGCTTTTCAGTGGAGTCTCTATTTAGCTTGAAACAAGAATTTCATACAGTGCATTTAAGTACTTATTTTTAGAAAAGCCGTATTATTCTTATAGGTGATCTGCTGCCTCGGTAAAAATGTAAAAATACCTATACATTTTGATTATGAGCATTTATACGGAAATATAAAAAATATGGTTGCTTTACACCCCCTGTCCATATTTGGGAAGAACAAAGCATTCAGCGATAGTTTTCTACAAATTCCTTCTGGTAATATTTTATAAGTTATTGCTCATTTTTGCTTTTCTTTTCTAGTTCTCCAAACATAGTACTTGAGAAACTGCCATACAGTGTTCATTTCTATACCAAACGGTTTCGTGTGTTGGTTCAAATATCTACTGTCTTTCTTGTTAAATCATCGAATTCTATCACTCGCACTTCAGTTCCACAATGTAGAAACAAACATTCTAATTAAAATAAGCACAATATTTCATATCTAGTCTGTTGAAATTCTCTGCATATGGTAAAATAACAAAATATGTACTATATAATTTATTTTGGACTTTGGTTCTAACAAAAGCAGCAATTAAATGCATTATTAATTAAAACATTTACTAATTTTACTGAAGTACAGCTACTTGATGTTTAAAATAGCAGTCACTAGATTTCCATATATGCTGTGTAATGAGAACTTGTGTTGCACAAAACCGAAAACTAATTTAAAAAAAGCTTATGTTTGAAAAGTTAAAAAAAAGTATTGTACTGTTTTCCTTTTATAAGTAAGAGAAATATATTTATTAAAATAGTTGATAAAAAGTGTTACTCATTAATACCCTGTAAAGTTTTCTTCGTCACTGCTACTTATCACCATTAACCGAATGTATTTACTTTATGGAGTAATAGCTATTAAGGAGTTTTCTTCTTCAACAGATTAAGTTCTATGTTTTATCTTTTGTACAAGCTTTGATAATGCTTTGCTAATCTTCGATTGTCTGCTGAGAGATCTTTACCATTTTCATTCTGTGGAAGTGAGTACTGAAAAGTTGTTTTAATTTTTGTGCTTCTTTCAATGGAAGAATCTTTATATAGAATTGGTTTTGTTTCGGATAATTTGGTTCATGGCAAAGCATTTGGGGGCTATAGGCCTAAGGGAAGGGATGCCTTTGTGAAGGTTTTTATAAGGGAAACTGGCTCCTATCCACGTTACATATGAAGAAAAACACAAACAGATTAAATACCTATGCCGCCAGCCCGTTCGCCGGGAACCAAGTCTAGATCCAGTTAGCAGTTACGTTACCGCTTGGTCGTTTGGTGGGATCATTATATAGAAAGCCGGAAGTTTAGTTTCTGCTCTGCGCCTAGGATTTTCTTTATGTTTTTTAAGATAAAATGCCTAATTTCATTGTTTCCATCAGCCCTGCCGTCATCTGAATTAATTTGATTTATTCCAGGTGTCATTTTGCTCAAATTTACTTTATCAGTATTGCCAGTTTGTCATCTGTCAATGATTATTGAAGACCTATTTTCTCCCTTCTTCAGGCATGTCTTCGTGATGTAACGATTAGCACAGCGCGTATTCGAGAGGTCCAGTTTGAGTCCTGAAGAGGGCATTGCTCATTTTTCACATCTCTTGTTTTATAAAAATCCTAATGACTCTAAAGTGGCGCCCGAACTAAGAAGGTGGTGGATAATGATTCTTCAACACCAGTATTTGGCGACTGGGTCTCCTAATCCCCAGTCGCCCTTTAAAAGGGGGAGATTTTCTCCCTCCTTCCGGCACGCCTTCGTGGCGTAACGGTTAGCACGTTCGGGTCCCGGCGAGGGCATTGTTCATTTTTTATGTCTTCTGCTTCAAAATAACCTAATGTCTCTCTACAATCTTCAGTATTCATGGTCTCAGTATTCATAGTCTTCCTCTTCTAGAGCCTTAGCAATTTAGTATCCAATCAGTTTTCTGCGATTTCGATTAGATTTCTACTTCGAACTGATTTTTGACAGAATTTGTTTCTAGAAAGCATTGAATTATTTCTCTTCGTTCTTTTCTGGGCCCACCATTGGTCGAGAATTAAAAATGGGTGAATACTGATAATTCATTCTGGGTTCGAAGTAGGCGAATGAGCTGCTTGCGTAGTTTGTCTTCAAGGTTTTCCCCATGTGTAACGTGAATACGAACCAGTTGCCTTTAGAAAACTTTTCACGAAAGCATCGCTTATTCAAATAATCAAGCCAAATCATCTTTCGCTTTGATACCTTTTCAATTTTTTTATTTGAGATAATTTTTTTTAATCATGTTACATTTTAACATGCTATCATATCGAGGTATCAGTAATTCTGCCGCAGGTACTCAATAATTGTATTTTCCTTGAATCTTAATCGAACGGTATTACAGCGAGAATAGTGGAGAATTAGGGAGATTTTCCGTAATTCTTAAACTGTGTTAGAATGAAACTGTGAGAATTCCTTGTTATACGGAAGTTGTTTGTATTCTGCAGTCACCGACTGGGTGTTTAAAGTACAAATTATCCCTATCATTTTACTAAATACACACATATATAAGAACAATAAAAGAGATTCCGAGCGGTTGGTCACGTAAGCGGTTTAGTCACAACCCAAAACATAATTTCTTTACTTTCATTTAAATTTTATGCTAAAATTTTTTTTTTAACTGAGAAATATCAAAATATTGCTATTCAGTACGATGGATGATTCTGTTGAGTAATACAACACAATATTTCCTTAGTTTATTTGAAAGCTATATAAAAGATAGCTCTTGATTTGCTATGCTACTTTTTATTCTTTATTTTTGCTTTCTTTTTTACTTTGTGCCTTACGGGAAAAGTATGTCGTGAAATTTTTAAGAGAAATAATTTATATATAGACAGTACATATAACTATCTTCAGGCACATATTTAATACAATTATGTAAATGCGTAGCATTATGTCGTTAAGAATAAAACTCAGTATGATACATGTATGCAATTTCAAATTTTCATGGATATAATTATACAATAAAAATGAAACTAGTAGTCATGAAATAATGTATAACTATTTCGGTCTTTTAAAATCAGAATGGAAGCATTTTGGAAAGGAACGAGATTTCTACGTTAATACGTGTACCTGAAAAGCTGAAAATTAAAAGCTGAAGAATAATCATAATAAAAATTTAAATTACACATTTCCCTGAAAACTTATAACAATGAAGAATTCCGAAATCATTCGCATTTTGCATAATCTCATTCATGACTGAAAGATGCATGTTTATAATGACTACGTGTTTACGAGGACAGTGTGCTTATAATGACAATGTGTACTTAAAATGACAATAGAATGATTTAAAATTCTACTGTCATTATAAACACTTAACAATTTAAAGAACCTTTAGAAGCACCCAATGTTAATTCATCACGCGAACAGGTGGCGTTGAATTAATTTATTACGCAAGTTATACTTATTCCTGATTTGCATTTGCTTAAAATAAAAATAACAAAATGACACCAGATACAAAATTAGTTACTTACGTTCAATGCTTGAGGAAATGACGATACTCACAAAATGCACTAAAAGTAAACACGACCGTAACTTCGCCATTTTTAATCTTACAAAGCGGCAACGAACGAAACAAATTTCCTTAGAAAGATGACTTCCTGAATTTGATGCGTGAAAGTGATTGGCTTACGCAAAGCGTGTGGGTATCTGATCGTTGTCTGTTTTTTTTTTTTTTAGAAATAATCCAGTTATAACCATCGCTCATCTCTTGTCCGAAATATTTTCTCTATTTAGCCAACAGGTGGCGTTAAGCATTAATCAAATTAAAGTTACTCTTAAAAAACTAACGAATATTTCTTACTAATGAACTTCTTTTTCATTCTTTTAGATTTCAGAAGGAAAATAAAAAGCCATTCTCGGTATTGCAAAACTTGTTTTTTGATGTCAAGAGAAAATGTGCTTGTTATTTTTTACTTGCAAAAGTACTTCTTTTCTTTACCAGCATGTTTATTCTACTTGATGTTTTGTTCAGAATTGAGTCTTTCTTAGATGAAGAAGCGAAAAGAGGAGGAAAAAAACAACTGAACTGAATTTGGATGCTAGTTACTTTTGATATTAAACGGAGAAACGAGAAAAAAAAAGTGCGGCAAGGGTAATTAGATGACAACAGACGGTTACTCACTAAAAAATAATCGTTGCTAGTTTCATCTTTCTGTTTTATAGCATGAAGTTTTATAAATTTTGGACTGACGTTCTTTCCCAATTCTGTTAATGATTTTGGATAAATGTTTTTGAGAACTATAGTAAATAAAAGGTTTTTAAAAGATGAAGAAATTTTGGTTTTAAAATTAATTTTAATTGAAGCCAAGCTTTATAGACTCGAAAAAGAAGAACAGATGTTTTTGATCCCAACTGTAATATTTAAGCAACTTGTAACTGGCAACGTTTTTGGATACATATAAAAATAGAATTATGCTGGTATTTCAGTTCTTTGTAACATATAAAATTCTATGCTTATAAATAAATAGTTTAAAAAGTTAAAAGTGAACCCTCATTATTTTATATAGTGTCAGGAGCATTTTCCTTTAAAAATGGAAAGTTCCTTTGAAAATTTAAAACCACAAGAGCTGATGAAATTTGATAGAAATCTTGCTTCAAATTGGAAAAGATGGCTGCAGTCGTTCAAAATATATGAAGTAGCCAGTGGATTACATAATAAAGATGAGAAGGTAATAGTTAATACTTTTTTTCACGTAACAGGAATTAGCGGTCTTGAAATATGTAATACATTTCCTATAGAGGAAGGTAAAGAAATTAAATTAAATGAAAATAAGACAAAATTTATGAAATATTGTATGCCTAAGAAAAATATTACATATGAGAGACATTCATTCTTTACTAGAAATCAAACCGCGTCAGAAACCAGAAATGAGTATGTAAATGGCCTTCGAAATAAAGTTAGAACAAGCGAGTTTGCGCAATTAAATGGTCTAATAAAGGATAAAATTGTTTGTGGTATTAAAGATGATGTAGTGAGAGCAAGATTATTACATGAAACAGAATTAACATTAGAAAAAGCTCTTGATATATACAGATCTACAGAAACAAGTACACATTAAATGAAAATAATAAAATATGAGGAAACTGTTGTAAACTTAGTGAAAAAGAAACTTAGTAAACATAATAAGAATACATTCAAAGAGATGAATTTTGATTTGAAGTTTGTTATAAATGGGGAACACCTCATGAGTATCGAGTCTAGCGTATGGAAAAATCTGTCATAAGTGTAAAAAGTCAAATCATTTCTCGAATAATTGTAAAGGCTATAAAATAAAAAATGAAGCAGTCAAGGTAAACAAAAAAATAGAGAAACAAATTAAATTAATAGATCATGACTCTGAGAAAGAGTTAGAATTTTACGTAGGTACATTAAACCTTACTTCAGAAAACAAAGAAGAGAACTGGACTGTTGACTCAATGTAAATAAAAGTCAACTAAATTTGCGGTTAGATACTGGAGAAATGTGCAATGTTATTTCTAAAAGTAAAGGGAAATTGCTAGATGTTCCGATACAGAAGTCTGAAATTAACAGATTAGTTACATTCTCTGGGAATAAAATAGATACTTTAGGAAAAGTAGTACTTAACTGCCAATATGGAAAAAATAATTTTGTTGTGGAATTCCAAGTTATTGACAAAGAAGTACCTTCTATATTAGGATTAAAATCATGTTTGCAACTAGGTTTGATTCAAAAAGTAATGTCTGTTTACACTGAAGACTTACTGGAGGAATACAAAGATGTATTTGAAGGCTTAGGTTGTTTGAATGGAGAATATAAAATCCAGTTAAAACAAGACGTAACACCAGTCATTCATCCTCCAAGGAAAATACCCATAGCTATACGTGATAAAGTTAAGAAAGAATTACAAAGAATGGAAAATTTAAATGTTATTGAGAAAGTAAGAGAACCAACTGAATGGGTAAATTCAATGGTCACAGTTGTCAAACCGAACAAAATAAGAATATGTTTAGATCCTAGAGATTTAAATAAAGCTATAAAACGAGAACATTATCCGATGTTAACCATTGACGAAGTTGTCACTAGAATGCCTAACGCAAAACTATTTTCTGTTTTAGATGCTAATAGTGCTTTTTGGCAAATCCAGCTTGACGAAGAAAGTAGTAATTTGTGTACATTCAATACACCTTTTGGCAGATACAAATTCAAAAGATTACCTTTTGGCATATGTTCAGCTCCAGAAATTTGCCAAAGAAAATTAAGCCAAATAATAGAAGGTCTAGAAGGCGTTGAATGTATTATAGATGATATCTTAATATGGGGATCTAATGAAAAGGAACATGAGTTACGACTTAAAAAAGTACTCCAGAGAGCACGAAAAAATAATTTGAAGTTCAATAAGGCTAAATGTAAAATAAAAGTTAATCGTGTGAATTATATAGGGCACGAGTTAAGTGAAAATGGACTAAAACCTGATTTTTCTAAAGTGGAAGCAATTGTTAAAATGCCAGAACCTACAGATGTGCCTTCGCTACAAAGATTTTTGGGAATGATTAATTATTTAGCCAAATTTATTCCTAACTTAACTACTATTACTGCACCATTAAGACAGTTACTTGAGAAAAAGGTTCTCTGGCACTGGACTGAAAAGCATCAAAAAGCTTTCGAAACACTTAAAGAATTGATTGCAAAAGCACCCGTATTAAAATTCTATGATGTTAATAAGGATGTAACTCTTTCAGTAGATGCAAGTTCTGAAGGATTAGGTGCTGTTTTACTACAAGAAACATTTACTTTAACAAACATA
This sequence comes from Stegodyphus mimosarum, assembly GCA_000611955.2. Lineage (NCBI taxonomy): Eukaryota > Metazoa > Arthropoda > Arachnida > Araneae > Eresidae > Stegodyphus > Stegodyphus mimosarum. Next base: position 47,899 of record KK116323.1, read on the forward strand.
CTTTTGAAACTTAGCAGAATAGTGGATTTGTTGCCAATCTAGAGAAACTAAGCTTTACAACAACAAAGATAACGTCTTCTTTTACTATTGTGAATTAAATTATGCTTAATCCATTCTGAAATTTATTAGAGGAAATAAGTGTTTAAGATTTACTTCGTAATTTTTAATATAGATATTTTGAGTTTTTATGTATTTTTGCCTTGTCGCGAAGTGAGAACTGAATTAACTGAAAGAGAAATAATGAATCGTTCTGTGTAAAACTTTTTTTTTAAATTTCTTTTATACATCGTTTTAGATTTATTATAGTATTTGAATAGAATATGTGGCAGCTATTAGATAATTCTTTAGATGATATTAATCAAACTGTTACTGTGTAAGTACTTACATACAGCTTTGGTTTTGATTTGGCTGTTCGTTTGATTCTACCCAAATCTTGTTAGCTTCTAACGTGCTTTGGTTGTGTTATTTATAACTTATTAATTTTGTACTTTTTAATTACAAAAGGCTCTTTTCAGAACCAATTTTTTTTTTTTAATTTTCTTTAATGGCGTATCGATACTGCGGGTTTCAGGATTGCAAGAGTAAGATTTCGTCGAAATCTGATGGAATACGTTTCTACACGTTTCCTTGAGACGATGTGTACTTAAGGAAGTAATAAAGAAGAGTTTTAGGATATGTATTGTTGAAATTAAAGGTAAAAAATCTGATAATTAAAAGAATTATTCCCCTATATTTTATAGTAACGCAGGTATAAGTTTTAAATAATATTTAAAAAAAAATTTTTTTTTTATTCCCTTTCAGAAATATTCAAAGAAAGTTATGCACTATTTAATGTATTTCACTATTAAAATAAAAAGAGCGCTAATTTGAAATGGACCGAAGTGAGCATTAATTACAAATTCACTTAGATTTTTTTTCATTTAAAAGATGCCTCAGAAGCTAAAAAAATCATGTCATATTTGAGAAAGTATTTTAGGTAGAAGCTCTGTAAGTGTAGAAGAAATAATGCATAATTTTAATGTTAATAACAAAAAACTTTGCTTAAAAATGTATTCTTTTCGTATACTTAGGACTCTGAAATACTGTACAAATAGAAAATATGGTGAATCTTCGGATTATGGTAACTTCGCGATTTTTTGGCGAAAATTTGGCGACCAACCCTGCTACAGCAACCTGCGAAATTTTTTTTTGGCCGCCATTTTGTTTTCACGAAGTAAAGGCATTTTTTTTTTATACTCAACATTTCTTCCAACAATCTGCTAGCCGAATTACGCTTATGCTAGAATTTTTGTGGAATAAAAGTGCTTAATCATGATGAAGATTAGGTGCGAAATTGTTTCTAAGTTCTTATTAGCTAAAATCATGATCGGAATTTTCCGGAAGGTAGTGGAACAAAACACGAATTTGTTTTTACAGGGCAAATTTATATATGAAACATGTAAATAATTTTTCTCATAAATTAGAAACATTTACACGAAAATGCAGGAAAATTTTGTGATCTGTGATTGGAACTGTGTACTTCTCAGATTATTGCTAAAGTTCTAGCTAGTAATTTTTATCGCCTTACTAAAATGTCGCCAAAAGTCGCCAAACTACCAGTTACCATATTCCAAAGATTAGCCGAAAATATATACATTTATATATATAATTACGACGCAATTGCAAAATATTTACATCCAATCGTGTCAAAACCCATTGCGGCCTCTCCATCTTACTTCCAACCTCCATGACGTCACTGCAGAGGAGAGGAGGAGGGGAAAAGATTTAGTTCACATCGCCACCACTGCAGTGGATTGGCGCTGCAATTTGGCGTCATGTTATAGTATGGGAGTGCCGACGCTTTACTTACATACAGCTTTGATATTAATTTTGTGCATTCTGAGCTATAAAATGAATGAGATGTAACGCTGTTAAATGAACTAGCACCAGAGTGTCGCTATGGTAAACAAATATACACTCACGTTTGTGAAAATTGCAACACCAAGAAGGAATCGTCATAATTGAATGCAATTTAATACACAGTTGAGTGGTAGTGGTACAAATAAATGATTAAATGTTCAAAGCAAACAAACAAGAACAAGAGATCAGAATCAGTATTTTGTGTGGCCACCACGCGCCGCAATAAGTGCTGCTACACGACGTGGCATGGAGTCAAACAAAGTTTGAATGTCTGACTGAGGAAGAGCATTCCATATCGTTTGTACGCGTACCCAAAGTTCGTCTGCAGACGCAACAGGACGAGGATCACGAGCAAGACGCCGACCAATGACATCCCACACATGTTCAATTGGCGACATATCCGGGGAACACGCAGGCCAAGGAAGAAGCTGTACCTGCTGCGCTGCAAAGAAGGATTTAACAATCCGAGCAGTATGAGGGCGGGCATTGTCCTGTTGAAATACAGCGCCTGGCAAGCTTTGAAGGAAGGGAACAGCTTCGGGCTGTAGAACTTCACGGATATACCGGTTGCTGTTCAGATTGCCCACAATTCGTAGCAATTGAGATCGTCTATGATATGCTATGGCGCCCCAGACCATAACTCCGGGTGTTCGTCCACTGTGGCGTTCGATAATGCACTCCGGAAGGTGGCGTTCACCGGCATAGCGTCTGACACGAATGCGGCCATCATGGTACCACAAATTAAAGCGGGATTCGTCAGAAAACACGACATGCTGCCAATCAGCACGCCAGTCTCTATGCTGATTGGCCCATTGTAGCCGCAGGCGGCGATGGTCGTGCGTTAGGGGGATCCTGTATAAAGGAGTCCGTGCGCGCAGTCCACACTGCAGCAGACGTCTACGAATTGATGAAGCACACAATGAAACACCTGTAGCTATTGACCACAGTGCTGCCAATTGTCTAGAGGAAGCTGTACGGTCCGTCCGCGCCATGCGGACCAGGTGTCTATCATCGCGAGCTGACGTCACATTTCGGGGTCCACTCCCGGATTTCCGAGTTGTCCGACACTCGTCCGTCCACTGCTTCCAAACGCGCATCACTGTGCTGCTGTTACGCTGCACACGAGAGGCTACTGCACGATACGACAATCCAGCTTCACGAAGGCCGATGATTCTCCCTCGTTCAAACTCTGTAAGTTGTTCAAATCTCGCTCTCTTTCGTCGACGAGGCATAAGTACAGATTGAGTTAACGTTTACCACTAGCAGATAACCACCGATAACCATACACGCCTCGCTACAGCCGTCTATTTATTCGGATCCATCAGCCGTTCAGAGGGCGCTGCTCAGCATACGCATGCGCTACGGATTTGCAATTCTAATCATTTGCATATCATGCGCTACTTTGCATTTCCTGAAAATTTCAGCTCACTCGCGTAAGTCCTTCATGGTGTTGCAATTTTCACAAACGTGAGTGTAGTTGCAGTTTTTAAATTTTTTCTATGAATACGAGTTTTTTTCTACGAATATTGCGGTTGGTAAAAAAATAGTATAACCTTTCATTATTAACATGACACATGACTTTAAGTGATAATGGGATTAGATTTCTAAATCAAACAGAAAGAAACCGAATTTAATCTGTCGCCGTCGCATAGACCGCAGTATCTTTTGTGTGGGGAAAGGACAGGATGACGCCGCGTACATCTTTGAAGAGTTGATTTGAATGAATAATTTTCTCACGTTCTCTCACATAGTTTCTTTTTTTATAATTCTTTTCTCATTCAGAACACAGAAAGGTTCAAAATAAAATATAAATTTTTTTTAATTCGAAGTTTTTTTAAATGTATTTAAGCAAAAATTAATTTCTTAGATATCATAATGTACTTGGTCATATATGGTTAAAAATACATTCACTGAATTTCCACATAACAATTATATCTTGGCATTAAAATAATTTGAAGGAACGGTAGAAGTTATCTCTACATATTGTTGCGTATTACGGGTTCGTGGATTTGAGAGTATCCAATGAGAACACGTTGCAGAACAATAAAAAGCACAATTTATTTACAGGAATCACTATTTACAGCACAGTTCCAAAATTACCTTTAAAAGCGTCGAAAATCTACAATAAATACGCTGAAACAATCAGCAACACAGCTTCAGGCTGTAACTGTAAAGGTAGCTTCACGGCAACACTAAACTTATAATAAACACCGTGGAACAATCACCAATACACTGTCAAGCTATACTGTAAAAATAGCTTCACGGCAAAGCACTATCTCGATTGCTTTCCGTTCACCAAAACTCTCGCGTAGCAGCTATTCTCACAACTAATCACACTGCTCGCAACACTTCACAATCTTCACAATCTTGTAACTTCGCAATCTTAACAACTAACTCGCAACTAACCAACTTTAGAAACGCAAGGGTTTATATAGCTTTTCTTTAAGTTCAACACGTTTCGAGAAATATCTCGACAGGAAGTTATTCTAGAAGCTTCCCGATTGGACCATGGGATATCGCCAATTTGGTCGCCAAATGGGCGATAAAGTCGCCAATCTGGCAACCCTGCCATACACTATTTTATGGCAACCCTAGTGCTATGCCGGAAAGCTTACATACAGGCGCAACCGTCGAATTTTTCGTAACAAGATAATAAAACAAAGAGTCTGTGTGTGTGGGTGTGTGTGTGTGTGGGTGTGTCTTTCGTTCGTGTTGCGAGTAAGCTAATAGACCCAGGGCCACGAAATTTGGTACATAGGTGTATCTACACAAGAGCCAGTGCACCTCGAAGCGATTTTTTCGAAATTAGAATTAGAATATTTTTTATTTTATGTTTTGTGACCAAATGGCGTCATTTTGAGACATAATGGGCTACAGGAAAGCGAGATTTCACTCTATACATTTCATTTTTACATCGTCGTGAAGCGTAGACACTTAGCTATTTTACGAACTTAAAATAAATTTCGTATTTCAATAAATCGATTAAATA
>KK116323.1:53687-63714 GCA_000611955.2 Stegodyphus mimosarum
ATCTAGACAAGATGAAATAGTATCAAATTGATAATTTTCTCTCATTATATGAACAACAATGGCACACAGCCATTGTTGCTGATATCAGCACGGAAAAATGAGGGCGATAATTCTGTGCTGTTTTTAAATTTAATGTTTCTCTTGGATACTGGACGTTTGTCTAGAGAAGGCAGCAGGAAGTTGGTTAATTTATTTATTAGGATGATTAATATTTGTATTAAGGGATATTGCTTATTTCATTGTATGCTTTTAATATGTAATGCATTTTCAACTGAATTTTTTTAACGTTGTTCTTTGTTTCTTTTTCGATAAAATTGTTCTGCAGAGTAAAATTCTGTGCAGTTTTCAAATTTAATGTTTGGTGTTCTCTTTAGGCATTTTTCCGGTACACTTAAAAGCCAGACGAAGGCTGGCCGCGCAGCGGCTAGTATTATATAAATGAAACAAAGAAAAATGATTATATTCATTTCACGTAAATTTTGATTTTATAATTTAGATCTTAAAGCTCGTAATCTTTTCGAGTCCTTCAATTTAAATGACATGGGGCAAAGAACATTATGACAGTTAAAAAATTACATTTTACCGTCTAGTGCATTTAATTAAAAACTTTTTAGTATATTTTGTTTTGTGTTTTTCAGAAACTTCCAAGTGCTTTTCTGCAGAAGGCGGGAATAAGGGAAAGAAATGCTTGCCAAGAGAGAAATAATTTTTAACTGATTTTTTAATTAAACGAAACGAATTGCAAAATAAATATTTCACATATGTATTAAGAACTTATTATTATTATTATCATTAACACATAATTTCTCCCCACTCTTAATACAAGAAACGTTCCTGCTCGGATTATTCATATTTAAGTCTAGAGCAAGAACCTCGATCCTGTAATTGCACTTTAAGGAGAGTTAGTAAAAGCATATCAGAATTAAAAAAATTCTCTTATTTTAATATCTCATGTGATTTACTTTTATAAATTTACGATCGATATAAAATACGTCTTGAAGTCCAGACTTGTACAAAATGTTTGATTTTTGAGAAACATTTTAAAAATTAATCACCGTTTGTGATTTTCCCCAGCATGTATTTCATTCTCATTCCCTAGCAGACTATATATTACTGTATGTATATATGTATGCAAGGATTTTAATCGTGCAAATATGGCAAACTTCTTTGTTATATCTAAATATATTTAATGAGTTACCGTATTTGATCTATAATGACATTAATATGGGATAAAAATGATAATGCACTTTGAATTACGTTTTAATTACTATAATATATTAAGCATTTTTAATATAATACAGATACACTCTGAATCTCACTGAAGTTGAACAACATATGATTTGACAAAATTTAATCATTAAACATATATGTATTAAATATTTAAGTTATCTTAACATGTAATGAGAATATTAAAACCAAAATAGAAAAAATAAACTAGTTCTGATTTTGAAAGTTGTAAAATGTTTTCGGTTAACTTATATAATGGAAAAAGAACTAGAAACAATGGATGTAAACAAAAAATAAACCGGTTCTTTTTTCATAAACTGGTTCATAGAAATACAATGGTATGTAAAGTAATCTGAACAAAAGATCATTTTCAAAGTACTCCTTTCCCTCCCTCCTATCTGTTTCTTTATCTGTGAATGACAGCTTTGTTTGAATTTTTCCTGTTATACAATGTCATTTCGAGCTTGCAGTTGTTCTGCGTGCTGTTTAGAGTCTTTAATTCTCATATTTTTGCTGCATCAAACTTACATATTTTTTTTTTTAGTCAAACATTTTATCTTTTACAAACAGTGTTTTCTGTTCCCCCCTTTTTTCCAATGGATACCATTCCAAGAGAAAAGAAACTGTTGTTACATTAAGTCTTCACTTTCGCAGCTAAGAGAAACATAGATAAGATTGCATATTATATTATAATTGCATATTAATAGAGACATTCGGTATTTGTTTGAAAGCAGGAGGGATGAAAAGTGAACAATGCCCTCACCGGGAGTCGAACCACGGGCCCCTCGAATACGCGCCGAGCGTGCTCACCACTCCACCACGAAGGCATGCGAAGAAGGCGGGAGAAATACCTTATACTATCAACAACATTCTTAAACTTTACAGATATACTAAGAAGACTGATCTAAAAAGAATAGGGAATTTGATTAAAGCTTAAAACTACCGACTGAAATCATGATTTTACATTTAAAAGTTTAAGGAAAACGTCTGGCTCGCCAGTTGTTTATAAACTGAGTTGGTTCAGTCAAGAATCCATGTTAAAGATTTTATAATTCGGCAACTGCTTCTAGAGAAGCACGTCATGAAGCTATTCGACTTTAGTTAAAGCAACTTTCGACAGCCCAGATGAATTAAAATCAGTAGTTATAGGGACAGTTTATTCAGCATGGAAACAAGTATTAGGAAAATGACGTTTCTTACGAATAAGACGCGTTTCACTGCATAGGTCTGGATTTCTGTTGTGACTAATCCTCCTAATCAGAACATAATCTAGATTAGATATACGAAATTATTGTGGCCAAGAGTGAAAGGTTTGCGTCTGTCATTAGCGGAGGCTTCAGGCACTTTACAGTATTAGTTCGCTAGTTCCATCCTAATTTTGACGGAACATATGCGAAGACTAGACCGTTTTTTCCCTACTAACAGTTTCGTGATGGGATTTTTCTTTTGACGGTGTTTCAAATCTTCCATGTGACAAAGACTATGCTAACATTCATACCTTCCCTGGGATTCTAACCCGTTCCCAAGGATATCATAGCAAGCTTCCCCATCACAATAAAAAACAGAGTAGCTTACGATATGCAAGGACATCATATCGTCAAGGTGACTCACCAGAATCAAATAGACCATATCTTACAAACTCAGAAAATTAAATATTCTGGAGTTGTTTTCCTGAACACGGAACCGGGATTTTTATACCCATCACTAGTATAATGCGCTCAGAAAATACACCGAGATTGTAAAAACAAGAGACATCTTTTATTGAATGAATGACCTGATAAATGCAAACAATTTAAAAATTTATAGCAAGACCTTGCGTCATGTCCAAATCTAAGGAGCGAGGCTCTTTTAGAAGCATCAAATCGGTGTCTTTGAACGTCAAGGAATCTCACCTGGTTCTTAATCCAATCGAAAATCCTTAGTTGTTGCTTTGGTTGAAAGGCTGGGGGGGGGGAACAATCTTAATAAATTTCTTAATTTCCAGGATCGTAAAACCCAATGTCTTTGGTATCGTGATGCCACGAAGTTAGATTCGCCACAGAGAGATGAAATGGATGTAATAAAAGGTAGTTAATCAATAACACAACGTGTGAAAAAATTTACTAAGCAAAAGGAGAGCCTATTTCAAATATATTAAGTTTGCGATTTGTAAACACGAATTTCATTAAAATCATTTTTTAATTCGGTGTATTCAAATTAATGGCAAAATAAATGTACTTATTTTGATTTGCAAAATTTGTGAACTGTTTATTTTCACTATTGTTTATTATTAGTAGCATTTATTTTTCTTGGTTATAAAACATCTGAAATGTACTGCTAAATTTTTCAAAAGAATAAAAATTAGCAGCATCATTAATTTTTAATTATGAAATTAAACTGCTAATGCTTTACGAAATTAAAGATCACGATACTTTAAGCATTTTTATTATTTCAACTATATATGCGTTATTAAGTGTTTTGTACTAAATTAAGTGCAAATAAAAATGTACAAATTAGTTAAATTACTTTAATTTTATATCTAGAATCATCCTACAAAATTTTCTTGGTACTTTTTACCATCAATGCTACCTTGCCTCAAAAATGTAGGAAATTTTTTTTAATTATCTTCCCTAAGCAATGAGGCTATAATGCAAACAATGAAGATGAGAAAAGGTTAGTTGCCTTTCTGTGGACAAAATGCAGCGCATTCTTATGAGTTACTAAAAGAAGTACTACTAGGGGGCGATCTCATTAAGGATCTGGTTATAGCACGAAGTGACGGAATAAAAAAGGCAAGTTAAACAAAAAGGAGAAATACAAAAGAGGTCAATAATAAGGAGAGAAATAAAGGAGCCAGTAAATATTTCACAGCAAGTTTGATGGAATATTAACCGGTCAAAAGACTCATTGAATTTCACAAAAAAAGAAAAAAAAAGTTCAGCAGTTTTCTTTTCAATATGTGTTCATGCTTCATGTTATCGTTTTTTGATAATAGCAAACACGTAATAAAGGTTTTGTTTAGGAAATATTAGTTTTTTAAAAAGAATATGCCCTTTTCTTTAAAAAAATAACATTAAAAAAGATAATTAGTCCAAAAGGGACTTTAATCCCGAATGGGATACTAGTCTTGAAACGGCATTTTGCGTGGAACTTCTTAAATGAATTATATGGCTTTTCAAATTGTTGCCACCAAAGATTATAGCTCTGCATTATGTTTAAAGAAATTAAATAATGAAGAATCTGCATGAATGTAAGTATTTTTCTCACAATGTGGAGAAACAACGGTACCTAGCATAATCAAATTTTGAATAACGTAATCCTCCACCCGAACATGGGCACGCGAAAGCAGAATTTTGAATTTAGAATTTCTTTTATTATCTACTTAATATTTTGCACAACTTTTCCTTCTATTCATTTTTTGATTAACAAAACAAACTTAACGATTTCAAAGCGAGCAGTGGCAACACAGTACGGAATAAAACATTTTTAATTCCAGCGCGCGAGACTGCCTATCGAAAATTCTAAAGATATGCTGTTTTTAAAAATTTTGAGATTTTCTTGTTGAATGGAATTTTATATGGCGTTATAGCTAAGAACCTGCCATTTTATAAATAAACACATAAAAAGTTAATAGTAAAAAGACAAAAAAATATTTTGTAAAGCCTTCTTAGTAAGAAAACTGAACATTGATACGATAAACTGAGAAAAGATTGAAAAAAAAAACACATACACAGAAAATTCTTATGCTAACACTTAACGCTGCACCGGGAGTTCTAAACGTATACTGCTGCGCTTCTTTTAAAATTTTTGTAATTTTGCTGTTGAATTGTATATGGCGCAAGTGCGAAGAAAATGGTGCTTAATTATAAAGCTAAAAAGACAAAAAACGTAGGTTAGAAGGAATGAGTATAACAGCAGACTGGTAATCTTAGTCATAGCGGAACAAACATTAATAAACCCTTTAATATCTGAAACCCTCTAGACCCCCCTTTTAATGTATTAACATTTTAAATAAATTATTATTATTCCCTTTAGCATAGTGTTATTCTTGCTATGTATTTCGCATAGTTATTCCCTTTCAAATATTATTATTTCTGCAATATAGCGTTGCTATTAATGAGATTCAAAATTTTTCTTTTATCTTCTATATTGTTGAGGACTATAGATTCGAGGAGATCTTCAGTAACTGCATAAAATAAGCAGGAAGAAATGGATTTCTATTCAAACTATAAAAGCTCAAGGAGAAAAGCAGAGATAAGGCCCATAATATTCACATAAAGAACTTTAAAGCGATAATAATTACTCAGCTAGAGCCCAATATAATTGCGCAGTTTTCAACTGACTATTCAGTATCTAGTTTATAATACACTCATGTCCCATATTTATCTTTGCATATCCCAAAACATTATTCCAGGAATTACCTAATCGATGTGATTCATTTTTGCAGGTAATGTGTGTAAAAGAAGCCTAATTAGAATTATCCAATGAAAAGTGATCAAACGGTTTCTGATATGCAAGTCAATGATCTGATGGTGAATCAAGCGCTTTGTGCGAAATGAAGATCTGCGCAAATCTGTGAAATATAGTGTTTAATTTCAGTGTGTAGAGACTCAAAGCGGTTTGTTAAGGGGGTCGAAGAATCATTTGGAAGAATCTGTGAAGTGACGAATCATCGGCCATTTAGATGCAGTTCAGACAATCATGAAAGCAGTGAGATGTGTGAATACTTCGAGGCAGACAGTCTGTACGCCACAGAAACAATTTCAGATCTCTGGAACTGTTATAAGGATATATGGACAAAGTCGTAATCGAAGAACAACTACTTCTCAATTTCGACATCTGGCATTAACTGCTCATCATAGTAAGAAATCTACTGCTCGGCAGTTAAGTTCAGAGCTTGCAGCCGCCACTAGAACAGTTGCATCACAGCAAACTGCATATGGAAGACTTAATGAAAACGGCATTTTTGCCAGAAAGCCAAGGGTATGTCTTTCACTGTCCTCACAGCAAAAAAAAAAGATCTTTTTTATTCACATAATCATAAAATTAATTTAGTAGCTGATTAAAAAAGAAATAAAGTAATCTCCTGTGAAAGTAATCTTATTGTCTGAAGTGTATCTTATTCGCATTATGCAAGTAAGGAGTAAGTACTATTGTTATTCTGATTTGCTAGTAATGGATTGAAAGAAGAAAATATTTATGAGAATTTTAAAATAGAGTTATTGTATTCTATACAAAGCGAAGCATTTATTTTATTTTAAGATCACGTGTTGACTGGGCACACATGGTAATTTGCATCATCAATTAAATTTGGATAATACCATAACATTTGGTATAACATTATTTTATTACACCATATCTTCATTATAACACCTACATGTAAGTACTTCCTATGATAGTATTCCATAAGTTTCTTTAGCTTGTGGTCATCTGGCAAAACTATACGATATTTCTGATTATAGCACAGATTTGGCTGACTCAAACGCTGTCCAGCGCGGATGGCGCCGTTTTCATTTAAAACGGATTAAGAAGTCTTTACTTACTTTTTAGCACGACAGTTGTTCCTGTTTGAAAAGAGGCAATTTTCGAAGAGAAAACATTCACCTGAACGCTGGAAATTAGAACATCTCGATCATTATATATTTCTTCTGACGTTAGTGGTCCTATTTGTTGGTCAGCTGGATTTATTGCATTATGTATGAACTTCAAAAAAAATTTGTAACTCTGATTAATTTCTAATAATTATTAGTCAAGTTTAAGAAATCGTCTAAAACATCAATATCCGCTGTCATAGAGTATCCACAGGAGGTCGCAAGTCCTTTAGAAAAAGATCGTCTGTAAAAATTTGTAATTTCTAATCTGGGCTTATATGTCTCATCTAGCATTTGAAGTTTTCTGTAAGCTGCTGAATGCCTGGAACCATCTTACTTACAAAATTGTGCCACTCAAGAGATATCGGTTCGGGAAGTGGTTTGTGTCAGTCAGTTTAAAGAAATCATAATCTTTGCATAAATATTTTAGCTCTGGTTATGACTGGTCCAACTAACGCCAGGGGGTCGTAAATGCGAGCTGTATCCTACAATACTGCTACTTTGGTGTACGTGCTGCCAAATGGACACTTTAAAGAAGAAAGAATCACTATGTGTGTTCCATTGCACTTTCATCTTATCTGTATCATAATCCTATCTGTAAGTAGTAGCGCTATTACTTCTTTACATGAGGTAGCGTTAAATCTTTTACAAATTATGCAAGCTTTTAGAACTGATTTCACGCATCCTCTTCCTTTGATGATAAAATATTTCTCTCGAAGATACGATGACGTGGTAGCTACTTCAAAGTGATATAATCTCTCATATGCATCCATAATCAGCAACTTAACAAATTTGGATTTGTCAGGAAGTACCCAAGGGTGTTTTTCTCGTTCTTGGAATTTAGAGAATTGCAGTCTACCTTTCAGCACAAGCAATCCACTTTCATCTAATTCGGGATTAAGATTACATAAATTTGATTCCTTCCAGAATAATTTCGCTTCATATCTATTATTAACGAATTTTAAATCGTTTTCAAATTTATCAATAATTTCTTTATCTATTTTCGAAAATTCATCGTCACTTATACCAATTGCTTTAAAGTACCATAATTTCTTTAAATCTTCCTGTTCTGCATTCTCAACAGCTAATCTGAAAACGGACGCATTTTTATTTTTTTCCTTTTCGTCATTATTCATGGAACCACAGAGCGACCATCCAAATAAGCTTTCATATAAAAAAGCGATTTTGTTATTTTTTCTACTGTCCCTGGATTATTTATCTGCCAGAGATGATCGGCGTCTATCAATAACTGCACTCGAAAGCCGCACAACGTATTCAAACTAAACAATTAGTGTGTTTTCAATTTGCTTTTGACATCTTTGTTTAGTCTAGGGCAGCGGTTCTTAACCTTTTGACTAACGCGTACCATCTAAACAAAAATTGAAAAAGTTCAGTACCACCACCACATTTTACAATGATCATTTTTCACTTTCTCAATAGAATTATCGAAGAAAATACATTTTGCCATTTGTACAACCTATTGCCTATTTGCATTAAATATGGACACATTTAAAAATATCAGATTAAAAATTGGTTACTATTTTAATTATGAAAAATTTAAGGTATAATACTTTAATTATAAAATTTAGTGCAAAATTTGGGCCTGTTTAAGAGATAATGTTTTTTATGCGTGGTCTTATTTCATTTCATTTTAACCGTAAATTAGGATTCATTTTTAATTTTGTTCTATATCTATTTTTCAAATATAACATGGATGAAAATCCTTGTTCACACGAATAAGCTGTGAAAAAAGGCAATAAAAATTGCATAGGTTTATTGGAAATGCCTTAGAATTCTTTTTTTTTTTTTTTTTTTGGTTAAAAAGCAGAAAGTTCACAACTGTATTATTTTTTAAATCTTATCACTGCAAATTTCTGTCAATTGTTGTTTTTCTTCACGAGAAAAAATTTCAGGTACACCGCGAAAAAAAAGGGGGGGGTACAGTTTTATAGCTTCCGTTCTACCGGGCCAATTCACTAAATTAAAATTGCGTTTTTCATGTCTCGAAAGTGCGACTTAGGATATATATTAGATTTATATTTAACATTGTTCTAACATAGGTATTTTGACACAAATGGGTCTTTTTCTGAAATAACATACCAATGTTTTCCCATATTTCGATTCTAAGACTCAAATTATGACTAAACATTAAATTTTGTAAAATTTGGCCCGAAAGAAAAGTTATGGAGAAATTCAAAAATTCGCGTTTGCCAAGAATAATTCACTTGGCGAACTTCTTGACACATGGCAACCTATTTTGCTACGCCTTCCATTGTTAGGAGCGGAAAAAAAGTCACATCGTTCACTTTCAAATAATTTTAGAAAAGTGCGTAAACCACATTAGATGTTATTATCGCTTCCAACAAATACACAAAATTTCAAAATCCGCCGACATATAAATTCACGTATATCTTCGAAAATTTTGAATAAAAAGCTGTAATGTTTTGCAGGTATACTTAGAAATAAATCTACTTTAAGGTAATGATAGAAATTTTATAGGTTACTAGCCGCTGAGCGGCCAGCCTTCGTCTGGCTTTTAAGTGTACCGGAAAAAGGCCTAAAGAGAACACTAAACATTAAATTTGAAAACTGCACAGAATTTTACTCTGCAGAACAATTTTATCGAAAAAGAAACAAACAACAACGGAAAAAAAATTCAGTTAAAAATGCATTACATAGAAAAAGCATACAATGAAAAAGCAATATCCCTTAATACAAATATTAATTATCCTAATAAATAAATTAACCAACTTCCTGCTGCCTTCTGTAGACAAACGTCCAGTATCCAAGAGAAACAATTAAATTTAAAAACTGCACAGATTTATCACCCTCATTTTTCCGGGTGGCAATAGTGCTGATATCAGCAACAATAGCTGTGTGCCATTGTTGTTCATATAATGAGAGAAAATCCTGAATTTGATACTATTTCATTAAAAAAAATCATTCGAATTTTGAAAAATCGATGTGCACTGGCTCTTGTCTAGATGCATCCTGCGTACCAAATTTCATAAGCCTGGGTCTATTATCTTACGCGCAGTACGAACGAAAGACCCCTACACACACAGAAAGACTCGTCCTTTTAAATATAGATATATAAATGAATTAAACAATTTACCTTTGCAAAAAGAAACAATCTTTCAATTTCTTAAACTGTTCAATAGAGTGAAATCTCGCTTTGCTATAGCCCATTATGTCTTAAAATGACGCGATTTCGTCAGAAAACATAAAAT
>KK116323.1:64934-94780 GCA_000611955.2 Stegodyphus mimosarum
ATTTTGTGTCTACCTATATTAGAACAATACTACATATAAATCTATTACATATCCTAAGTCGCGCTTTCGAATGGAAAACACAATTTGAATTTCTTCAATCGGCCCAGTAAACCGGGAGCTATAGAACTGATCCCCCCTTTTTTTTCTCTTTTTTTTGTGTAGTGTACATTTGTATATAGTGGATTCCTAATCCAATTCTCTTTTTCATAATCCTCGGCAAAATACATGTTGGAATAATTTATCAGTGACAAACAATGATTTTTAATGTCGGATGCTAATTGTTCTTTTACTTTCAAATTATTTTCGGTTAGAAAAATTCCTAAAGTGGTACAAACCTTAAAAATATTATTATACAGTTTTTTGATTATTAACTCGAGTTTGTCAATCATTGTATTTATTTTATCTCTAATGATAAACAAACAAGCATTTTGTCCTTGCAATCCTAAATTTAATTCATTTAACTTTCCAAAAATATAAGCTAAATATGCTAAACTCGCTAATTATAATTCACTAAATAAACAATTTTGCAATTGAAATTTTGAATCATGGAGGAAAATTTGAATTTCTGATCGAAGTTCAAAAAGACGATTTAAAAATTTGCCTCTGGACCTTATTTCGGAATATAACAAAAGCGTTTCATGTTCACTGCAATTCTGTTGGCATAAAATTGTAAATATTCTTGAATTTAAAGCTCGGCTTTGAATAAAATTAATAATATTCACTATCATCGCTCGTGTTATTGGCATTCAAATCCCACTTCATTGGAAACGATTTTCAATTTTTCGGGGATTGTTTTGGCTACTAAAGCTTGACGATGAATGCAGTGAATAAATTCAGTTTCAGGTGCAATTTTCTTTATTTGAGAAAACACTACTGAATGTTTTCCTGTTAAAGACCGAGCTCTGTCACTGCATACGGCACTGCACATATTCCAAGACATAAAATTGCTAATTACTTTGAAAATTTCATTTCCAGTTGCTCGATCATGATTCATAAAATAAATATTCTTCGGCAGGCAATTCGTTTAGCTTCTTCGAAACGTATGTAAACTAATAATTGAACAAAGTTAGTTATATCAGCATTTTCATCCAATTGCAATGCGAAATACTAACTGTGTTTTATTTTTTGAATAAATATGCCTCTCTTGTGGAATTTGCCGTTTCACGAATTCGTAGGCTTACTGTATAATTTTACTACGGAATTACTAAGTTCATTAGCCGCTTTTCCTTTGAATAATGTTAAAACAGTATCTTTAGCTGCTGGTAATAGAAGGTTTTCTCCAATAGTGTCAGCCTTAGCACTCCTGGCAATTCTTAGGCTTACTAGGTAACTAGCTTCCAAAGTTTCTTCACTTGAAGTAATAAAACGTTTCATTACTTGTTTAATATTTTTGAACTCCGATAACTTCCTCTTAAGATATTTTTTCAGATATATTCTTTAAATTGGGATTTTTAGATGCAGCCTGTCTTTGAAAAAATGATGATTTCATAATTTCATTGGTTAATTCACCGCAAACACATTGAAGTTCAGGGTCTATTTCATCTTCATTCCAAGTAAATACGAATTATAAATTACTCTCATTATATTGTTAGGGATTTTGTATTTATTTATCTCTTTATTTAGGACTGTAATTAAAATTGTTTTATTTTCCCATGCAACGCAGACGAATTTGAAAAGAAAGCTACGTCGGAAAAGTAAAAATACAAGAGAGCGTGCATTTAATATTTAATGAATAAATATCTCGAAATTGCTGTTGCCATGCAGAAACATCGAGAAAATAGATTTTACCAGAATATTCTCGTGAATAATTAACAAGCCTATAAAAGCCGAATTAAAACACCTCAGCTCAGTTGCTGTTGTTTTAAATGTATATTTACTTGGCGCTGTTATTGATTGTAGCGAATTCGCTGTGAGATTGGATTAACTTCCTCTGTTTTGAATTGAGTTCTGTTTAACGTTTGAGATATTGTGATATTGTACGAATTTCTCTGAGGAAATATTTCAGCATTTTGTTTTATTTCTTGTGAAAAGAATAAATTTTGTTAACTTTTTACCGGCTTGTGCATTAAATCTATTACGAACCCGTACGCACGCAATAATTTTTGTTGTCAGAAGCGGGATTTGAATGCCAATAACACGAGTGATGGAAGAACAGTTAAGAGTGCTGATGGTAGCCTTTTGCTGCATTTAAAGACGAGATGAAAGGTCCTGTTAAAGAAGAAATGAGATCCCTTACAGAAGAGAGGAGAAATGACCAAGATTCCGTCAAAGAGGAGATGAAAGCCATTCAAGCAGGTCGAGAAGAAACGAAAAAGTAAATTACGTGCATAGTAGAAAACAAATTTGAGGCTATGGAAGGTAGAATAGACTTGGTTGAAAATAAAGTTGTACAAATTGAAGAAAACGTTTCTTCAACGAAAGAGCAAATAGCAGAGAGTTTCGGCCGTGGAACAACAAATAGGTTACAGAGTTTCTTGTGCCAAAGAAGAAATCGAAGGACGAGTTTGAGCCATTTAACAACAAATTGATGACAGGGTTTCTTCGGGTGACAAGGCAGTTGATGCCTTAAAGAAATTCGTAGCGACAGCAGGAAGCAATTCTGATGGATTTAAATTTTTATCCCTGTCTTCTCGTTCCTCCATAAAGTTATCTGCGCATGATGAGAAGACCTCCTGGCAAGTGTATAAGATACAATTTTCTATAGTTGTGGCTGCAAACGGATGGGATTCCTTAGCTAAGACCTGTCACCTCGTCGCTTCTCTGAGAGCAGACGCAGCGGATATCCTGCAGACGGTTTCAGCAAACCAGGGACTAGACTTCGAAGCTCTGTCCGGCGAGCTGGGCTTCGGGAAGAAATGCTGGAAAGACTACAGTAGGCTTAAATTAAAATCCCGTCAACAGAAGCCCACCGAAACACTCCAGGAGGTCGCTACCGATGTTGAAAGCCACCGCCTATCTCACCCCTCGCTTTTTCGGAGTGCCCGACAGAAACAAAGGAAATCCTGTCCCTGCAATACTTCATCGACGGCATCCGGGATTCTGAAATACAGAAAGCACTGCGAATGGCTGATGTAAAGGAATGGCTGATGTAATGGCTCTGGTGTACGCCATGAAATTCGAGGCAACCCAGCAAGTAACTTGAAGAGACTAACACTCAATCAGAGCTGCGCAAGTCCAAGAGCCAGTGAATCAAATGGCTGCTATCCTAGATGATTTAACAAGACAACTGAAAGCCTTGCAACGGAATATTAGTGACAAGAAACCGACCGTAAAGTGCTGGAAATGCGGTGCTGAAGGGCACATACGAAGAATATCCAGAACACTCCAGGGCACGGGTGTTAAAACCGTGCCTATTAAGAAGGAGAGAAACTATTTAGTAGCCATTTCGCGGGCCGGAGTTTGCCAGACATGGAAAGCCCCAGTTTAAAGCGCTTCAGCCTTCTGCAGTGAGTGGCGGCAGTAATGGACTTTTCATCATGGGACACATCAATGGAATTCCCTGCAATATGACGATCGACACGGGAGCCAATGTTACCATCATCAGAAACGATTTGCCTTAACACCTCGTAGGTAAACTTACGTTACCGTCCAGACTATTTCAGGCGAGAAGATCGACATCAACGGAAAATTATACGTTAACATCACGTTTAGAAGTTCCACTTATCATCACATGGCATATGGGGCGGTTATCACAGAACCTTGTGTACTCGGATTGGACTTTCTAAGAAAATACAATTTTTCCTTGGACTTTAAAAATAACTGCATTCTGCCTCTGAGGATATAGCTTTATTCGGAATTAATGATGAAGAAGGGAAATCTGTCCACAAAATCATAGCACAAGACAATATCACAATACCAGCAAGAATAGAACTTTTACTTCTTGGATCCATGGCCGAAAATAGAAATTTACGCTACGGCATCATCGAATATCCCAAGAACTGTAACAGCTGGAAAGGAGTACCAGTAGCCTCAGCACTCGTGGACTATCGAAAACGGTTCTCCCGTGAGAGTTGCCAATGTAACTGAGAAGGCGAGCGTTATTAAGATAGGTGAAGTAGTTTCAGCATGTACTCCAGTAACCAGCGTTAAAAGAAACAATAATATCCCAGAATACATGTCTTCAGATAGAATTACATCAGAGCTATTGCAGAATGCGCAATTAAACGATGAAGAGAGGAATGTTGCGGAAAGCGTCATTCAAGATCTTCAAGATGTTTTCTCCCGCTCGTCTTCTGACCTGGATCGAACCAGTTTGATGCAAAATAGAATCGGTACCGGTGATCATCCACCAACCAAGCAGCATCAAAAACGTCTACCAAGCAGGAAGAGGTACGAACACTTTTAAAAGACATGCAAGTACTCTCTTTCCGGAAGCAAGTGGTTCTCGACACTTGATTTAAAGAGTAGGTATTGGCAGGTGGAAGTGCATCCTGATGACCGAGAAAAGGCGGCATTTACTACAGGACAAGGACTTTGGTAGTTCAAGGTGATGCCGTTTGGTCTATGTAACGCGCCGGCTACATTCGAACGCCTAATGGAGACTGTTTTGAAAGGTCTTTCCTACGGAGTCTGTCTGATATACCTGGATGACTTCATTGTCGTCGGGAAGAGTTTCGCAGAACATCTAGAAAATCTTACAAAGGTGCTTCAGAAACTGAAAGAAGCCAATCTAAAGTTGAGTCCCGTTAAACAAAAATTATTCAAGCAGGAAGTGACTTACCTCGGACATGTCATCTGTGCTGAAAGTGTGCGCAAGAATCCTGAAAAAGTGTCAGCAGTTAAAGACTGGAGACGTCCCAAATATGTCCACCAGCTGAGAAGCTTTCCAGGGCTTTGCACCTACTATAGGAGATTCGTAAAGGATTTTTCTTCAATCGCAAGACCCCTTCACAAACTGACAGAGAGCAAGCAAAAGTTCTTGTGGACAAAATGCAATTAAGATCCTGAAGGAAGCCTTAACATCTGCTCCAATCCTGACGTATCCTCAGCTCGTCAGACCACTTATTCTCGACATGGACCCTAGTAATGAAAGTGTCGGCGCTGTTTTATCCCGAGAAACAGAGGCCCAAGAACGTGCATTGAGCAAGTGCCTGTCTAAACCGGCGAAGAATTACTGTGTCATCAGGAAAGAGTTGCTCGCCATAGTCAAAGCCTTAGAACATTCCCAACATTTATACGGCAGAAAATTTCTGCTCCGCACGAATCATGCATCATTGGCCTGGCTTTTAAATTTCAAGAATTCTGAGGGTCAAATAGCCAGGTGGATATAGAGACTCCAGAAATATGACATCACTATCCGTCATCGGAAGGAATCATCGCCCAGAAACGCTGACACCTTGTCTAAAAGACCTAGCCCAGAAAACTGTCGATATTGTTCCAGGGTCGAAGCTAAATACCAGCTGCTTAAATCAAGTCGCACGACAAATTACAACATCAACATCGGCTGATCCAGACCCATGGAGTGACAAAGAAGTCAGGAAAGACCAGTTGGAAGACCGTGACATTAAAATCATAATTGATTTAATGGAGACCTCAAACAGAAAACCTACCTGGCAGAACATTTCGAGCTATAGTCCCAGGACAAAACAAGATTTGGTTCCCTGGGTATCACTCCCTATTCGAAACGGCGTCTTGTATCGGAAATTCGAATCGGACGATGGGAAGACTTTCCGATGGCAACTGATACTTCCAAGATCCCGGATTCTGGATGTTCTTAAGGAACTATATAGCGGCCCTACGGGAGGTAACTTCGGAATAATGAAGACTTTGCAGAGAGTTCGTGAGCGCTTCTATTGGAATAATGCAAAGAATGATGTGCAAAAGTGGTGCCGATCTTGCGATGCCTGTGCAGGTCGGAAAGGACCGAAGAAACGCAGCCGAGGGAATCTACAACGTTGCAATGTAGGACCACCTTTTGAACGTATCGCCTTTGACATCTTAGGACCACTGCCACGAACTGTTAATGGCAACAAATACATCATTGATTACTTCACCAAGTGGCCTGAAGGGTATCCTGTTCCTGATCAAGAGGCTGTCACAGTGGCACACATGATGATGCAACACTGGATTTCTAGGTTCGGAGTGCCTCTTCAGTTACATTCAGATCAGGGGCGGAATTTTACCTCAACAGTAATCAAAGAACTCTAAGAGCTACTCGGCATTGACAAAACCCAAACGACGCCTTTACATCCCCAGTCGGACGGTATGGTAGAGAGGTTCAACCGAACCATCCTTAATAACCTCTCCTTAGTTGTTTCTAGAAACCAACAGGACTGGAACACGAAGTTACCACTATTTTTACTGGCTTGCAGCAGTGCTGTCCATGAGACTACCGGCTATTCCCCATCTCAGATGCTCTTCGGCCATGACCTTCGTCTGCCTTGATATCTCTTATTTGGTCATCCTGATGATGCGCGTTCATCGTCTGAGGACTATATCTCCAGGCCCGGTTTGAAGTTATGCATAAGTTTGCACGAGAGCGAGTCAACTTGGTGACGGAGAAGATGAAGTCCCGATACGACACCAGAGCCACAGAACATCCTTTCAACGAAGGAGACAAGGTGTGGTTGTGGAATCCGACTCGACGCAAAGGACTCTGTCCGACAATACAGTCACCTTGGCACGGTCCGTACACAGTCCTAAACAGTATTTGATTTGTACTTAGTATCTGATAGTATTTGATTTGCATTTAATATTTGATAGTACTTGATTTGTATTTGGTGTTTGGTAGTATTTGATTTGCTGAAAGATACTTATTACAATTATTGTTTATTTTGTTATTGTAATGTAATGTTTACTATTGCATTGATGCCTTAGTTGCAAGGTTGGCTTCCTGTCCAGGGATTGTATTGCCCGGGAAGTGCAGTCCTTGGGAAGGGGGCAGTGTTACGGATTTTGTATTTATTTAGCTAGTTATTTATAATTGTAATTAAATTTGTTTTATTTTTCCGTGCGACGCAAACGAATTTGAAGAGAAAGCTACGTCGGATAAGTAAAAATACAAGAGCGCGTGCATTTAATATTTAATAAATAAATATTTCGTAATTGCTGTTGCCATCCAGAAAACCGAGAAAATAAATTTTACCAGAATGTTCTCGTGAATAATTAAAAAGCTTATAAAAGCCGAATTAAAACAATGTTCAGTTGTAACAATGTTCAGTTGTTCAGTTCAATAACTCAGCTCAGTTGCTGTTGTTTTAAGGGAACTGTATATTTACTTTTCGCTGTTATTGATTGTAGCGAATTCGCTGTGAGATTGGATTAACTTTCTCTGTTTCGAATTGAGTTCTGTTTAACGTTTGAGATATCGTGATATTGCACGAATACTTCTGAGGATATATTTCAGCATTTTGTTTTATTTCTTGTGAAGAGAATAAATTTTATTAACTTTTTATTGACTTGTGCATTCAATCCGTTACGAACTCGTACGCACGCAACAATATTTTCTATAAACAATTTCCTTTTCTTTTCAATATTCCTAGTAGAACATGTGATGGATCCATGATTTTTCCGCTTAATCAGTCCTAGCTATTTTTCCATTTTGAAAATCTAGTTTTGTTTTATTTATTATTTTTTAACAAATGTTTAATTGCACAATATATTACGAGTTCTTCAAAAAGAAACGGCGATATTCTCAAGTCGCATAGAAAGCTGAAGAAAACAAAGCAACAAGAAGACATTCTAACTGAAAAAAGAGCAATATGATCCAGGAAATGGTGGCGATCTAAAGTGTGCACCTGCTAATAAGTCGATTCACTCTAAAAGAATTAAGGTGCGCAAAGGACTCTGTCCGACTTTACATCTCTTTACATAACCTCATTTATGACAAATTTTGTTATGTCTATGATTAGAATAATATTTGCGAAATTAAAAACGGATTATTTTGCCTAAGCCTATGAGCGGAATCCTTGAACAAAGCTCAGATCGCATAAATTAACGAGCGTTAGAGAAAAAACTTAAAACAGGAAGCTGGGGTATTTAATTTTTTAATTAGTAATTAAAAATACTTCGTTTCTTTGCGTACCACCTATTTTTCTCTTGCGTACCACCGGTTGAGAATAGCTTGTCTAGGGAATAAATCATCGCAGTTGCAGTTGTGTTTGTCACCAACGCCTCAATGCATGCATTTCGCTCTGGGATTTTCACATTCTGTGAAGTAACCTTAACAATGTCATAATTATTTTTTTTTTTTGCTTTAAGCGCGCCGAAAGAGTACACTTATAATTTTTCACTACTAGGGGTTTCAACTATGCTATCAATTCTTTCGTAAAAAATGTCGGTTGACTGCCACTGTCAAAAAGACACAGAGCAAATTTCGACTTTAAATCGGGTGATATTTTTACGCAACATGTTTGCGTTATAACTTCATTAAATAAATCTGAGTTTTTTAGTTTTTAATCTCACATTGAGAAACAGAAGTTGCTATAGTATCACTTTCATTTTTTAGAAATTTCAGGGGGCCTTCCTTTTGGTTTCATTCATAACGAAACATGAAACTTCCTACCGCATACCTTCAAGTCTTCGTTACGTTTTAAACAATTAATTTCACGGCTAAAAGTTGCATGTTGAACTAATTTAATTAAATGGTTAGATGAACTTATTATTTTTTCTGTTGTTAACTTGCTCATTTGTCGATTCTTAGGACATTTGATATTATTTATAAATCTGCAAATATAAATAAAAACACGTACAAGTTTAGTAAAACTGTTACTAATATTTAAAAAATCCTCAATGAAGTTAGTAGTAGTGTTAAAAACTAAAACAGGATTATAATTAGTCTTTTATTCATTAGAATAATAATTATCAGTCATGTTAATAGGTTCCTTAGAAGATGAAATGTTCGAGTTTAAAAATGAAGGGCCAGTCCATCACATAAGAGTTGTGCAGGGTCGCACTCATTCCTCTAGATATGAAGTGAGCTGGATTGCTTTCTGAAGAAACATGTCTCCAATCACAGTCAGGACATTGCTAGTTGATTAGTTTAACTCGGTTGGACACACTTTCATGAGGGATTTTTATCTATGTAATTCACACTCCTGAATGCATGTAATTCAATCATTACGGGATTTGTAATGATCACATGCCTAGGAACCTTTTGATTTAAAAAGGGAAGTTAGGTTAAGAAATTTAACCATTCCTTCAGATCATTGAGACGAATCGGATCAGCCGATTTTAATTTGTTTTCCATAGATTTTGTAGAAATATCTTTGCCCTTGTAATTACTGGACCAATTAGTCCGAGAGGATCAAACAGGCTTGCTATGGAAGGTAGAACATCTCTTTTTGTGAAACTTGCCTTTGATTCTATATTAACCTTAAAGGTTAATCAAATTTCAACAAAAAAGAAATAGCATCAAGCTAAAAAATTGATGCTTAAGCAAACAAAACAGTTTTTAACCAAACAAAAGTTTTTATTCTTAAAACTGTGTAAAATCGATATATTGTGAGAACAATGACAGCTTCTGCACAATAATCAGATTACGTCTTTTTAAACCCCCCTTTTTCCCCATTTTCTTATAAAATCCTATGCACTCTTTTAACCAAACAGTGAAATACTTCCGCAGATTTTAGAAAGCGGGATAAATATTTGAGTTGAATAAACGTGTAGTGGAATAGAGTGTATTAAAGCTGGAAATTCTGGGTTAAAAGTGCGTTTAAAAGTAGAATAGCGTCGAAAGGACTTTTTTTTTTAGTTTTTGTTTTTCTACATATAATTCTGCTTTTATACCTTAGACACATCGCTAAAGAACGTGTGTAGAAAAAAGAGATAGTATCTGTGAAAGAAGAAAAAGATTGATTCCGGATCTAAAAATAAGCAAGAATAATTAAAAAAAAAGCTGAAAATATTCGTTTTAAGCTTATTTTATTTTAACAAAATATACACATGTAAATAATATGCAGTGGAAATGTATATTAAAGTAAATTTGCATTTGAAATGAAAAAAAAACTTCATGAATCATTATTAAATCTGTTTTACACATAGCAATACTTTATTCATTTTCCCTTTCTAACAATACACAACGCATAGGTTTACGTGCTACTGTTCACATAACTTCGCCCTACTGTGCTATCATCAAAGCTGTAAACATCGTCTTCGCCCTTTCTATACGTTCCTGAGCAAAATAACGGAATTAGAAATTCGGACCGTTTACTATTCTAAGAGTAACAGAGCAAATATTCTGATAAAAGTTTGGTTTGACTACTGCCACTTAAATTATCCCTTCATATTTAAATAAAATGGAAAAAGTAAATGCTTTGAAATATCATTCCCATGTTTATTATTAAAAAAATCTTATGCGCGCACCATACGACTTCCTTGCACGGAATATTAAATTATACGCATTTTTTCCTGTATTTCACTTAAACTTATGTCTTCGAATTTCATTATAGATATATTTCTCATTCAATTAATTCAGTTCTCACTTCGCGACAAGGCAAAAACACATAAATCAGCAAACTATCTTTATTAAAAATTGAGAAATATAAAACATAAAAACAATAAAAGCAATTTAAAGAACAATTTTTACGCTTAAAATTCGAGTTTCTACAATTCGGCCAGCGGGTAAGAAGGCAGATTTTTCGGTGAACGAAACTGAAAGTTTACTTTTGGTCTCACTCGGCAAAAAGACACTGAAGGCGTAGAAACTGACTTAATTTGCTGTGGGCGCTATTATGCTGAGTCAATATATGGGGCAATTTAATAACTTTAATGATTATTCCAGGATTGATTTAGCATGATTTAGTTCGCAATAAAAAAAAGAAGACGTTATCTTTGTTGATGCGAAACTTAGTTTCTCTATATTGGCAACAAATCCACTATTCTGTTAAGTTTCAAATGTAAACAAATGTGGCTGCTATGGTAAAAAAATAGGCTTAGCCGCACTGAAACAACTTTTAAATCTCTGATAATTGTAGAAGTATTGCATTCAGGTTAACTAAAGGTGTAAAAATCTTAACCGGAAGATAAGAACAACATAATTCAACCATTTTTAAAGCAAAAAATGCACAATTTACCAAACAATTTACCAGAATAAAAAAAACTTAGCTCACGGAACCAAGTAACAGAGTGGGTATATATATACCCAGTTTGCCAGTTCAGAATCATTTCTACAATTTTTAGGCATAGCCATCTTGGTTAAAGTTCTTTAAAACCTTGTAAGATCTCGCTGGCCCAACTTGTCAGACACTGGGATAATGAGTGCTGCTATGCGCGAAGTCACACAAAAATGTGCGAAGGGGTTGAAACCCTTTTATTGTACCTTTAAAATTACAACTGCGTCTACTCGACGCTCACAAACTGCGCCAACCCGGCGGTTCAACTAAAAGTAAGGTAAAACTGAAAATAAGAACTAGATGAAGAAATATCAAACACTATCGACGAGGCTCTGAGATCCTAACTAACCGCGTTTTTAATTATCGCTGAGATACAGCAAGATTTTTGATTAAACGTTTGAAAATTAGCACTTCTGCAAACCTAGGCACACAGGCCGATATGCGCTGAGATTTCCAACCGCCCCTAAACATCACTCAGCCCCCTTCCGCGAAAGAATGTGTTTTGTTTGTGACCTTTAAAGCTATCCCCTCCCCGATAAGAAAAAGTTTCAAATAACATTTCTCTACCATTTTCTTTTCGATTTCGAAGAGGGTAAGTTCGCTTAATTCTTTCATTTTTAGATTGCTTTAGCTGCAAATTAGATACATTGAAGATTAACTAGATAATTTCTATTATACTAGGCATTTTCTATACTAGCGTATATTTTTCACTTTTCGTAGAAGTTTACTCCTTAACTGGATTTAGTTTAATCTTAGGAGTTTTTATGTTGAGGTTTTTAATTGTTTTACGTCATAGTTTTTGTTTCAACTCTATGACTTTGAGGATTTTATAGTTTCCGCTCTTACAGATTTTTTTTTTTCATTCTACAACTGCTTTTGATTTTTTAAACATCTCTGACAATTTGTTCTATTTACATTTCTTTTTTACTTTACTTTACTAGCAGGTTGCTTCTTGAATTGATTTAGCTACTCATCGAACTTTTTAAAGAAGCATCTATGCCAATTTTTTTTCTCCGATTTAACTGGATTTTCTAGGTACCGACTCTCATTAATTGAATCGATCCGATTTCCAAAGAATATTTTTCTCAGTTTATCTTAAACGGAATTCGATTTTTACGTCGCGTGAATTAAAGCTAATGATTCACACATTCGAACCGCCCATTTTTTAGGCCATATATATAGACCTTACCTAAAGATTTCATGTATTTAAGTAACTTTCTGTAAATGATTGTATATCTACTTTTACGTTTTTTCAGTAGCGTTGTTGTATATCTTCCATTTTGTATACATTTCAGTTTGAATTTTGCTTTTTTGCTGTTTACGTTTCCGAGTTTATTATCGTTTCTATTCCTTTTAAGAATTGGGAATATGGGTGGGGAAGAGATCTGAACATCTGAGAGACTCTAAGAGATGAACTCAAATTGAGAAAATGTTTCGAATTTTTCGCGCATTATCTCCAACATCTCAGAGGAACGAAACCTATATTCGAGACTCATTGATCAACTAGGTACAAGGCTTCAAAACACTTTTCTCTTGATAAGTTCTGTTTGAAGTGTTAAA
Organism: Stegodyphus mimosarum; assembly: GCA_000611955.2. Classification (NCBI taxonomy): domain Eukaryota; kingdom Metazoa; phylum Arthropoda; class Arachnida; order Araneae; family Eresidae; genus Stegodyphus; species Stegodyphus mimosarum. The sequence continues at coordinate 77,546 of KK116323.1, forward strand.
CTTGGGAGATCAAAATCCCCTTTTTAAATAGTTTACATTTCCATGTTTCTTTCAATGAATTGCATTTTGTCCAATATTTACTTGTACTACCTTAGAGTGCGACTTTGTTCGAGATTCTAAATGATTAGGGCCTTCACAAGCAAATTTATTGTAAACATGGTACGGCCGATTGCCACCAAAAAGGGTGGTGCACAAATGCATGCTATAGCAGTCCTATGTACAAAATTTCAATGTTCTAAGGCTACTCATTTTTGAGATATGCCAGATAGATACGTACGTACGCACAAACGCCACGAAATAATACCTTCTGAATCCATTTTAAATCAGTATATAATTCGTTTAGGGAAAAGAGCCCTTTATTCTGTCCTTACATACGGATGTCACGCAAAAACATCGTTAAATTGCATTCGATAGCAGTCAAAATGGATATTTTTTTTGAAATACGGTACCCGGAATTTTTCGTATTTGCAGTATTTCCTTTACTTCGTACAAGGAAGTAAGAATGCCATTTAAAGTTATTTATTAATTCACCTTACTTTATGCTTATGGAAACAGATAAGGCTTCTAAAATTTAATTATGGTATGTTTTTAAAAGTATTTTAATACAGCGACAAAAATATTTCGATTTACTAATGAAGCGATGTTTTTACTAACTTGTTTAAATCAGTGATAAACACATGGATATATATAAATGGTAATTTGTAATTTGACTGGAACTATTAAAAAGGATCATGAGAATTTATCAGCGAAGAGGCTTCAACCTTTAGTTGTATAACGAGAGTTTGTTTATAAACTCTCCAATTTACCCCTTACCTCCATGAACCTTACCTGTTTTTGTAATAATGTCGGCTGTTAAGTTAGATGTGAGTGTTCTTCTCACCAGTAGAAGAAGATAATTATAACCTGATGCTGTGGTAGCTCTTACATGGTCTTTAGTATCTGATAACTAACTTGTCCAGTGATTGAAATTCGTCTGAGATGAGGTTTTGTGAAAATATAAGGTGTTTGAAGGCGTCCGATTCAATGGATAAATTTTCATTCTACCAGCCATCCAGATGATGTCGCAGAATAGATATGTTGCGTTCATGAACTGATTGGCTTTGCTGAGCAAGCGAACGGTGATTGGTTAAAAAAAAGCAGTAGCTTTTTTAGAGTTTGTCCACCAAGAGCTCTTGTTGAATACGTGCCATGAAAGTTCGATACCCATTTTAAGAGCGAAAAGAATGGGTACATTTCTGTTATCGAGACCGGATTCAGAAATGTATGTATGTATGCATCCATGAATGGATCTATGTGTTAATGTACGCATGCATTTATGCACGCACGCATGGATATGTGTGTATGTATATATGCGCACGTGTGTTCTGAATCTAAACAGATAATAACAGAACAGTACTAAAGACTGTTTATCATGCCGTATTAAAAGTAAGTTTAATTTTTATCAATTTCCAAGTTTTTAAAAACTTTTTATTCTAAAATTTTGTTGTTAGTTTTATGTAGAAAAGATATTTCAGGAAATCTCAAAACTAGATTTGGAAGACATCAGTCTAGAGACTGGATCAGTTTGAGTGAATTGATTCTCTCGATCCCACCGCTCCTTCGATTCTTTTCGTTCTTCGTTACATCCTTTCATATCGTTCTTGATTCTCTTCCCATTCCCGATCTCATTCTTCGAGGTTATTATTAGTGATCTTAAAGTGTATAAAAGAACCAATTCTCTTTAATGAGCAAAGGATTCTGGTTTTATCCCATAAAATTGCAGTATTGCCCATGTCTAATCAGTGGTAGCGAATAATTCCAAGACAGTAAACAATGCGAAAACTTTCCTTAAATTCAAAATATATATTCTGCATCAAATATACGTTTTAATTCAGATAATAATATAAGCGAATATTATCTGAATTAAAACGTATATTTCAACGTTACTTTCTCTTTATATGCATATTATTTAAGTTAAAAGAGGCGAAGGTACTTGATTTGAACTTCGCTAGTTTTAAATTAGCATACACACTTACTTACACAGAATTTTAAACTTGTTTTTAACAGTTTCATGTAAATATCATCTCCCAAGATACTCTTTTATTTTTGTGGTCTGATGTCTGCTAGGCATTCAAACTGACTCTTTTATTTTGTCCAACGGTGTGAAGTATCTGTATCGCCATGATAATAAACAATTTCTCCGACGGCATAACGACCAGCTTGGGGCCATACTCTCTCCAACTCCGTGTAATCAGGTGATTTGCATTCCAAAACCGGTAGGAGAGGAAAATTATTCATAGTTTCGGACGCGCTTTAGGAAGGATCAAAGCAGCTATTTAATGTAGGAAAAGCGGATTTTTAGATAGCAGATTATGTAGTGAAAGTAAGAGGTGTTTCTTGGTGATGCTTTTTAATTTTCTCCAAATAATGATATAGTTTAAGGTTAGGATTTTTATAGGTAAAGATACATACAATGCAAAAGGAAATTTTTCTTCATCTTGAGAACATAAATGCGCAGTTATGAAGAACCCAAAAGTCAGTCATTATTGTTTCATTTACTTTTATTTACATTTTTTTACTTATATTTAAATAATTTTATAAATTACAATAGAAGGCCACTGAATGCATATTAAAAACAGTATACTCTGAATGCATATTAAAAAATAGTATACTCGCCAAACGTTTTTCTTCAACAACATCTTTGTATACATTTAACTATTAACAGAGCAGTCTAATGGTTATAATAATATAAATAAACTTTTGATGAAAATTTTTATTTTCATGAAAGATGCTGATACAAACGAACCTCGCTATAGCTTCAAGGGACCGAAAAGTTTGGCTCACGCTATCTAATCCTGTAAGAAAAAATAGATTACCTCTTAAAAAATGTAAAAATTCAAAAAATGAATAAAAAATTTTCAAAAATATTAACATTGAAACATTTTTTCAAAAGAAGTGAATAATAAATTTAAAAAAAATCATACTAAGATCTAATTACAATTATTATTACGCGTTGTTCTTAAATTTATTAAATGCTGTTGTCTTAGTTTTACCGTACGTTAATAATTTACACGATAAATTACTTAATATTATAGTTCTCATCCTTCTCTTGAATTTCCCATTTATAATTTTAGACAATTATTTCATTCATAGCACTAAAACGGAATAACAAAAAATTATTGACGAATTTATCATTATATTTCATTTAACTTCTGAGTACAAAACGTTTCTTTAACTTTCCGTTGGTATGATGCAGTTTGTAGGAAAATTTTATCCCTGGTTTCAAAGCAAAGATTTATTAATCTTCGCAAAAATATTCTATATTTTGCAAAAGACCTAAAGAATGCAAAACCTTTATTAGAAGGCCATAATCTGAAGAGCAAACATACGAAAACAAAACAAACCGCTAAGGATCAAAATTTCATTCCCTAAAATACAAATCAACTGTATTACTCAAAGTTCATACGATTCTCTGTCTTGGAAAGCGTTTGTTTAAAACACAGAGTAGAGTGGAGGAAGATGAAAGAAAAGCAACGTAAAGATGTTTTCCTTTACTGTTGGAATGGGGACTTTAATATTCATACGAGTAGGATTTTATAGGAAAAAGCATAGATAACTGAAAGCATTTTAACAGAAGATATCCGTACAATAAGCTATATCGGATTTTTTCTACCTTTAGAACTTCGTTAGAGCACTTTAAAGTAGCATTAAGTATATTGGAAATTTGCTAGGACCATAAGGTTTGTTGGTAATATCCGGGGTTTCACCGTAATTGAATACTTATTTCATATGTAATTCGGCGACTGGGCATAAGGGGCCTTAATCACCAAATTCTGGTGGTGCAGAATCATCACCCACCACCGTTTTTAGTTCGGGCGCCACTGTAGAGACATTAGGCCATTTAGAAGCAGGAGACATGAGAAATGAGCAATACTCTCCCCGGGACTCGAACCATGGACCTCTCGAATACACGCTGAACACGCTGACCACTACACTACGAAGGCATGCTAAGAAGGGGGGAGAAATACTTTATACTTTTATAATCAGTCACATGTTTGTACTATTTGCATTCCTAATACCTAAAAAACTCAACATTTGTTTATAAGTTTTAGAAAAAACAAGACAGTGATGCATTTCAAAAGGCAGAGTGCGATTTTAGGCACAAAAGTTAAAAGTCAATCAGCTAAATCTTAGAGAAAAGAAATATTGCAATAACTATGTGTAAAAATGACTAAATAGTAAACACTGGAAAAATCTAAGTTAATTTAATTTTTGAATCAGCTTTTCGTCCTTGCTTTTCTCGCAAGAATGCAAAATTGCAGTGCAATCATATTATACTATATAAAGGGGAAAAAATTAGAAAAGAAATCCAAAATAAAGAAGTACTTTCATATTACTAACTATTTTTCTTTGTGTCTTCTCTCTTCTTTGCCATCTGAATGACAACAAATTCAAATAGGAAAAAATAACATATTTTGCTATGAATTGTATTTTATTATACGTGTCTTTATATTCATATGATGGGTAAAATATGACCAATAGGTTAAATGATTTCTTCAGTAGCTTTGTATTAAATTCTAATATCACGGAACATAAGAAAACATCTTATAATTTTGATGAAAACCACCAAATAAGGAATATTACCTTTCGTAGCCAAAATTCCAGCATGATTACAAGAACGTATGATTCGTGAAAAACACATAAATACGCAGGAAACGTTTCCGTTTCTTTTATTTTCTTCCTGTTTAATGAAAGGTTTTGTTGTTTTCATCTAGTGCTTTGTAATTGCTTAAGATCATCTTTTTGTTTGATATTTTGCACTTCCTTTACTTCTAGGATGTTTCCTTTTTAAGGTAATAATAGATAAAACTAACGTTAGATAGTTTCACCATATACGTTCACCTAGCTGACCGAAAGTAAAACTTTCCACTGCAATTTTATTAGACAAAGGTAAAGTCGCATAAAGTGGAGAAGTAATAGCGGTTTATTTATGCAACGGATATTTTTGGGCGTTTCGAGGACCAAAATATATCCTACCCCAAAACATATTAAACTACACAAAAAATTTATATTTAACGACAAGATTAAAGAAAAGGTTCAAGGTAAATACTCAACCTATTTAAAACAAAAACAGAAAAGAGATTCCGTCCAGCAGAAAGCAAAATTTGAAAGACGTAAAAAATTAAATGCATTAAATGACTCTGAGGTAATTAGTAGTCATGGTGATGGAATAGCAGAGGATGAGCTAGATGCTGATGGCACGGGTTAGGTTATTTGGATACAGCAAAGCACATGAGAGCTGTCTGCCAAAGGACGCCTTCGTGGATGTGAATGTAATGTAAAGTGCATTCACATTTGCAATGTGAATACACTTTACCCATGTGTAAAATGGTAAAACATGTGTGCATGGGTAAAACAATGCAAACAAATCACGCAGACAATGCGTTCGCCTGATATCAAACTGCCAGTATTGTACAACTTCCAGTTGATTACTCGACCCCAGGTAGAGTATTGACGGGATATCATTTACAAAGGACTTGGCTCAGGGGAAGGAGAAAAGGAGATCTATTAACACCTCACTTCTGCTTTCAGTTTGTGGGAAATGGAGAACATTAATGATAGAACTTTTGTATCTTCTTACCCGAATGTTCAAGGTTGAAATTTCCTATATCGTGGCATGCTGTTTTGATTTTCCTCTTTTCTGTAAAAGTTAAAACCATCTTCCATTTTTTTCGGTCACCGAAAGTAGATATTACTGAAGGCTTTTTGTAAACACGTATTGGCATAAAATGAAATTTTGCAAAGTGGGGGATATCTGCATTTCGTGATCTTCTCAACATGATTCAAGAATCTTATATTTTCTTCCGGGTTGCAGTATATTACCGGCACGAGTGGTATTATGCCTTTTGAAAAGTTTTAAAAAGGGAAAACTTTAACAGTTCATCTTCCTTTATCAGATGTTAGTTATGTCACCCCCTTCCCTTTGGAACATACGATATCTTCAGAGAAAGTAAAATGACAGTCATATAATAACATCTGACCATAGGTAACGCAATGCCCATCCTTGATCATGGGCAGGCGTTAACTCATTGGTTGATATTATGTTAGTACATCTTTCTGATAGAAAAGTTGTTCAGAGAATGTTAGAACAAATGTTTTCGAGATTGTGCCTCTGTTCTTCGAATTATATATACATTTTTATCGCTCTCTGATGAATGATATCTACAACATTATCAGAGGCTAAAAGATAAAAATAAAATATAAAAATTTCTTCTCGCAAGCATTACTTTCATTCGCATTATTTCACACATGATTTGGAGTCATACATTCATATTTATGCTCAAGGGGCCGTGAAATTCATGTACGTTTAGCCTTTGATAAGGCAGCGTTTTTTAAACGCAAAATCGTATCAGCTTCCCCGGCATACTAATATTTTCACTTCTTGAAGAAACTACATGAGGAATATGCCAGGACTTACGACAGGCATAAAAATTCCTGATTCAACATTTCAAATCTTCTAAACGCTGGGGCATTCACACATTTTTAATTATTTTGATTTAATCTGAGTTTGTGTTAAAAGCTGTTTGTCTACCCCCAAGCTAGCGACTTTTGTTGCTATTAAAGTCTCTATTTGTGTGACTATCAGATCAGCATTTTAAACAAATCAAAACAAAATGTATTAACTTTTCTCCCCTCATTTTGAACTCGCCGGAGGGGCTTTGCGGCGGGACGGCAAGAAAAGAACGACTCAGTAGGCAGTTAGTTACCTTTTAAGGCGCCGTGATATAATAGTATGTAAACCACTTGCCGTGCGCAATATTGTGTACAGCTGTAAAATTATGCTTGTAAATCTTTTTATATTACGTTTAAAAGAAAATATTTTAAAGATCATTCTGTCGAGTGTTTATTTGTTTGATGTAAGGAAATGAAACTTCCTGTTATATTACTAAACTATCCATAAATTTTTTAAATGCTCAAATGTCACACGTGTTTCGCATTTCCCTTTATATTTCATCTGTATAGCGTTTAAACTGGCTCAAAGTTTCAAAAGCTGCAATATGTTTCATCGAAACTTCTCGCTCCGTTATGGTATTGTTAGGCAAATGTCGAAGGGGAAGCAACGTCGTATGATAGTCTGTTATGATTATTGTAATAATTTGGTAGATTAAAATTATATTGCAACCTTATAAATTCGCAACTTTGATAATTATGCTTGCAATTAATACTCGTTTGTATATTTGTATTAGATTTTCAGATGACGCAAAATAATTCTATTATTTTAATAATAATAATAATAACGACTTCTACATTCACACAAATTCACAGCTGTGACAGGCAATACAAATAAAATTAAGATTTACTTAGAATCTATAATCTATGTAATTTCCATCAATTGTTATTTTAATCTTTGGGTGAATGAGTGCAAAATATTCAGGCATCAGTCACTTCAGTTTTATATTCTGTTATGATAAATATACTTATTTTAAAAGATTTGTGAGCTTTAGACAGCTACGACCACTGACCATTTTTCATAACAAATCATGACAGTATTTCATTTCTTTTCATACATAAAACGATACGTGATTCCGCCAGTATTTTTGAAAAATTGCACTCACGTTCCAGATATACGATTCACTTTCAAAGCTGGTTGCTGGGTTCACTGCACTTATTTTATCACGGGGTGTAGAATGAAAAGAGATACGTCGGGTTATTTCTTATTTGCATTCTGTTTAATTTCACAGTCATTTTTTAAAACTTTATTGTATATTTGATGCAGTTGCCAGCAATCATTTTTCAAATAGCTTTTTACATACGGAAATACCGTAATAATAATAATAATAATATATCTATCAATTAAATAGATCCTGTTTTTGAAACATTTGTCAATATTTTAAAATTGCATACACATACATAATTATTTTCTGCTTTAAAATACTGCTTTATTTTTTCTATATCATATAGTACATTATTTTTACATTGAAAACGAAACCTCAAGTCCATGATAAAATTCTGTTGCGGTAATATCGCAATAGAATTCTTTTCACAAATTTGTGTTTTAAAACGAAAATCAAATCGAATTACGCTGCTACTTATAATAAAATTGTTCCTTCTCAATGCAGATGGGAATTATATTTGAGGCTATTTATTTCCGCAAAGCTCGGTCAAAACTCTTTACATAAAAAAAAGACTACACTCTGTTTGCCTATTTTGGTAAGAAAAACTTTCAGATTATGATTGCTGGATATGAGAGGAACTACTTTCGTTCCAAAAATTTGTAAGAATTTTTTTCATGGATCGAAAATCTTGAAAACATAATGAAATATTTTGAGGATCGATATTTTCTTATAAATCCTGGGATTCCTTTCTGACAAGGCTTTCAAACCCAACCTCTAGCTACAACATGAAATGGGGAAGAAAATTTTAACGACCGAGTTCCTTCCTCTACTGGCATTCCCATTACTTCTTTAATATTAAGTGCCTAGAGCGGTTTAGAAGCTGGTAAGAGTTTAGACAAAGTGTGGTGGGGTTTTGTTCCATTTGTGAAAGTAAATTTACATAGAGTTTAATTCAAAATCATAGAAAAATACATTTTCTCGATACCGGCTTCGTTTATTTTAAAATGCTTATAATGTATGAATACTTAAACGTCGATTCGTAAATTTTACACTCATGTCCATGCATTAAGGATAATTCGGAGTCACGCGGAAATCGAACTCAAAAATAAATATATCACCTGTAAAATCACTACACACATCTTCAAGAATCATATGCAAATTTCAGGAAGTAACCAGATGACACCGATGGTACGTCACAATGACGAGAGTGTAAGATAGTGATATTTAAGGAATACAGACAAAGAAGTAAAATTGTTCGCAGGCACTTTATAAGCATTTCAGTGCAATAACCGAATAGTTATGACACAAAGGACGCATTTGGATGATTTTTACGTGGTAGAATTATCGGCCGTCTGGAATGTGGGCGTACCCAACTGGAAGTATCAGACGAACTTGGAATTGCCCAGAGTGTCATCTCAAGGCTTTGGCAACGATTCCAAGATGATGGTAATGTGAGTAGACGTTACAGCACAGGTCGCCGCAGAGTTACAACGCCGAATGAGGACCGGTATTTGGCAGTTACTGCCAAAAGAAACAGGCGGAGCACAGCCTCAGACCTGTCTCGTCAGCTCTCTAAAGAAACAGTCGGAGCACAGCCTCAGACCTGTCTCGTCAGCTCTTTTCAGCCACTGGTACGACAATTTCAAGGCAGACCGTGTACAGACGCTTAGGGCAGATTGGTCTATATGCTCGTAGACCTGTCAGATGCGTTCCACTTACTGCAACTCACTGTCGCCTGCGGTTAGCTTGGAGTAGAGAGCATGCATTGTGGACACCGCAACAGTGGGCTTGTGCGATGTTTTTCGAAAAGTCCAGGTTTAGCTTGCAGTCTGATTCTCGCGGGACTTTTATATGGAGAGCTCCAGGTATCCGTTACCACCAAGAAAACTTCATTGAACGACACCGTTACGGTGGTGCAGGATTGCTCGTTTGGGGTGGAATTTATTCTGGGTTCCAGAACTGACCTGCATGTTCAAATTGGAACCATGACAAGCCAAATTTATCGGGACGCCATTCTGGAACAACATGTACGTTTGTTTCGGGGCGCCATGGGCGCACAATTTGTGTTTATGGATGACAACGCCCGTCCTCACTGTGCAAACATCGTAAGCGAATGCCTTCAATCGGAGGCTATCACCCATATGGACTGGCCAGCATTCTCACCAGACTTGAATCCAGTAGCGCACGTGTGGGACATGCTTAGCCGACGAGTTGAAACCCGTCAACCTCCTCCTAAATGTCTGCCGGAACTTCGGAGATCGTTGCTTTTTGAGTGGTGTAATATCCCCCAAGATCAGATCGATAATTTGATACTTAGCATACCTAGGCGTTGTACGGACTGTATTGCATCGTCTGGGAGACATACAATGTATTAACAATCATACCAACCATGTAATATTGGTTTTTTGTAAATAGGTTGTTTTTGTAATTTGCTCCAGGGAGAAAAAAATCGCTAATTTGTTTAATAATATCAAACATATAGCATCTTTTTCTGCTCTTTAGCTTTTGTTTAATAAATAAGCTTTACAAATAAGTCAAATTTGTTTTGCTTCTAACTCTTCCTTTGCCTGATTTTACATTATCCTTAATTTATGGACATGAGTGTATTTGCATGAAGCCTGCACAATATCTATTTGCCAATATCTGTTTAGTTCGTTATCCGATACAGATTTATAATAAATCGCTTCATTTTTTAACTTATGCCGTTATTTAAGTATTAGAACGATTTGATAACATGCATAAGATAGTCATAAAGAGTTGTAGTTAGATATGCGTAGTAATCGTTTGAAAGTCAGGCAAAATATTTAAAGCTTTTTCCTAATAACAGCTTAATTAAATAATTTCAACTGTCAAATTTTAATTATCATAGGCGGCAAAATAGATAAATTCATAGGGTTCTATTATCTTTACAAATAGTTATTTTAATTCGTTAGCCTTTTTTATCTTTTCTTATTTCCCTTGCGTTTCTTCAACTGTATGTAAATCAGTTAGGGTTAACGAGAGTGTATTTGAAGTGAAGCAGCGAAATGTTTAGTTAGTATCACTGAGGATTTGGTTTCACAAGGATACCATGTTATTCGTGTCAGTCAACTCAACCGACGAAGAAACAGTGAAATAATACATCTCCCTCTGTTCTTTGTCACGCTCAACCATGCCGAACGAAGTAAAGATATGCTTCATGAATGGTTCATCTTAGATATGAAGATCCAAGCTGAACGTTATAAAGGACGTACAGAACCCTTGCAATGCTACCACTGTCAAGGGTTCTATCGCGCACAAGCTTACTGCCATCATAAACCACGATGTATTAAATGTGGTGGTACGCATGAATCTTTTAAATGTACCAAACCTGAAGAAGAATCTCCTAAGTGTGCAAACTGTATGCAAGTTGGCCACGCAGCCAATTATCTTGCGAAACATTTCCGCGTCAAAAAACTGATGCACCGATCAAGTCCTATGCTGACAGATTTGTAACTAATAAATCGTACGCATAAGCACTCAGCAGTGACTTACCTCCCTTACAGAGGCTAAACAAGTACTTAATGACCTCAGAATGTTTGTCTCGTTAGTAAAAGAAATTGGCTTCCTTATGCTTTTGAAGCAGTTCAACTCAAAAAGCAATTCTTCTGCTGATGACTATAATTCTTTAAATACCATTAATGGATAAGTATTTTTTCTCAAGCACACCCATTAGATTCATTCGCAGTCTGGAATGTCAATGGCCTCAAAACAGGCTCTTAGAGCTGCAAAACGTCTTTATCGATCACGATATTGATATTGAAAATTACTTCTCAAACGCATGCGCAGGCATGCCATAAACCAAGTATTTCGAGCTACTATTACTACAAATGTGATTGCTCTAGTCAGAGAGGTGGTGGTTTCATGATTTTTGTAGAAAGGTGTTTTAAATTGCGTTTTACCAAGAGAAGCGCAAAGTTTAAGTGAATTGGTGCCAGTGTGCGTCTCCTTAGCTGTTTATAAAGACCTTTATTTTTCTGCTTTTTACAATCCACTGCAGAACAAACTCAGTGACTGCATTTTAAATGAATTACTTCCCCAGGACGTTCCCATTATTCCCCGAAGCATTCTCCCCCATCCCCCGAAGCATTCTCCGTGGGGCTGTAGACGCAGTAATGCAAATGGAAATGTACTTTACAACTGTATTCTGAATAATCCGCTTGCTTTACTTGCACCGAGTGAATATACATACAGGCCAGAAGAATTTTCAATATTCGGCTATACTGGATATTGGTTTTCCACATCATCCTGATTGTACTACAAGTTATGCATGAGATGACTTCATATCATCTGATGGTAATCTCTATCTTAGGCACCTCCAAACTAGTATGCTCTAACACCAGAAAGATTACTAATCGGATCCTGTTTGAAAACCTCATGAAACATCTGATACTTAATTTTCAATCCCTAAAAACAATTAAAGGAATTGAATCAATAGCATTCAGAAAACTACTTTTAGAGAGAGTGACACTTTCTCCACTAGTGTTAAGAATCTTGGACTCCCCAAAAATATCCATTAACTTGATGTGTTGTCGCAACAAATTAAGGAAGACATATCATCTAACCTGGAGTCCAGCGGTTCAAGCGGGAAATTAACCGTTTAAATAAGGATATTCAGAAATTAATTAAACTGCATAGAGAAGAGTTTTGGACTGATAAAATTCAAAATTTGGAACTTCACGATGGGTGTTTTTGAAAATTGATAAAAAATCTTAAAGCATCTTTCATGTTTAAGCGGCCCTGCATTTTCAGAACCAAATAGCGACAGCCAATCAAGAAAAAATGCATTTATTTGAAGAAAACCTACAACTACATGCCAAACGATTGACCGAATGATCAGGAGTTTGAATTGAGAACACTTCTCCATGTGCGCGTTTGGCTAAATTGGGAAAATGCACATGATTTAATGAGTTTGACTACACCTCTTGAAGTGCTGGATATCATCAGAAAAAATACTTTAAAGTAAGCTCCTGCCTCATATGGGATCCCTAACGAAGCCATTAGAAATCTGCCTAGAAATATGATATGTAAATTTGTCAGCATTTTGAACGAATATCTCATAAACTCATAATTTCCAAAACAATAGAAAGAGGCTAAAATTATTATGATATCGAAATCGAGTAAGTTATGTACAACCTGACCGTTATAGATCGATCAGCCTCTTGCCTGGTCTACGTAAAGTGTTTAAACGTGTAATACTGACAAGAAGGAAACCTTACTTCAAGCCCATACCTCCTGACCAGTTTGGATTTCGTGGATATCTATCCACTACAAAACAGCTTATGAGTTCGCAGGCACAGCCATGTACTCCAAAAGGAATGTTACTATTCTCACGCTAAACGCGGTGAAAGCTTTCGACAACCTCTGACATGAGGGACTTATTGCTAAGCTCATTAATTTCATATTTAGATCGAGAACGTATCCTGCTCATTCTTTCATTCATGTCGTAGAGAACTATCAAGACTTTCGTCGGAGACGCTTTATCTTCTTTCAGAAAAATCCTGAGTGGAGTTTCCCAGGGTTCGGTAATTGACCCTGTAGTCTATCTGTTTTATGTAGCAGACTTAGTATTTTATGTAGCCTATTGTGTAGTAGTATTTTATATAGACTTTTATGTAGCAGACTTAGTAGAGCACCACTTAACAACATTGCAATCCTAGCCTGCCTTGGCGGTAAGCCAACGTCAACCACGCCATTAAAATGCTGTAAACAACCATTCCGAGTATTGAACAGTAGCGTAGCTACTGTAAATTATGTATTAACGCCAGAAAGCCACAGCTCCTGCTTGTTAGACGGAAAAAGCCGAATTTAAAGCCAAAGGAAAATGTCTTCCTTTTCAACGAGCTGGTACCCATTGTTCCAAAGGCTAATTACCTAGAAATCATCATTAATGACAAACTCACGTGGTCATATCACATTGATCAAGAGGAAAGCAAAGTAATTGAAGTCATGAAGTGCCTACTTCCCATCACAGGGAAATACTCAAAGCTTGATCTTTCAAAGAAAAAACTCATCTACATTTCAAGTATTAGGCTCTTGATGACTTCTGCTTCGCCAGCTTGAGCTACTACTACTCCTTCGAATATACACAAGCTTCAAACTGTGCAAAACAGACTTTTAAGGATCAGCACTAATGTACACTATTTTGTTCGAAATAAACTTTTACATGCTGACTTCAAATTGGATGCATTGGATAACTTTCTCAGGAAAGTTAAGAAAAAATTATTCGAGACTGCTCATTATTGTGACTAAATGAACTTTTCCGAACTTTTCACTACGAAATGCTCAACGAAGACAGATATCTTCGCGCCCATGCAACCTTTATCCTCAGTGAAAGCAGTTCCTACTTAACTTACGAAAAGTTCTTGTACAGTTATGACATTACTTTTTATACAGGTGTATTTTATTTTCATACTTTAATTTTTGCAGATTCCAACAGCATTCTTCAGAGACAGCACTTGAATAGGTGTTAACACACTTGACCTCAGACACTGTTCGTTGTGTTATGCAGCTCCTGTTGCTGAACTTTAGAACCTATGATTTGTATATAGCCTGATGAACCGCCTACAGCAGCTAATTATGTATAATCTTACATCTTCATTTATTATTTATTCCAGTGTAATGTATTTTGTTTACCGCATTTATGGATGATTGTAACCCAAATCACGTGATATAAGCAATCACGAACTCTGATTTGATTTGCTTTCATCAGTATTGTTATCCAAGTTATTCTGCATAACGACTAAAACTGTTAGAAGACTGTTTTATGCATCAATTACTCACCCGCCGTCCATCCTAGCTGTCCTCCTGGATTCATCTACCAAGTAATCACTCTACGTCAACCGCCCACTGAGCCAACCACATCAACGGAAAACAGCCAGAAAACGACATGCATTTAGCATGTTAATCGCGGAGACTAGCGAAACCTGGAAGTTTAGTTAGAGAGGTGTGGATTTTCTATTGAGAGCGCACATTAGGTGTTAACTTTGAGTCTCGGCTTCGCATTCTTGCCGCCGAAATTATTACCCTGCCAGTGTATGTTTCTAAGTCAACCTGCTAGGTTAAATCGAATTGCGTAATTTTGCACTACTAATTATCTTTGAATTTAGTTGTTACAATATCATTAAGTTCACACTTCAAGTAGTTGATGACTGTGTAAGCACATACTTCAGTGCGGTCGGTAAACTGTTGTATTCAATAGAACCGTCTTTTACACACTTCTCCTGTTGTATTTCATCTTCCAGTCTTTGCGAGAATTCGCAAGACAGACTTTCAAGTAGATTTAGTTACTTTGTATGTTACAAAGAACACTATATCTCAGTTATCCGAAATTTCCATCTGACTGGCAATGAAATTTATCCTGCGACTATGATTTTACGCAAAACTGTACTTACCATTCTGCTTGGAAATTTGGTTGTATTGGTTATTTGGCCTATGGCAAAGCATACGAGTGTTATCTACCAAAAGGAGAGAGGCTTCGTGAAGAAACGGTTGTTCGCGCCTGCGCAACTGTAAGGTAATCTGCACATGCACATCTGTAATGTCTTGATCAGACGAGTTGGAGAACTGCCATCGACGGTGTGTGAGGGCTGGTTACAGCCATGAGTTAATGAGGAGTAATTCTAATTTAAATATGTGTATTAATAAAGTAACGAACCAGCGTAGTTATTATAAACTGTGGTGATCATTGAGCTATCGACACAACATATCTGGTCGAAGTCGCCGGAGAACTGTGAATTGATTTTATGCGTGAATGCATAGTGTTTCGGTTTTGAAAACGTTGCGTGAAATTAATAATCATCGAAAACGCAGGAGTGTTTGTGTTTGGCAGTATTCCCTGCTTGTTCTTTTCAACGAATAGTGCTAATTTTGGATAAGGATATTCATCGAAAGTGGATCACTGGAGAGGTAAGTGATTCCTCTCTTGCTAATTCTGTACATTCTGTGATTTGTTCTGTTATAAATAACAATGTTATTTAAGGGTGCTAAAAAAGAAGATTTAAGGCTTATTGCCTTAGAAATCAATCTAAATGTTGATGAAAAAATGACTATAGCAGATTTAACTGATATTATTGAGAATAGTGAAATTTTTAAAACTAAACAAGATTTAGTAAAAGAGATAGCAAACTCTATTATAGAAAATAGGAAACAAGAAGAGCAAAAACAGCAAAAACTTGTCGAGTTAGAACAAATAAAACTTGAAAGATCAAAGAATGAGTTAGAGTTGGCTAAGCTTAAAGCAGAAACAAAACTTGATGGTGTAAACGAAATCGAAACAAAATCAGAGTCACTAGATCAATTAATTAAAAGTATCAGAACTTTAACTGTAAAAATTCCTATACGTCCTGAAAATTGGGGTTTTTTCTTTTCGTCATTAGAACGAGCGTTTATTACAAAAAATGTCTCGGAGAACTATAAGGCAGAAATTCTGTTAAATTTGTTAGGAGATAAAGCTTCGAATATAATAACCTATTTACATGATAAAGATATCGCGAATTATGAAAAAGTAAAAGAAGTAGTTCTGAAAGAGTTTCAACCAACACCATATTCGTGTTTAGAAAATTTTAGAAAAACGGTTAAACAACCACATGAAACTCATGTACAGTTCGCTTCACGTCTAGTAACTAGTTGGGATTACTATTTAAAATTAAGGAAGGTAACTGATTTCGAGACCCTGAAACAACTGATAGTTTCAGACAGGTTATACCAATCTTTAGATAAAGAAACGGCTTCTCACATTTCAGTGCAGCAAGGTGATTCATGGTTTCCACCTAGTGAGTTAGGTAAAGAAATCGATTTATATTTCACGTCACGAGGAAAATCTCTTACTGAGAGTTCTCATATTAATCGTAAATATAACAGCTCAAAAGGTGTAGCTAAAGTGTTTTTGTCAGATGTTAAAACAGAGAACTGCATCTTGTGCCACGAGCATCACGGTTTGGCAAAATGCCCATCGTATTTAAAATTACCGGTACAAGAAAGAGTACAGTTTGTGAAATCTAACAAATTATGCTTTAATTGTTTACATATGCATTCAGTATCAAATTGTCCATCTAAATATTCTTGTTTTTGTCAAAAACGACACCACAAGACTATTCATTTTCCCAAAGCAAATATCGTAAAGGAGAAGGAATGTTCTTCATCGGAACAAAATAAAAACAAAACAAATGTATCTGACTGCAACGTTCCTAAACGAGATGACGCATCGACCTTGAATGTTAATGCGCAGGAGTTCGTTCAAAAAGCATTTATTAGTAACTATTCGAATAAACAAAATACAGTTTTGCTTTCAACCATCGTATGTTTTTTAATTGATAACGAGGGAAGGAAACACAGAGTAAAGTGTCTGCTAGATGGCGGCAGTATGTCAAACTTTTTGACACGTAATTTAGTTGAGCATTTGCATTTAGAAAAAGGAAAAACAAACATTTTGGTTTCAGGAATTAATGATGCTACTTTCACAATAAAGCATAAAATTAATGCTTCTATATGCAATAAAGAAGGAACTTTTATAAAGAATTTAGACTTTTTAGTAATTCCAAAAATATCCGCTGATTTAACACCTTCTCGGAAAATTAAAATTTCAGTGCAAGATATTCCTAATGTAAAGTTAGCAGATGAA
>KK116323.1:97704-108281 GCA_000611955.2 Stegodyphus mimosarum
AAAGTGGAGTCGTTTAAGTATCATTTTAAGAGAGTTTACAAAAGACCCATTTCAAAGATTTGTATTTTACCTATTGATAAGTAATTTTTTTATGTAATTACTATTATTATGTAGTTACTATGTGTGTATGGCATTCATTATCATTGTGAAGTTTATGGTAGAATCTGTTTATTTTATTGTTTAAAAAATTAAAAATTATGTATTTTATCTCTTAATGATACTATTATTTTACTATTATTTTATGTAGTAGTACTTTTTCAAAATTGTTTGTAATATACTTGTTTAAATTTCTTTATAATGTATCTTAATTACAATAGTTGAATGCTACGCATTGCAACGTGGGGCGGCATGTTCGCGCCTGCGCAACTGTAAGGTAATCTGCACATGCGCATCTGTAATGTCTTGATCAGACGAGTTGGAGAACTGCCATCGACGGTGTGTGAGGGCTGGTTACAGCCATGAGTTAATGAGGAGTAATTGTAATTTAAATATGTGTATTAATAAAGTAACGAACCAGCGTAGTTATTATAAACTGTGGTGATCATTGAGCTATCGACACAACAACGGTAACCGGCACCTTTTCACGTGACACATAGCGGAAACAGAGAAAATTCCCATGCAGGCGACCCGTTCTCTGGGATTCAATCCGAGTCGATTTACCCGTGCTCGGGTGCCGGTGAGTTCTTGGTTGTAGTGTGCTCGTAAAACACTTTTTATAATGAATGTATAATTCAGTAGGATTGTACAAACATATAAGTACTTTAAATACTTTGGGAATTTTTTTATTCTTTATCTTCATTAACCCTCTGTCTAGTCATTGCCACAAACAGAGTTTCGACGAAAAACATTCTTATTTAATGTCCAAAAATATTACTAAGATTTTTATACTTGGTATACGTTTTTCATATAAGTAATGGGCATACGTATTAAGAAAAAATGACTTTGCAAATTATACTTCTTGTTGTAGATATCACATAGATAAAGATAATAAATAACAAGGAGGGGGAAAATAAATAAAATAAAAACGAGGTACAATAAATTAAGAATTGGCTAAAATCCAAACAGAGTTAAAAGAAGAAATTTATCAAAGCATTGTTTAATTCGCCTGAGAATAAGACGTAAGTGACATTAGTGTCTACTTTCATTCCACTTAAATAAAGCATTAGCTGAAGAATTTGAAGTATAAAATAAAATTAGAACTTGTTGGATTTGGGGAACAAATTCTTGAATTTATTTTATATTAATTTGAAAATTTAACGCATCATCATTTCTGATAACAAAATATAAAATTAAAAGTAATGACATTCAAATGATATTTTTCAAAAATATTTGAAGTGTTGGTTTAAATGAAGACGTAACTCATTTTGATAGATTAAACTGATATGTATCTCTTTACCTGAAATAATTTGCTCTAGATCTTTCCAACCTGTAAAAGCGAATTTCATTTCCGAAAAAAAAATTAAGCCTTCTTTGTTGCATACCAAATGCAATTAAATTTGAAGGCCCAAATATTTCCCATTCAATCTCCCAAGATCTTTAATCAATTACTTTGTCTTTTAGAATAAATACAAAGATGATAACGAGAAACTCTTCTCTTTGGAAAGTGTTTTACTAAAAAGGGCAGGTGATATTTGCTTGAAGTAAGTGAAGATTATTTGCTACAATCCTGTGTTTCAAGCATAAAAACTGCTGCACTCCTTACAAGGCTTTGAAAGGATGTATTGAATTACCGTGTCATGTTTTCGAAAGTTTGGTTTATTTAAATATGGCAACGCAAGCAAGGGCTAGCTGCCTAAGGGAAGGGATGCCTTTGTGGAGAACTTTCTAAGGAAAACATGAAGCCAGTCCGTTCATCTGGAATCGAACCCAGGTCTGAAATACTAGTATTCAGCGACTTTACCGCTCGGATTCTGGCGAGCCACGTTTTAAAAGAGTTTGTCATAAAGGAATTCGTTTTCTTTCCATATCAAATATACCATACGTACTAAGCAATTTGGCCTAAAGCTTTTAGTTCATCATCTAATAATAGCCAGCTTTTCCTACTTTTTTATAAAATATTACATTTATTATAAAAATCCTTGGCCCAAGCTTTTGGACATATCGAGAAAATAATGCAGTTGTTCCAACTCATGTAAGATAAGTAACCTACATTTAAATTTAAACTTAGAAAAAAATAAAGGTAACACAGAAAACATTAAAAAAGGCCGCCTCTTTGGGCGTAATGTAAAATCTGAAAGCTTTCAGATTTTTTAATGCACATTTTACATTTTTGTAAAAAATAGAGCATTCATTTGGAATCTTATACATTATGCACAAAGAGGCGTTTTTTTTAACGTTTTATGTACCTTTATTTATTAAATATCATGTTCTTCGCACTTAAACCATAAAATTAAATTCAACAGAAATATCACAAAATAATTTTAAAATGAGCTTATTTTTAGAATTTCAGATACACAGTCTCGCGCACTGGAGATAAATTTTTTTTTTCGTAGTGTTGCCATTACTCACTTTGAAATCGTTGAGTTTCGTAATCAAAAACACATGCTTTACAAAATATGAAATAAAAAATAAAACAAATTCCAAATTCCAAATTTGGTCTTCCAGATGCCCGTATTCACGTGGAGACGAACGTTATTCAAAATTGGATGGCTCTAGGTACCGTTTTTTCATTACAGTGCGAGAAACACATATACATATTTATATATATCATTATTTAATTTCTTTTAATATAATACAAGGCTCTAATATTTGGTGCCAATGTGTCTGAAAAGTGAATCATTGCAGAAAGTGAATCGACGCAAAATGCCAAAACGAAATTAATAGCCCTTCAGGGCTAACGCCCTTTGGGCTAAATTCAGCTCTAGTGGGGCAATGAATTCAGAAAAATGATCTGTGAAATTTAAACGAATCTAAAACAGCTTCTCTGAGGATAAAAAATAAATAATTTTGTTTTAATAGATTATTCAGTCAGAATCATTTTTCTATTTGAAAAAGAGTAACTGTTCTTGAAAAGCACACAGCATTTTCTAAATTTAACGTTAATTTAAAAGTGAATTTTCCTTTATTTTGAAATACAACTGTTTAAATTACAACTTTATTCCCTTTAAGCCCTTTTGCTTAGTATTGCAACGTTATTGGAAGTTTGTGACTTCTTCTTGCTGCTTTTTTAAAAGCTATTTTTAAGGTACAGATCTCTTGTCATAAAACTACTTTCTGCCGTATCCACTTGCCGGCGATAACAAGCAAAAAGATTCATGTAGCGTCTCATTAATAGATGGCCCATTCTGTAACGTGACCGTTGAAAACTGCTGAATCAAATGTTAAATAAATAATAATAAAAAAAAGACAAGAATTTTCGAAAAATAATTTTAGTACTAAATTCTTTAACAAACTTCAACAAACGCATCAAACTATAATAAACAGTTTTCAGTGCTACGGCAACTTAATTTTCCAAAATGTCGTCTGCTTACAGATACAGTTTTCCATGCAGTTAATCCTTTGCTCTGATACAGAAGAGAAAGTGTTTTAAAAGAAGTAGAAAAACAGAAAATGTTTTCAAAAAACCGTGATTAAAGATGAAATCTGACGTTTGCTTATGATCCTGAGACAAAATAGAAACCATCAACTACGACTGAAGAAGATTCACAAAAAAGCTCACAAAAATTTGGTTTTCAGAAAAACGCAGCGACGACTATATCGTGGAGCAATTTTATTTGAAAAAGGGTAATTCATGTTGGAAGCGAATTCTTTTCTGAGGAATAGAACCATATTTTATAAGGACGTAATGGACTGAGTTCTGAAGAAAATAATTTTAAATAAGTAAATTTCAGTGGTTAAGCTTAAAACCGTTCTACGATTTAAATAACTTTTGCTACACGACAATGTCGTATAGTAAGATTCCATTTTTTATCAAACAGTTTCTAGCAAAGGAAAATGTCACAGATCTTAGCCAGTTTCTTTATGCGCTAAACGTGGCATTGTAAACTATTTGCGTTTTCTCAAAGTACAGTTTACTATCAAAAATCGTTACTTTAATAGTACTGAAGAAATCGTGGAAACCGTACCCAGGGAAATACACTCGTGTTAAAAAATAAGAAACAAACGCTAAAGAAAAAGGTACGAATGTAAAAAAGGAAATTAAAATATGCAATTTATATATGAGGTAGAAACTGCATCACCGAATGCAAATAGGCTACCAAAGTTAGCACAAAACGCAATCCGCAGTCACACCACAAATCCTTAAAAAGGGACATGAAGAATCAATGCGTCACTTCGCAAGCAGCCATAGTTCCGAGATAGCCAAAGCGAACAGCCTAAGCCGAAGACATCATTTGAAGGATGAAATGCATTAGAGGGCTGTCGGGCTGTTGCAAACTGGTGCAAGGCAATCCACCGTTGCGAGAGAGTTGAATGCGCATCAGAGTGTCGTCAAATAGGCTGTGGAATCCTTACCAAAGGTATCAAAAGTCTGCAAGACGCGGATCTGAACAGATTATTACATCGGCAGACGATCTCTTTTCGTTGCTATGTGCAAGACGCGTAGATTACTAACAGCAGAGCAGCTGGCGTCGTATCTCTCTGCTGCTGCATAACGGCTTATATCCCGCCAAACTGTCTCGGGTCGACTGCATGAAGGTCAACTGTACGCCCGACGACCTGTGGTTAGCGTTCCTTTGTTCCCCATCGCACGTCAGAGTGCGGTTGAATTGAGCTCGTGAACATCCCAGCTGGATACTAGAACAGTGGACACAAGTACTCTTCACAGATGAGTCTTGATTTAACAAGCAGAACGATTGCCGAAGGGCAAGGGTATGGTGAGAGCCAGAGACGCACTGACGGGCGCCAAACATTGTGTCAAAAGTGACCATTACAGAGAAGGCTTACTTGTATGGGTTGGAATAGCAACGAACGGCCGCACAGACCACTGTGGGATTCCTGGTCGTTCAGTCACAGTCATCCGATACCGCGACAAAATTCTACTCCTTCTTGCGCCTCCTTTTATCGCTGCAATGTGCGTCCACGCGATATTTATGAACGATAACGTCCGTTAGCATAGAGCTCGAGTGACGCGGAATTGTCTGGAGAATGAAACAATTCAACATCTGCCTTGTCCACCTAGACCACCGGACCTGAACTCCGTAGAGCACGTGTGGGACATGTTGGGTCGACGGACAGCAGATCACAGCGTGCCGCCAAGCATCCTCCACGAGCTCCAGCATGCATTACTACAGGAATAGGAGTTACTGCATCAACAAGCGATCAATGACGCTATTGTAAGCTCGCTGCGCTGTTGTCAAACATGCATTTTAGTTAAAGGATACCATACGCCTTATTAGAGTGTTGTTTTCATTGCTTATTCTTAGGACACATTTTGTCTTTCGCGATGTGATGGTCCTAATACAGATGCTCTTATATGTCTTTGCTTTATTGTTTGCTATATGGTCTAATAATGTCCCACCAACTTTTGGGATCAATTTTACGCTTAAGCATGAAATATTACATTCACATTACTTTTATTCTGATGAGAGATTATTTGAAGGCCACTCTCAGTGAAGCATAACTTTAATTGATTTGTTACATCCAAACCTAACACAATTTGATTACATAATGATTTAACAACATACATTTTCGTATGAAGTGAAAAACGATCAATTAAAATATCAGAAATAAAAAAGCCAACGGGAGAAGTTTCCTTCGCCTCGATACAGATCAATGTTATGTCACTAGGATTTAATTTTGGAGAACCAATTTCCTTATGTAACTAACTCTACACTGTATATTGTAACATCTGAACCAGTGTCAACAAGACTATCAACTAAATGATTATTCATTTCTACAGTTTTCATAATTCTACCGTTATCTGGAATTTTCTGAACCAACGATGCAGGCTTCACTTCTCCGGCGCTTAGAAGATCTGCATCACGAATTGAAGATGGATGACGCACGGTTTCTGCATCACGGTCTCGGTTGTAATTTCGAACACCTTCTTTGATGACGATTGTTGACTCTTTATGTTGCTTTTTCTTTGTTTTTGCTGTACTGCGAATAATATATAAGTTTTCTCACCTCGTTCGTGTCCTCACTCCGTTCTTGATTTTTCTGACGCCACTACCACCCCAGGAAAGTAATTCCGACCATGCATTGCTATGTGATTTCCTATCGTCTAGATATACTCTCTCTCTCCTGGAATTTTGTCACCTCTGTACTGATACACCCTGCATATAGCATATTACTTATTATACCACACTGGAGCTTATTTGCAATGTTTCTTTTAACAAATATCAGTCTGTTTCACAGTTCAGTTTCTGTTACAAATTCGTTCTATTTTCCTTCCTAAACTATTTTACTACAAATTTACATTCTGTTTTCCTTCTTGAACTATTCCTTCTGACACAATTCTTAGGCTCTTAATCTTTAGTCAAAGTTGTTGAACTCATTTATAGACAGATCGTAAGGTAAATTCAGGCGGATAAAATAACTTTTGTTTTGAAAATTGGTTCATCTTAAGAATTTTATTTGTTCCGTATTTGCGAAATAAATAAATATCCAGAAAAGGCTTAAAGTATTTTTTTCGTCAAAAATTTAGTTAATTTTTCAAACAGATTCACATTTCCGGGTTGTTATTTGTTCTCACTGGTCACTGCAGAATGGAAAGTCTTTAAATGGCGAATAAAGCCTTTCCACAAAAATCATAAATCTCACAAGCATGTCTTTTATCTATGACTGCTAATAAACGAATTTATTGCAAGTACATCACGTTCTTTTCAATCCATGAAATATTGATGCCTTCTCTGCAGAAAGTTTTTTCGATCGTCTCTTCTGTTGCGTAAAATAAAGATTTTCATTCCGTGTGTTACAAAATCTTCTGATTAAAAGTATATTTTATGCCACTTAGGAAGAATCTAACCTTAATGTATATTTATAATGACGAATGACATTGACAGAAATTTTGTTTTGTAAACCAGATTGTCGAAACCTATAGGAATCTTTAGCTTAGTTTTCTCCATTTGCTGTAAAATGCAGAGATTTCAACTGATTAAGAATTCATAACTATGCTTTATAATTACTCTCTTCCCACGTTAAGCAGATTCCATCAACGCTGCTTCTGCTTATGGGTGAAAGAAATCCCATCTATTTGCGTAAAACGTTAGTCAGTTTTGCCGAGATGCATCGGTTTATTTCATGTTTTGTTAATCTTGGCGCAGTCTCACGTTTCTTACATGATCATCAGTAAAAAGCTTTTAGAGAAAGAACGCACTTTAATTTGTCTAAATTTCTGTGGTTTCAAAGAATGTTTTAAGGTAGTAAGGTGCTTCAAGTGTCAAAAGTTTGAGCATTTGACCAGAAATGGCACTGTCAAATAGCTTGCCCAAAGTGTAGTAAAGATCACAGAATAGAAAGGTGAAAGTCAGAAGATGAATATTGTAATAATTGCTATCTTGCAAAATAACAGCTTTGCATTCTTAGATGAGACAGGTCATTCAGGTATTTCAATGAAATTACCAGTATTTGGAGAACTTCCGAAAATAACTAATACAGTCTCAACATTAAACCATTTCACAGTAAAGCTTAATATAGTATTATGTATTTATTGCACCATTTTTGTAATATTTTATATATACATGATTTTTCATTAGTGTTCTTAAAGTTATTAAAGTTGTTAAAGTTATTAGTATCAGTTTCGCGACATTTTCTTTTTCGCCTTAGTATTATACTGGTTAGTGCATTTTAATAAGTGAATTAAAATATTTGATTATCGCAATCATCATCGAATTAATAATGCGTACATAATTCAGTAATGTATAATGTACTTTAATTTAAAATATATATATTGTAGAGTCTTTTTTCTTTTTTTTGGAAACATAAACTAGACCCTACTGAAGACGAAGTAGCGAATTTTCGTTATGTCTTGAAAGAAAACAGATGACTGCAAACAAAAAATTATAAGAACCTTTTTACTTTACAAAACTGAACAGAACATGCACTCACTCGGTGCTCACAAATTAACCACCACTTGCAGCTAAGTAACTTGAGTATAGATTACAGTATGTACAATAACAATGAATTAAATTTTAGGTACACAACTACCTCCTATTCAGTCTAAACCGCTTAATCGACTGCACACAACGAAGCCGAGTCTAGAATATCAAATGTAAATTAAAGCAAGTGGGTAGAGCAAACTATCCAGCTCCAGAGCTACTTTCAAACACGCGGCATAAATTTAGAACTAACTCTCTTACTATGTACTCTTAGATTGTACCACTTAAGTATTATTTCCAAACCCATTTAGATGTGCATATACGTCATTTAAATTTGCGTTCTGGCAGGCAACTGAAATCGGAAGGGAAAGGAAAGTTTCTTAAAATAAAAAATAATTGATTAGCACAAAATAAGGTTTTTACAATATCTATAATTTTAATTGCTATTGCACCGAAAATGAATGCGTCATGTCAAGAACTGTTTAATGCGTTTATAATGTATAATTGCACGTATAATTTAATAATACTGTAAAAAATGTTTTTTGATAGTTTGTTTTTATTACAGAGTTTTTGTACATAAAATTGTAAAGGATGAGACAGAATATCGATAATTTTTATACAGATAGTATATAGACATTTATACAGCACATAGATACCAGTAATTTTATGCAAGGTGTTTAAATAAAGTATGTTCAATGTAATTTCTAATACTGACATTTTATTTTCTGTAACTTAATATTTGCATTACTTTGGAGCTGTATATTGTAAATATTCTGTTTTCTTCAATGTTCTACATTACGTCAACTGAATTACGTAACTCAAACATGGCATTTGAAGTTCAGTTAATTGCGTGTAATACTATTGATACGTTTTAACTGATACGTAAAAAGATGCAAATTGGAATTATGCAATAATTTGCATTTGACAAATGTGGATTTTGTATAAGAATACTATGTAGAACTTTGTAAATAATAACCGTATATACGATATATAAAAAAAGGTGCAGGTACTACATGAAACTGTGCATAGTGCCTTAAAACGATGCATATTATATGTAAGAGAATAAGAGTTTTCTTGTAAAATTATGCAAAAGTGAACTATTCACTATGAGATATACTTCAGATTGGAAACATTTATGTTTTTAGATATAAAAATAGAATTTATTATAAATTTATTTTAATAGAAATTTATTTAGAAATAGAATCCAAGAATACAATGAAAAAAATTGACGACAAATTATTTAACATGAAATGAAGACTTAGATATTAGAAGACTTCATGAATATTATAAAAATATATACTGTGAAATACTTAACGTATCATGGAAATATGGTAGACTTATGTATCATGATTATCCTAGACTTATGTGTCATAGTTGTTCTCGACTTATGTATCATGGTTTTAATCAATCTCGTTGTAACATGGACTTAAATACTATGTAATTATGCATGTATGATATATGACGTAAAATATGTACGGTGTAAAATATTTGATGTATGTAGTTTCTAATGTGACTGTAAATATTTTAGAAATTGAAATAAATGCCGTCTGGTTTGATCCTTCCCTTAGAGGGCTTTAACTAGTACTAGATAATATCTTCCAGGATGACTAAACACTGAAAAACATGTCGAGGAAACGTTGAGGTCAGTGATCATCTTAAATCATTTATCTGTACCATGAAAATTATGTTTCTTATTTTATTTTTAAATAATAACCCACAAGCGATCATAAAACACACTAAAAAAAAGATGAGAACGCTTCTATTAAACTAAAGGAAGAATATCAGTGTTTACATAAGAGTGGAAATCTTAGAAACATTCCTTTCTCCCCAAAAATGGGAATCGAACTTCCTTAGCGTTATTTGAGTACAAGGTTTGCGATCCGCGGGTGAACTGCAGTAACTTTCTCGTTTGACAATAAATCGATTCATTGCAGTTCTTGAAATCAGAAACTCATTCCCACATTAGATGTAACCATCTGACAATCGAGAACACTACAATATCCTTTTTTTTTTCCTTTTACAGTTTCATGCTTGTACAAATTAGAATTTTTACAATAAAAAGTGATGCAATGAAACAGTGAAAATAAAGATCTAGGAACAGAGAAAAGGACTAATGCATTCTTGAAGAGGACTTGTGTATTGATCTGTCAGCCATAAGTTCATGACTTAACAAATTACGGAGATCACATCAAGCATGGATTTCAATTTGATAACAGGATAGTGTTAATGTAAAGACAAACCACTATATGTATAGTAATAAATAAAAATCTAAAACGCAGTGTTTGCAGATAAGTGTTTTCTCGACACAGAAATGCTGAGAATCACTAAGGTAATTTCTTTCTACTGCTATTTTGTTATTTCAGAAACTGATGAGTAAAATCTTTAGAAGGAAAATTAATTGGAAAAAAGTTAAAATGGTGCACATAAAGGTTTGCATACATTGATTATTAAAATAAAGATGCAGAGAAATTACTAAAGCATTACTTTATGAAATGCAAAATATTAGAGCTATTTTGAGAAAAAGGAAATCAATTTATCCTATTCATAATATGCTTAGTGAGCATCAAATATTAATATAGAAAATGCATCGCTTTAAAA
>KK116323.1:108343-124625 GCA_000611955.2 Stegodyphus mimosarum
CAGCACCTTTAAAATCACTTCTAAAATGGCATCCAGGCTTTGAAATCAATAATAAAACCTGCAAGAACTCTGGATCTTTTCAATTATTCCATGAAAAAATTCAGCAGAAGCAATATAATTAAAAGCTGCAGTACAGCAAAAGCTCCCTAGATTTTCTGAATGAGTTTAAATTATTTAATAGTATGAAGGATATTAACTGGAAATGCATTGCAATTTCAATTACTTACTATTTACTCGTTTCTCCCCGATTTTAGGATACCTTTAAAGGAAGTGCTTTCATGATTCAGCAATATCAGGAAAGTAATTTCGAAATTTCATTTAACTTTAATCTTGATAAAATGTAAATGCTTATTTAATCCTTGTTAATTTTTTTTCTTTTTGAATCGAAGAAGGAAAACATTGATTTTTTTTTTTGTGATGGGGAATACAATTCTATGGATTACAAAAATTAAGGAAAAAATCACAAAAAATAGCAGTTATTCGAAACCTCATGAATGGATGTTCACAAAATTGCGGCAAATTCTAGAACGTATAATAGAGTATAAAATAATACAAAAATAATATTTAAGAGAGTTGTTTTATTACCTACGTAAATTCATGAATAAAAATTATGAATCTTAAAAATCAGTTCGAAGTAGAAGAAGTATCTTTAGTATTCAATATCATTATCCTTAAGAAAAATATATCTAATACGGAAGCTTATGTTGCTGTTAGTACTGGTGTTCAGTGTTCGGTAAAGAATAAAGTTCGGTCCTGATCTTGAACAGTTTCGTTACTTATGAATAATGATGCTCATTATTCATGAGTAACGAAACAATGATGCATCATCTGAATGAAAAAACAAAAATATATTATGTTCAAATTTTATTGAGTGTAACTAGGAAATTTTAAATGAAACTCTGTGAGCTGGTAATATATTCGTATTTATTAAACTTTAAAACGGAATCGCATTAAGATTGATATAAATGGTAATTTTGTAAGGTTTTAGTTAAACTAACAAAGTTTTATTTTAATTTGCCCTTTTCTATCTGTTCTCATTTCAACTTACCGTTAGAATAAGCGCGCGTTTCAGCTTTATGCTAATTTGAAGTGGAGCCAAGTTCTACTTAAACGAGAGGTAGGAACATCTCAGTGTGCGAGAGCTTTTAGACTCAGACCACTGTTACTCTATTCGACGTTCGTCTGACCAGCTAGTATTTAAATTCTAAGCCGTAGCGCTGTTACGCTATTACTTATTGAAGTAATTCTAAGTGCTTTAGTTAAATCTTGCTACGCACCATTTAGTTTAGAGGCCAACTTCGCGTTATAGCTCTGTGAGCAACGACGATTTAATTTCTAATTAGCTTTAGTTTAAATTAATTTGATTGTTCAGTTTAGACCCAAGTGGAGGTCATTATTTTCTGTATCCCTCCCGAGTTGGGAAGTGGCTGTAAATAATTGTGGTTTAATAAAAGAGGATTTTAAATCCTTCTTACGTATAGTTATTCTACCACTTAATCACAGTATTCTACCACAGAACATAGCTGCATTCAGCTCCCTGTTCAAGATCAGGACTTAGTTACTTTCACGAATATGTTTGCCAAGAATATGCACCGAACACTTAGTCCTGACAATTTCATTTGAAGAATCACTAGAAAAGCGGGAAGAAGCATCTCGATCTGGAAGAAATTTGACTGTTAGCATGTGTTGTTACTTATGCTCACATGTCTGACAGCAACGTCAGCCCACGAAATTCCTCATGGCAAGGAGCGCTCAAGATACGCCTGCCGTTGGCAAGAGCCTTGAGCGCCTTACAGATAACAGTGAGAATTTTGTTTAGTTCCGGCCCCAATTTTGATGGAGGGAACGGGTCCGAGGGTCTTCAACGCCTCTTCCACCAAGCCCCACGAGAAGACTTTCGGCTGATTGCTATGTAGTATGTTCTAGCTGATCACCTTCACTCACTCACTATTGTACGATATGAAGAGGAGAGAATGTTCCAGAGAACAATTATACACATCATCGGTTTCATGCACTCAGGCATAAAATCTAAATTCCAGATCCTTCTCTGGCCCCGTAGTTTCTCGAACTGAAATACTATTGAAGCTTCCTAGAATGCTAGACTTCTGATCTTAGCTCCATATTTCGGGGCTTACGTATCGAGTATACCTGTTGTCAGTGGTGCAACAAGCATAAACTCTGATAGCCTCTGGTAGGTATTACCTCTGGCAGCCCTTCGGCATTTTGTGCAATCGATGCTGTAACTTGTTACTGCCGTTCTTCTGGTTAAATATAGACCTTACAAGTTGCTACTTGAGTATGTTAAATGTTTTGTCTAGTGCATGTATAAAGGGTAGTATTTAGATAAAAGTACTGGAATTAAAGTCTGGAAATTGAAAAGTTACTCAGGTAATGTGCAATGTCATTTGTATATATTTATATCAATATGTTTACAGAAAGAAGAATAAAATGAAAATTATAATGTTGCAAATAAACATTTAGTAAGAATTCAAATTTGAATTAATTTCAAAAAACAGAAGATTTTAAATATAATTCTCTAACTTGAGAGAAATTTTATGAAAAACCTTTGGTTAAAAGAATGAGATATTTTATCGACAAAGTAGATGATAAAATAAGAAATACCTATGAGCTCTTTGTTCCAAGGCATTTTCATTTTCTCACTTTTTTTTGAGCTAAATGCTAATGCTTTTCCACTTCTATCCATATATGATAAACCCACTAGTGATTATGCAAATGTTTCTCAAATCCTTTCCTGTAATAGGATTTTTAAAGAGTGAACATCGAATTTTATTAATGACAGAAGATCAATTCAACTTTTGAACCAAAGTGAGTAAGGGTAGAAAAGGAGCAATTTTCTTATAAAGAGAAGAGGAAAGAATAACTGACTTTGTACAATCGTTTTAATAACAAATGACATGCATTATGCATGTGAAAAATTTCTGATTACTCAGTAAATATATCATGTGAGTAATCTCAATAACAAAAATGCAATGAGGAATGCATGAAACGTGGAAAAGTAAAACGAACAAACCTTTTGTTTGGAAAAATTGGATCGAATCCAGTAATAATGCCATCATTTACGAATTCCCTTGACTCAATAACTATTCAATACTTTATGGGTACAATAAATCTTTTAATATTCTTCATTACTTTTACATTTTTAACAATACGTAATAAATTTATTCGGAATGTTAGGAAGTATTGGAAATCTTTCATATTTCCCTTTTCCACTTATGTTAAATCTTACTGCTCTGTTAAAAAAATTAGTCTTTTTCGTGGTCCATTTTTTTTTCTCTCGCAGTAAACCATAATATGCGCAATTCATGTGTTCTTTCCTTCTATGAATGTAATTCCTGCTTCCTGAGAAATTCGTAACTTTCCTGTAAAACTAATTTTTACTAAAAGTTCAGATTTTGTTTGAGCTTTTCTCTCTTCGCCCGGAGAAAACGAAATTCCAAGAGAAATCTAGAAATATTTTTAGTTATTCACTTGCACAAGGGATACCACTAAAGGTAATCTAGGATCGATTGCATATTGTATTTAATATTTTGAAATATTTTGGTTGTTACTTGAGTCTTCTAAAAGAAATGTGGAAAATGTTTACTATTCTTGAATTCCCTATACTAATTAAATTCCAGAAAAGGGATCAGTATTAACTAGTACTGACGCAGAGAATGCAAAACACATAGTAAATTTAATGGTTTAACAAAAGTCAAGTTTAGTAGGCTTATTCATAATTAACAGCAAAGGAATTTTGTGTACATAAGCTGTGCTACTTTCGTTTTTATGAATACGTATTTAATTATTAATAGCTGTCAGGCAAAAGCCTGCCTAAATATTTTTTCACCGAAACAAGAGGGTACATTCGTTCCCCTATACAATATTCAAATTAATTTTATCTGTACACTTTTATATTCAGTATATGTATCGTAATGCTTAACTTTTACATCAATTTCAATTGTAGCTCTTTATATCTAGAAAGGAACATGCAAAAAGTTGGAAAATTCGTTTTTGATGATTAGCCAAATAAATAATATTGAAAAATTATAAATTATGATGCAATTAGTAAAGAAAGATTTTAATCAATTGATTGCTTAGTTAACATTTTGCAGAGTGAACATCCATGTTTGACAGTTTCTCTTGGGAAAAGTCTTAGATAACTATTTATCTTTTTAAAATTTATTGAAGTTTATTTCATCTCTGCATAATAAATGGCAACTTTAAAAATATTCTGACGCTTGTATACTGGAAATTTGCAATTTCGACTATGATGGAATTTAACCATATTCGCCAGATATATTTCAGAAATCTTATAACTGCTTTAGTATCTACAGTTAAATGCTTTTAAAACTATAAATTTCTGCAACTTTTAAATCATCCAGATATTTAAGTTACAAGCTGTTTCTTTAATCATCTAAATCCAATAGCACTAATATTTCTTTAGTCAGAAATTTAGAATCGGAAGTGCTTAGAGGGTTTATTTTATTGCACTGACTTATTAAATTAAAATTAAGAAAGAAAATAATTGCGGAAAGAAATTTATAAATTGAAGCATTAGAGAAAAAGTTAATGAAAATCACCAACTTAATAATGCTATATAACTATATCTGGGTGGTTGAAATAAAAATGTCAAAAAAAAAAAAGAATCTGAAAGCTTTCAGATTTTACATTACGTCCAAAGGGACCTTTTTTTAACGCTTTGTGTGTTACCTTTATAAATTAAATCACGTTCTTCGCACTTAAACCACAAAAGTCAATTCAACAGCAATATTGCAAAATAATTTAAAAATGAACATACCTTTAGAATTTTCGATACACAGTCTCGAAGCTGGAGATAAAAATATTCCTTTTTCCGTACAGTGTTGCCATTGTTACCTTTGAAATCATTGAATTTGTTAATCCATTCGTTAAAGTGTTACAAAATATAAAATTGTTAATAAAACAGATTCCAAGTTATTCCAAGTTATCCATATTTCGGTGGAAGATTACGTTATTCAGAATTTGATGGCTCTAGGTATCGTTGTTTTGTTCCAGTGCGAGAAACATACATAAATTTATGCAGATTCTTCATTATTTAATTTCTTTAAAAATAACGCAAGGCTCTAGCATTTGGTGGCAACAATTTGAAAAGTGATACGCCGCTTATGGTGATTCAATGCAAAATGCAAAACGAAATTAATAGCCGTTCTGGGCTACCACCCTTTGGAATAACAAGTTAAATAGGTTTAACTAAAATACTGCATAAAGTTTAAAATTGTAACATAATAAAACAAAAAAAATCTGATGTGTTCACCACATGACTTCCTTGTACGGAGTATTAAATTATACACACTCTGCATTTCATTTAAACTTATTGGATTGAGTTAAATCTACTTTGTCGATAGCGCATAAGCCACAATAGAATAAATGCCCTCTTTAAAATTCACTACATTTGTTTACCGTAGCAACACTCTGGCGCTAGGCTCACTTAACAGAATTACATCTTATTCATTTTATAATTCAGAATGCAAAAAAATTATGCATAGCAACTGAAGAATTACCTAATCGTTGTCACATGTTCTATTCAAGTGCTATAATGAATCTAAAACGATGTGTAAAAGCAATTAAACAAAAAAAAAAAGTTTTTCGCAGACAATTCAGTATTTCTCATTCAATTAATTCAGATCTCACTTCGCGACAAGGCAAAAATACATAAAAAATCAAAATATCTTAGTAAGTAAATCTTAAACACTTATTTCCTCGAAAAAATTCCAGAATGGATTACGCATGATTTAATTCGCAATCATAAAAGAAGGCGTTATCTTTGTTGTTGGGAAGCTTAGATTCTCTAGACTGGCAACAAATCCACTATTCTGCTAAGTTTCAAATGTAAACAAATATGGCTGCTATGGCCAAAAAAATTAGCCGCATTTAAACAACTTTTAAATTGTTTATAATTCTGCAATTATTGCATGCAGGTTGTAGAGACATTAGGTTATTTCGAAGCAGGAGAAGTCAAAAATGAGCAACACCTTCGCCAGGACTCGAACCACGGACCTCTGGAATACGCGCCCAACGTACTGACCACTACACCACAAATGCATGTGAAGAATGCGGGAGAAATACCTTATATACTTAGCCTTTTAAAGGGCGAGTGGGGAGTAGTGGACCCAAACGCCAAATTCCGGTGGTGGAGTATCATCACCCACCACCTTTTACCTTTTTTTTTTAGTTCGGGTGCCATATTTACGTACGTACAGACGCCACGAAAAATCTCTTCAGAATGCATTTTAAATAAGTTTTATAATTTCTAGGGGCAAAAAGAGTCCTTTATTCTGTCCTTACGTACGGATGTCAAGCAAAAACATCATTAAATTGCATTCGATAGCGGTCAAAATGGATACCCGAAATTTTTCGCGATTACAATACATTTTACTTCGTACAAGTAACTAAAAGGGGAAAATATCAATTCCCGATTCGGCTCTCTTGCTGCGTCTAGTTGCAAGAATTATGTACAATGCTTTGCAGTACAAACTTCAGCCACATTTCGACTTGACAAAAATCTGCAAAACGAACTAAGAAAAGGATTTTCTTTTCAACATTTATAAATAACGTTATTTCGTTAGTTTAAGTTGTACTACCTTCGCGTAAGACGTTTTTGTTGCATAAATTTACAATAATTTGCTATCTCAATTAATTAATTTATCTCAAAATTCTTGATTTTTCTTAATTTTCTTTGTGTAGCACATAAAACTGACCCAAAAAGAACTCATTTTTAATGATGAAAACGTTCGATTTTCTTCAAATTGCAGAAACATACGTACTTCTGTTTACTAGTTCGAATTCTGTAGCTACAATATACGAGTATTTCAGGTTCATAATTTTACATTTTTCACTTTTAATTTAAATCAATAAATTATACTTTCAGCGTAGTATGCTATGTCCTGACCTCTGGTTGCCAATACGTCGAAGACACAGGTACAAATCTTCATTAAAGGGCTCGCACGGCCTCTCCTTGATTTTACTCACGCATAGTATAAATGCGAGTCAACTTTCCTTGGAACATCTCTCACTGAGATATAACTATCCTTAAGCAGATGCCATTTTGTCCTTTGTCATATTCCAATAAATGAAATACCCCTAGATGTTTTTCTGATTCGAAAACTATTTTAGCAACTAAATATTAATTTAAATTCCTGGATTTGTCATTAATATTTGTTATAATTTGTGGCCGAAGGAAGAAGACGGCTGAATACTAGTAGCTTATTTCAGGTTTAGCTCCCATGGTCGGCTTGGCTGCATGAAGGTTTTCTCCGGGTGTAAGATGGAAACAAGCCAGTTTACATAAGAAATTTAAATTAGAATCTTTGTTTTTTTAGTTTATTGCTTTATTGGAAATCAATGTATTATAATTTCTACAATAATCCTTAAAGATCGAATCCGCTTAAAACAAAAATGAAGGAAGCCAAGGAAATATTTAATATAAGCGGTTTTTTGAAATATTCGGAATGACTGAATATAATCTAAGCCTAAGCTGTAAAGCCTTTGGCTTACATTGAAATATGCTAACAATAGAAATTGAAGGTAATAAAAATAATGTACTCCACTCGCAAAATATGCGGTGTGAAGAGAAGAATCATTCCTAGAAGGTCAATAAATTAAAACCAACCCACCTCCCCCCAAAAAAAAGCAAAAGGAAAAAGTAGGAATGCAAAGCTTGGTAGCTCTGTTTACATTTGGCTTTATTAAAAGAATGCGTTTATAATTATTTGTCTGTTCTTTGATGGAATACTCATAAAACGTTTGCCTTTTTATTTGCATCCTAAATGTTTTCTGGCTTCATCTAATACTGCAACTGTGACGCCTTTAAGTGTGCAGAGATTCTGAATATTATTAAACTCACAGTGTCTACGTGGCTTAAAATTCATGTGTTTCTACCATTGTTTTTTTATTCATCACCATTTGAAATCTTTTCTTCCGTATGTTCGATATCATTTAACTCATGGTATTTGTTTCCAGACTTCCACGAATATTTATTTACTCACTAGTATTCACATAGCCTTGGAAAGAAGCTTCAAGAATAATTTTGGGGTAACTTCAAAGAGTCATCGCCATCATTATTTTCCTTTAACGTAGAAATATAGGCACTTATATGTACACCTTTCTAGCCTCAGGAATGTCCTCAAGCCTGTACTACTCGAGCAGTTTTGAATTGTCGTCTGTGGAGCAAACGTCAAATGCAAATTAAGATATTACCAACTCAACATCAATACCTGTTACTCCTTTTTTACCATAACAATGTTTTCGGAAGGCTTTTGTTCTATGAATCTCATTTAATTTATACAAATGCTCTGATCTATGGATTCGAATTTGCTTGTCAAATTAGGTGGCAAATAATGAAATGTGACAGAAATTCAAGTAGTCTTAAATGAAAAAGCTACACAGTTGTCTGTAAGTCCTATCGAAATAAATACCTTAAATTTGTTATAGCTCATTATGCTTATGATCCATATTTCTTCTTAGCTCTATAATGTAGACACAGGTTTTTTCCATTCTTAAAGTATTGCAGTTTCTTGGTTTTTACTTTTATGCAAAAAGTTTCGTTTATTTCTACTACACATGCTTGCAGACATTATAGAAGTCAATCCAATTTTAGAATTATTTCGATTTTTTACCCTTCAATAGTTTTCTATGGTAGCAACGGGCATATAATTCTGGTTTGATTTGCATTGTAAACGTCATAATGTTTGCGGAAAAAATTAATCCCAATCTGCTTTTTAACCGTTTCGAGAAGAAAGAACTTGAAATATCCCCTCCCCGCTCAACATTTGAGCAAAACTTTAATATACATGATAATCACTAATGTCGTTGTGCATTAAAGCAATCAAAGAAACTTAACTTATAACGCAATTAGAAAGTTCAGGAGTTGAAGAAAAATTCCATACACCTAAGTTTAATACGAGCAGATCTGAAATTAGTAAGATCAATTAAGAGTGGTATTCAATATTATTTACAAATACAATATTCGGTAATTTGAAGTGAACTGTTTTGTGTATATAATTTCAGATTTATGCATTACAAATACTTGCGTTTAATATATTCTAATCTAGATCTGGTAATCATTATTGCAAATATTTATGAGGAAATGCTTCCATCTATTTTAATTACGCAATACTATATTGATTTCATGAAAGTTATGTTAATTAGGTAAGTCGAAATGTGCAAGGCCTGTCTGGTTTAATATCATATGAGAGGGATGGAATCCAAGGCTGAAATAATGATAATTGCCATCGATTTTCCGTCCTAAGCTATTACAAGCTTTCTTCACCGGAAGATGCTTAAAAACATTTTAAAATATTCCTAAGGGCACATTCTTTTGGTAATTCAGATTCAATGTTTTTCTTTATTTTTGCATTAAAAGGTTTCACGTTTGTTTTAGTTTGAACTAATTCCATAGTAGTTTTTACGCATGCATTATATCTGTAAAAAATTCGTTTCCTCAGTAAGCTTCTTTATTAGTCCGCGTTTTTTAATTTTTTGTGTTAAAAAAACCCCTGTAGTATTTATTTTATTATTTTTATACTCCTGCTTGAAAAGGCACTCCTGTGATAAGGCAGGTTCTTAGCACAGTGAAAATAGTATCACAAAATTTAAGTTCTGCCCATTTAACGGTACTTTTATTTTTAAAATGAGATAATTAGTGAATTTTTAAAGACTTCGATTGGAAGACTGGATCTTCTAATTTTCCAGCGAGATTATGATGGAAAGATATTAAATTAGTTGGCCATACTTTTTAAATATATTTTATTTCAAATTTCAGTGAGTCAGTCCATTAAAAATACTCCATTCCTTCCGTGCCTTTTCGTGAGATGTAGTGGTTACTACCTTCATTTAGAAAAATGAGAGACCCCTCAACAGTGCATTTGGTTTTTTAAATTTCCCCTCCGAAAAACCTAATTATTTTAACATTGGTTTTCCGAGCTAAAATGTGGTGGATGGTAACGCGTCACCACTACTACTATTATTCACAACTACCTTTTCGTTACGAAGAAACCTGAAAGATACATGTGCGATGGTGTTAGCTTTTGAAGTCGTTCATTCGGAGATTTTTCGCAGGCTTTCGAAAAATGGTATACTGAAATGACAAGCGATAAAGGGAATATTAATGTGTGTGGGGAAATGCTTGAGAGAGTAAATAATTCTGAAAAGAGGGTAGGTTGTATTTAATGCAGGTGTGCACAAGAATTTTATTCCAGGGTTTCGAGAAAAAGGGGAAAGAATTTCGGATACTGTTAAATACAGAGTTACTTAAGAAAATTGCTGGCGCCATAAATAAATGTGATAATCTACTCATTTAAAAAAACTTTGGTACATCAAGGCATGCACAATATACTGAACAAGGTGTGTGTGTGTACATATATATCCCCCCGGGGGTTTGACTCAGGAGAATTCCTGGGAAGTACTGGCTAGGATCTGTACTTAGACAGTCTCAACCACGGGGGCAAATAAGTTGTCTTCACAGGACTAGAGCCCGAGTTTATTCTCAGGTTGGTTCAGGCTTGGCAGGGACCGTACTGGTACTGTGGTGTCTGTTCCTCTTGCTGTGGTGGAGCTATATGAAAAAAGTAAAGCAGGGGAAGGCGTGGGACATATGCCTGTTTACCACTGTTATACATCAGGCGTCCCCGTCTTCCGTTACCTGTACATATATATTATTACTAATATTCCTATAACATTATATAACATAAAATAGAAAACATACATTAGCGTTGTAAAAATGCTAAATAACCCAGTTTAATTTAATTTAGACCAATGTATTCAGTAAATGAAACAAACAAATTAAGTAAAGTTAACTATTTAACGTTTATTAAGAAAGTTCATTTATTGATTAAAGTTACAGGATTCAATAAAACATGCCGTGACAAGATTATACTTGAGAACTGAAACAGATGTATTAAAAAAACTCACATACCTGGCTATTTCATTTATAATTCACACGATTGTTATGTAATATCGTTTCTTAATGTTGATTATCAGCAACTGAATTTTGTTAATTTGATTTTGTTTGATTGGTTTAAGGTAATTGTTGCAAGTTAATTTTATTTTTAAATTGTAATTGTTAACTTTAAATTTATGTTTGGTGTTGTTATTCTTTGTATCCTTTAAAAGTGAAGTTTGGTTTTAACTTTTAATTTTTGCTTGAAAACTTAAATTTAGTTTATTTAGTTTTATTTCCTGTTTGGTTTGAGGTTGTTTTGGTTTTACCCTTAAGGTTATTTAACTTTAAATTTTAAAGTTTTCTGTTTGTTACACTAGTTTGGTGTGTAAATTTAATTAGTTTTTTTTTCTTTTGTTTAATTTACCCCTCTTTCTGGTAAAGTTATTACGAATCCATATTTTCTGACTCAGGTGGTAATTTCGACTGACGTAATGACGAAACTTAATTAATATAAATAAATACTTTTCCGAATAACGGTGTAACTATAGTATTTCGCCCGTTGTAATGAAAAAATATATTTGAATGAATTCAAACTTCAAGTACTAGAATTAAAATTCAGTGCATAGAATTTGATTAACTGCAATGAAAGCGTTATGTAATAGAATTAATTTCAGTACTAATTGTAAATACTATTTTTTCAACAAGCTGTTGTAACGAAAAGCATTCCTATCCTCAGAATTTGTTAAAAGCTATTTTATTAACTCTGGTAAACAGCGTCCCTTCGCTTGAAAGTGACCTTACCGTAGTTAAACGTTTGGCCATAAGTGTGTGTTTGCATATTCTGCACCCTTTTGTAGCTAGCTCTTTTTGCATGTAAATATATTACAGGGTACGTTTGCGAGAGCTGGAAATTTTCGCCGTTAAACTATTCGTGTCCTTGTCAAGGCTAGCGGGAGTTGTTTTGTTTACTTCTCCTTTTGGCGAAGGAGTGGTTGACCTCTCAGGGTAAGCGTGAAATGTTGGCCTGAAATCTGGCAACAGTCTGGAGTTAGGTTCACTTAAAACAGCGTTACATCGCATTCATTTTATAACTCAGAATGCACAAAAATTACGTATATCAGCTGAAGAATTATCTAATCGTTG
The DNA here is from genome assembly GCA_000611955.2 of Stegodyphus mimosarum. NCBI lineage: Eukaryota > Metazoa > Arthropoda > Arachnida > Araneae > Eresidae > Stegodyphus > Stegodyphus mimosarum. The sequence continues at coordinate 120,405 of KK116323.1, forward strand.
TCACATGTTCTATTCAAATACTATGATAAATCTAAAACTATGTACAAAAGAAATTTAACATGCAAAAAAAGAAACAGATTTTCACAGATGATTCAGTATTTCTCATTCAATTAATTCAGATCTCACTTCACGACAAGGCAAAAATGCATAAAAAATCAAAATATCTGTATTGAAAATTCCGAAGTAAATCCTAAACTCTTATTTCCTCTAATAAATTCCAGAATGGATTAAGTATGATTTAATTCGCAATCTTAATAGAAGGCGTTATCTTTGTTGTCTCGAAGCTTTATTTCTCTAGATTGGCAACAAATAAAATGTTCTGCTAGGTTTGAAATGTAAACATGCATGACCGTTATGGTTAAAATTATTAAGCTTAGCAGCACTTAAACAACTTTTAAATTGTTGATAATTCTACAAATCCTGCATGCAGATTTATTAAAGGCATAAAAACCTTAACCGGAAGATAAGAATAACATAATTCAGCCATTTTTAAAGCAAAAAATGCACAATTTACAAACACATAAGAATAAAGAAACTGAACTCACTGAGCCGAGTAATAGAGTGGATATGTATATATACATATATGTCTAAACTTTGGGTGCGGCCGATTGCATTCGATACCGGTCAAAATGGATCTTTTCATTGAAATATGATACCCGAAATGTTTCGCGATTACAATACTTCCTTTTTACTTCGTACAAGGAAGCAAAAATCAATATCGAATTGTTCAAACATTCCAGCGGAATTTTGCATTGCGATCGCAAATATATATAAATGAGAAGCTGAAAAAGTACTACTGCTACATGAGAATCAGAAATTAATTTCAAAGTTTGACCTAAAGGAGCAAACAAATAAAGAAATAGAGAAACAAAGTTAGATGAATATCGTATAAAAATGCTGGGTTGAACACTGGAACATGAGGATAATAAATAAAACCGCAATTTCAATTGAGGAACACATCAGAACTTAACTACCGATCAGTTATTTCTCCGTCGAGCCGTCGATTCACCTTATTTACAATTCAGTAGCTATAAATTTAATGCACCTAATGAAGTACTTTTAAGCACGTAATTTTTACGTTAGCTTTTACTTCTGCACGGATGTTTAGTTTCCTTGCGAGCAAAATCAAAATGTTAAATTCCCAGCTATTGTTAATACAGTAACTGAAAATTAGGTGCTACGGGTTCGTAGATTTCTATAATTACTACGCCAGATAATCTGGAAGAAGTTGGCAACTCATTCAGATAAATTAATGTTCCACAAATAAGATAAACATCTGTAAACAGCTCAAAGAGAAAAACAGAGGTAAAGAAAATTATCTTTGAAATGCAAGAAACATCGTAGTTCAGCAAAATCACCTACAAAACAAAGCATAAATTTCAATGTAGTTGTATGATTCTATACTAATTCTTGGTTCCAAAACTGATGCACGAACACTTAGAATCTTCCAGAAAAAATTCCAAAAAAAAAAAGGAAATTCCAGAATGTCACCAAGTTGGCGAAAAACCGGCAAATGTCGCCAAACCCGGTAGGAGGGTTTCTTCTCATATCTTTTCTTTTAACACAGCAATCTTCATAATCAAATGGCCGGTCGTTCAAAATTAAGAAGATCTATTGTATAATACATAAAACAAACACTTACAAATAAAAACCTTGTCGCAAATTCAATTAAGTAAAATTGTGTAATAAAATTTCTATAAAACGCACGAAATAAAAAGAAATAATAAATGAAAATAATATGTAACACTTATGAAAAGGAGGAAAAATCAAAACTCAAACAAACAAAAAAAAAAAGCTAAACTCTTACATTAATTTATAGTAATATTGGACTATAACAAGCTGAATTATCATCCTATTTTAGCATTTCGTCTAAAATATTGATATCCAAATCTGAGGAATTCTTTTGATATTCAAAATTATTTTAACTTGCGATATTTGAAAATTTTATTATTTAATTTGGATTGAGAAAAAAATCGAGAATCATATCGAAAATTAAATATCAGCCACAAAATCATGCTTTTTTAGATAAAATTAGTTTTACTTCATGAGAGGTCCAGTGATTAATTTATCAAAAATATATAAGTAGATAATAAAATTTTATTAATTATTAAACTTGCATAATTATGAACTGCAATATTTATTGAGCACAGCTTATTGCCATTTCTGAAGTAATACAGTTTTTCATGTAAAGTTTCTGTAACTTAATTCATACTTCGAGAGAAATTTTATTAACATGGCATCAGAAATAATTTCAGAAGAAAATTAATAAATCCTAATCAAAGGGAACCAACCACTGTGCCCCAAATTTATTATTTTAGGTAGTTACAATATAGTATCCACATAACACAGTGCTTAGCCTTCTTAGTGTCAGTGGATTACGATTCAGGTAATTTTTGTAACTGGAAATTATACTCAAACGTTGTTTTGTAATGTGAATATCTAGATGCTCAATAGAATGGTAAAGTTTTTGCAGATGACATAATGCTATATAAACTAAACTAGTTTCAATTAATACACAGTATGAAAATTTCTAAACATTGTTTGCTAAATAGAAGCTCATGAAATAGTAGCGACTTTCATCAAACAGGCTATAAACGTAAAGAAATCGATTACTGCATAGCAAGTAAATATTTATCTCGAAAACAAATACACTGTAGGAAAGTCTTTACGAGCAACTGGTTCGCATTTGCGTTGCACATAAGGAAATTGAAGGATAATTCTTATGCAGCGAGCACAACTAAGTGAAATCGAGTAAGAAGCTAGCAATGGCGAGTGATTTTATCTACTTGGATACTAGTGGGAGTAATAAAACATAAAATTGCTGTCGTAAAACCCACATACAGTTCTCCAAACAATGTAACGTTAACACATTCAAGACACACCAGTTTTTGCCGAGGTGGAAAGTAAATTGATGATCCACAGCATGAACTGTGAAAATTGAGACTTATTTGGCAGATCAGGCTTTTTAACATAAGCCACCTTGAAAATTCTCCATATGCTGCCTCAAAAATGCTGGCAGATCTGAAAGATAAAAACACTTCTATCGTCTTCTTGCCATTTGGCACTTGGTGTCTACTTTTTTTTACTCATTGTCTTTCTCGGCAAAAGCCGTCAAGGCAATAATTAGCTAGTTGCCTTGTAGTCTGTTATTTCAATTCATATTCTGCAAGTGATATGAGATCCTATTCATTCTTGATTTGCATTCCGTAATTTATTATTATTTATTTATTTATTATTTTTTTTTGCATTCCGTATAATTTTGTAATTGCATTTTTTATGCTCCTAATGCATAGCCCATTTTCTCAATAAACCAAATAGTAATAAACTTTTGTAATTCCTTTACCTTTCATACTGATGTCAACAGTTAAAAAACTGTTTTTGTATAGATGAGGAATTCAAGGTTTCGTTTCACCTTTTGAAACAATCAAACAGTATAAATTAGTATGAATTAATTTATTGGCTAATTACTTAATGATTGCACTAAATCTGAGTTCCTTTAGAAGTTCATATTTAGGATTTCACATTAAGATACAACATTTTCTTTTGACTTTAATTTGTAAACCTAAAAAAGGGGTGTGAAAAATTAAGTATATTTTGTTATCCATATCCTATGTCTAAAGGGTAAATAATTAACAGACAGAAATGAGTAAAGTTATTTCATATTTAATATCGTATATTCTGAAAACACTCATTGTTTGACGATGCTTCAAGGATTTTTTGTAGTATTATATGTAATATAAGGCGTTAAAAATTATTTTTTGTTTATCGCGTACTTGATAGAGATATGATAAATCACATGAATTATGTAATTTAATGTTGCATTCATTAGAAATATTATTAAAACTAAACATTAAAAATTATAAAGAAATACGTATAGTGCTTTTAAGTCACTGTAAATTAAGTAATGTATTGCTTTAATTTGAAAGATAAACTGAAGATCTTTGTAATATTCAATGGCAACACCTCTGAGAACTAACAATCTTGCCACGTTGTGGGGAGGATAAATAAAAAAACTTATTATAACTTGTAGAATTATTTACTGATACACGTACATGACTAACTAGTATACGGAATATAATGTAAAAGTGACTAAAATTAAAATTTATAGAGAAGTTTCTGAACTGGAATATATTGCTGCTTGCTGTCTTTGTCTTTTTTCCAAATTTCATCACTTTCTGACAGCTCCTTCTTGGTGTTGCATTTTCAATGTCGAGCAGTGTA
>KK116323.1:126025-173827 GCA_000611955.2 Stegodyphus mimosarum
TTATTGCGGCGCGTGGTGGCCACACAAAATACTGATTCTGATCTCTTGTTCTTGTTTGTTTGCTTTGAACATTTAATCATTTATTTGTACCACTACCACTCAACTGTGTATTAAATTGCATTCAATTATGACGATTCCTTCTTGGTGTTGCAATTTTCACAAACGTGAGTGTAATAACATCTCTAAGAAAAAATTAGATGATCTAATTCGTCCACTGTGGAAATCTCAGGAAATTAGATGTCAGCTCCAACTAGTGATGAATTTGTTTATTGATCAGTGTCTTGATCAAAGTACAAATAAAGCCAAACTAGAATAACTTTGCATAGATAAAAACATGGTGACCAAAACCTATGCAGATATGGTGAAATAAACACCAAAAACAACATCACAACAAAGTGTCAAACTTTAAATCAAAGAAACAAACAAAGCAAATACGCTACCCTCATTTATCTCGCAAAGGGAATACCAGATTCAGAGCTTACTAAAAATCAAATACTATGAAGTGTAAATTCCGCTCAATTCACAGTATCAGATACTGAACGGTTCAGTTGAACGTGGCCTGCACTCACGGCATCCGTTAAGAAGACTGCCATTGACTCCACAGCATAGACGCCAATGTTTAGAATGGTGCCGGACTGGAGCAATGTGGATGACAGAATGGCGAAACGTCGTGTTCTCAGATGAGTCACGCTTCTGTTTATCCAGTGACAGTCGCCGCATACGTGTGTGGCGTCGACGTGGAGACAGATCTAATCCGACAGTAACTGTGGAACGCTCCACCGCGTGACATCGTGGCATAATGGTTTGGGGCGCTATTGCCTACGATTTCAGGTCACCTCTAGTTCGTATTCAGGGCACTATGACAGCCCAACGATACTTGGATAATGTACTGTGGCTAGTGGCAATCCCCTACCTTCAGGGGCTGCCTAATGCAAGATAACGCCCGACCACACAGTGTTCGCATCTGCCAACATGCTCTGCAAGGTATACAGATGCTTCCCTGGCCACCGTACTCTCCTGACCTGTCACCGATCGAAAATGTGTGGGATGTGGTTGAACGCCTTTTGCAGACTCTGCGCCTGCCTCGTCAGAACTGTGGCAAATGGTTGAAAGGGAATAGAGAGCCATCCGCACTCTTATTGACTCTATGCCTAGACGTGTTTCTTCGTGCATCGCTGTCCGCGTGGTCCTACATCCTACTGAGCCGACGCCATTCTCGCTCTGTATTTTGACTATCATTTTAAAATAAAGAACACTAATTGTTATTCATCAGTAAAATTACAGAGAAGTAGTTTACAAAAATGATTACAATCTTGCATAAATTGCTAAATAAAAGCTAAATAAAATACATAAGATTGTGCTCCATGTAAAGTTAGGTTACAATCATCTTGAATGGACTGCCACGTAATGCAAAATATATACAATGAATACATAAAAGTTGTGCCAATTTATATATGAGTTAGAAATACATAAGTGAGAACACACGAATTTATATTTTTAAAGTTATTATAAAGTCCCAGAAGTGATAATAGATGCATTTCTATATGTGATGTGTTTGTTACATCTCACAATAGAGTAGTGTAAAACGTTTGGTGATGATTAATCAAGTATACATATTGTTGGTAATTACACTATGTGAAACGTCACAGAAGCATATAATTTTAGTACTTTAATACATTTCTTTTACTGTTAGAATTTCATATTGTGAACCAACAGAATATTATAGACCTGGTGTAATTAGAATTATGTAATGCACTTGTTCAAGTTGCCATTATTTTTTATCATCAAAACTTGCAAACTTAATCTCAAACATGTCAGTAATGTGAAACAATATCGTCAAACATCCCGAAAAGCTTATACATTTCGCACTTTAATAGAAAAGTGCCTGAAGTTATATCTCTTTTTCTTTTCGGATATCATTTGGCTGTTATTCAGTGTCATTAATAAGCCTGAATGATATGAAATGTCAATCAGATCTTTGGGTATATTGCAGATAATGAAATCTTCTTGCTTCAGACAATCAAATCAATCGTATATTACAAAGGCACATCCAATCGGATTACTATCAGATTTGAGTGCAGAGAAAAATTGCTTGAATTCTGAGAAAACTACGAATTTCAGTAGCAGGAAGTACGTTTCTTAGCTGGAGTCTAATACGAAGAAATTTCTTTCCCAAGAAAGCGTATTTTCACACCTTTTTATTGATATTTCCTTCCCGGGAATATAGAAATTGTCATACATTTACTTTTTAACATAATAAAATGCTATAACTTCTGGTTAATAGAAAACATAAAAATTACCATCTTGTCAGGTCTGAGTGTTCGGTGCATATTCTCTGAAAACATCTTCTTGAACTCCTTAAATCCTGATCTGGAACAGGGAGCTGAATGCAGCTATGTTCTGTGGTAGAATACTGTGATTAAGTGGTAGAAGAACTGCACTTGAAAGGGATTTAATATCCTCTTTTATTAAATCAATATTATGTACAACCACTTCCCAACTCGGGAGGGATACAGAAACTAGACACCGCACTTGGGTCTAAAATGAACAATCAAATTTAAACTAAAACTAAATAGAAATTAAATTAGTCGTTGCTCACAGAGCTATAACGCGAGGTTGGCCTCTAAACAAAATGGTGCATAGCAAGATTAAACTAATACTGATGCACTTGAAATTACTTCAATAAGCAATCACGTAAAGCGCTAAGCTTAGAATTTAAATGCTAGCTAGCCAGAAGAACGTTGAATAGCGTGACCGTGATCTGAGACTAAAAGCTCTCTCACACTGAGAGGTTTCTACCTCCGGTTTAGATACTCTTTGGCTCCACTTCAAATTAGCATAAAGCTGAAAACGCGCGCTTCTTCTAACGGGAAGTTGAAAATGAGAATAAATAGAAAAGTATAAATTAAAATAAAACTTTGTTAGTTTAACTAAATCTTACAATCTGAGTAATAATTTTAGAGCAATTAGAGAAACAACTGACGTTTTAAAATTTATTATACCTAGTTACACGTTGTTTATTAAAGAAATTCTGTTTTACATTTCTTTTCGTTTTAGCTCAAACGGACGTTAGCCTAGAAGGGCTGTTTATCTCGAAGCTGCATTTTACGTCGAATCACTGAAAGCGTTGAATAACTTTCAGATTGTTGCTGTCAAATATTATCGACCTGTCTTATATTTAAAGAAATTAAATAATGGAGAGTCTGCTTGAATGTAGGTATGTTTCTCGCACTATGAAAAAATTCAAAGCGATAAAATTTTGAAAAACATAGTTCTGCATCCGAATATAAACACCTGGAAACCCCGAATTTTGAATTTGTTTTATTATATATTTCATGAAACTTTAATGAATGTTTTATTAACAGACTGGACGATTTCAAAGTGAGTGGTGGCAACATTGTACAGAAAAAATATTATACATATAGGTGTAGGCTACTACTAAGGCTGGAAGTGCTGGTCTCTTTATTATTAAGATACCTAAAAGGTTGGCCACCGTTGCCTCCTATAAAGGTACAGACAAAGTACATCCTTGCCTTCCCTCCGGGATTCGAACCCGGAAACTTCGGTACGGCAATCAGAGTAATAACTACTTTGCCGTCAGTTTTTAAACTATTTTCTAACAAGCTGTGGAGCTCAACGTTTGCAAACACACTCGTTGTGGATGATAATACAATATGCTGAAGCGACATTTTCAGAATTTGAATTAGGTTGTTTAAAATTAAATGCTTTTTTACATAAGAGTGGAAAAATGCTTTAAATGAAGTTTGTAAGAATTTTGTTAGTACTTTCCGATTTTTTTTTGACAAAATCGTTAGAACGCCATTTCATCTAACAGAATTGCTGGAAGTAAAAGCGATATCAATCACTGTTGGAAAACGATTTTGCTGGTGAATAAAATTAAATAAAAAATCTGAAAAGCTTTCAGATTTTACGTTACGCCCAAAGGAGCTTTTTTTAAATCTTTTGTGTGTTACCTTTACTTATTAAATATCACGTTCTTCGTACTTAAACCATAAAATTCAGTTCAACAGCAATATCACAAAATAATTTTAAAATGAGCATATCTGTGGAATTTCCGATGGACAGTCGCGCGCGCGGAGATAAAAATGTTTTTATCCCGTACAGTTTTGCCATTGCTCATTTTGAAATTGTTGAGTTTATAAATTAAAAAATCGTTAAAAACAAAATATGCAATAGATAATAAAACAAATTCCAAATTTGGGCTTCCTGATGCCCATATTCGGGTGGAAACGTACGTTATTCAAAATTGAACGGCTCTAAGTACCGTTGTTCTATCACAATGCGAGAAACATACATACATTTATGCAGATTCTTCATTATTTAATTTATTTAAATATAATACAGGGCTCTAATATTTGGTGGCATCAACTTGAAAAGCGAACCTACATTTATAGGGAATCAACGCAAAATGCCAAAACAAAATTAATAGCCCTCCTGGGCTAATAACTTATCACATAAATTAATGGAAATAATACATTAAATAATTATCTTTACAGATTTCCTCTAAAATTTTATATCGCGATAATAAAAGAATGGGCGATTAATATGTAAATCTAATCATTTAATAGGATTTTAAAAAGCACAAGCCAGTACCTTTATAAATTTATCAAGGGTGCTCCGCGCTTTCACTATTAGTGATATAAAATTGTAGATGAAATCTATAAAGAGAGTTAATTAATCTGTAGTTTCCATTAAGTTGTGTGATAAATTATTTTCTTCGTTTTTGTTCAATAATTATAAAATTTTTAATGAGCTTTTTATTAAATATTTTTATTAGTGAGCACGAATATAAAATCGTTATTCCGTTTTCATACGGCATTTCCAGGGATTTCAAGAGATTAGCAAACTGACTCGGGAAAATTTGCCACAAATTAATCAGAGCTTGTTATCTCTTTCTCCTATTGTATGATAAATTACTTTGTCTATATGGAGAAATAGGAGGTCGTGGGTTAAAGCTCTACCTGGAACGGACAACCCTACAGGGATGGCTTACTAAGACACCTTGTGAAATACAGAAGTGTATTCTTAGCAGAGACTGCGTTTATTTTGGGTATGACCTGCGCCAAATAAAACAATATAGTATGCGAAAGCCACCGATCGAGATTAAGGTCAAATTATAAAAGCGCTTGAAAAGAAACTATAAGGAGATGACTATAGGACTCCAAAAGTAGCAGAAACAGAAATTATAAAAGCGCTTGAAAAGAAACTATAAGGAGATGACTATAGGACTCCAAAAGTAGCAGAAACAGTAGAGTATTTATCTACCATGAAGAAAGGAGGAAACTCAATTCCTAACAAAGCCACGAAAACTGTTTACAATATAAAATAACTAAAACAATTTAAGTTGTCTGCTGACAAACTGCAACTCACGTTGCTATATTTATACCTTAAAAACAACTTTTCAATGCAATAAATAAGAAGCTTGAAGAAATTCATGGAATTCTGAGATAAAAAAACAAACGTATTCTCTCTCAAACCTTTTTTTAAAAAGAGTCCATTCCTACAATTTAATAATTTTGGTTATTTTAGACAATTAAAATGAGGTTAAGTTAGATAACGTGAATGGCAAAGAGCACGAGGGTTATCTGCTTAGAAGGGATTCGTCTGTGGAGAGTTTTGCAAGGGAAAATGGCTCATAAAACGCCACGCATTGGGAAATTTACAAACGTCAACTATGCAGCCAGCTTGCTGTCCTGCGTTGGAACCCAGGATCGACTCCCAGTATTCAGCGGCTTTAGCCACTCGACTAGTGGTGATCCCAATTAAAATGATTGAGAAGTAGAAATGTAAAAATAAGGCGAATGGTTAACTAGAAACTGTTGTGTTTTCCCCTTCTAACTGTCTATTCTTTAACATGACGTTGAAATTCTATTCCTAGTAAATGTACAGTATCCCCAGACGATTCTTTTCAAGAAAACATTTAGAACATTTAATGGAAATGTCAGCCCAAATAATTTTATCGCAAGGAATTTACCTGAAACAAAATGAGATTTTACAAATTAAGCTGCCATATGCGATTAGAGTTGTTCTAATTGCGCTGTCAGAAGCGTTCATTAATCACTGGTAGAACATTATATAAATTATGCTAAAAATAAATTGTCTGCAAAGAAGATTTGAGAAATAGCTGTCATTAAAACAGGACGATGTTCCTTTTGACTTTAATGCCATTGCTCCTTTTCTAGAATTAGTTTTGAAAGAAAAAGATTTTAGATACTATGAGCGTAGTTTTGGATTTACAACGAATAAGAAAAGCATTAAAGACTTCGATTTTAAAGGCATTAAAGTTCGCAATACTGTTGATTAACAGTTAACTACGAAATTCTTCAGTTAAGGACGGAAATATTAGCTACTAAGCCTGGTTATTAGGAAAATACTTTCAGACACATTAAAAGTTATAGTCACAGGTTTGCAGAATAGAGAGAGAGAGAGAGCTTTGCATTCTGCGGCAGCTTAATGTAGCATGGAATGCCATATCAGGCTACCTGACAGAAAACTTTTCTAAAATGTGGAATTATAAGCAAAGGTATTAAAGGATTAAGAGTGCTAATAGTGTTATTAACTTTGCTGTTAACATCAAAACGAACATAAAGTAAACGTTTTGCATTATTTGCAGTTTCACCTGTTTTGTATTTCTACTTTTGTTTAGACAAGAAATTGCTAAAAATCATATTATCATTAGTTTTCCGTTATTTTCTAATAAAAAATTTACAGTATAGAATTTTCAAATTTCCTCCGTTTTGTTTAGTGTATAAGATATATCTTTATTATTTCCTTAAAATGATTATGAACCTCAAGTTAGTAAAAGGAATTTAAAATGCATTCAGAAAAGATTCTTTTCGTGACGTCCGTCCGTCCGTACGTAAGTATGTATCTCGCATGGCTCAAAAACGAGTAGCCTCAGAACGTTGAAAGAAATTTTATATATAGCACTGCTATAACATGTAGTTGTGCATCTCTCTTTTTTGTTGCAAACGGCAGAACCAAGCATATATATATATATATATATACATATAAAGTGTATACATATATGTATCTTAAAGAAATAAGACTGCTTGATAAAAGAAGATAATTCAGTTTTTCTACAAACTTATTAATTGGAATATCAGTATGTCTAAAAACGTTACAGCAAATACAGTTTTTAATCAAATTACGAGAATTAAAAACGTATACGCAGAAATTAGATAACAACAGCTAGAAATTCTTCTTACTAAAATTTTGCAAGAAAATGAAATTCAAATTAACTTCATTAATAGTTTGCTTAAAAAAGCTGAAGTGATCTATAACCTATAAATTTTTTTAAAGTAATGAAATTTTTATTAGCTTTATTTATTTAATAAAAAGCTCAAATACAGAAGGATAAAAAGGATATTTCAAAGGATTTTACAGGGTATATTTGAATATATTTATGCTACTGTAGAATTTTTCTTGACTATACATTTATTAACACAGGGCCTATTCTATCATAAGTTGTCCTGATAAGTCCATGACGTGAAGACTTTACTCTTTTCTAAACTTTCATTATTTTCTTCCTTTTTCTTTCTAACTTTACTATTATGCTTTCCAAATCTAAATATTTTAAAATTACTTGCTTTTAATTCACCTTTTGATATTTCAAACTTGCCGTCGCAATTTATTTCACCAATGAAACCAAACTGGCAATCCTTGCCGTGTACGTTTGAATTTGTGTGTTGTGTAAGCTCATTGGTAAGTTCTGATTTCAATGCCCTCTGTTAATTTTTAAGTGTATTTTGTATTATTACATTTTAATTTCAGTAAAATGTGTCTAATTAATTTTCTTTATTAAAATATTAATTTATTACATATGGAATTGCTTTTGTATATTTTTATTTCATTTTCGGAATTCCTATGCGTCGAGGAGGAGTTCAAAATTTTCGGGTGAACTATTAGAATTAAATAATTTAGAGTGGCTCATCAGCTAATTTTGGATGTACAGAAAAGCAGCGGTTTTCCTAACGGAAGGGGTCCAATTGAATCTGATCTATCTCCTGTTAATAACGTTGAATCAGATTTTGATTGCATTCCCCTTCCTATATTTAGTGTATTTATTGTAATTTTTGTATTTCACATATCTATAGTTTTCGGAAATTCTTCTGGTTTGGTGATAATTGTTTGATATTTTTAAATATTTATACGGAATTTTCGATTTTACTGGTTTTGAATATTATTTCTTCCGTGTCTTTGTGGATTTGGCTGTAAATTTCTTACTTTTTATCTAAACTTTTCGGCAGCATATTACGCGGAAATAATATTGTGATAATTTTGTTTTAAAATAAAAATTTGTGATACTGTTTTATATATATAGTATACTATACACACTGTGCTACCCGGCTTGGTAAGCTCAGTTTTTTTTATTCTTATATGTTGGCAAATTGAGCATTTTTTACTTTAAAATGATTGAATTATGTTGTTCCTAGGTATTTAATTGATCTGTATGCAGTAGCTGTAGAATGATCAAAAATTGAGAAGTTATTTAAGTGGTACTAAGCCTAACAAGGTCACCATTTGTTTACAATTGAAACTCTTAGCAGAATAGTGAATTAAATCAGTTCGTGCAGCACCAACTTCAGGGTCTTTTTTGTCGAGTGGGACCGAAAGTAAGCTTTCAGTTTTGTGCCCCGAAAAATCTGTCTTCCTACCCGCTGGAAGAATTGCTTATTTCTGTGTAAAAATTCTAATTCTAATCGTATAAATTTTTTTAAAATTGTTTTACCTGCATTTAGTGTTTTATGTTTTTGTGTGTTTTACAATTCTTAATGAAGATGTTTTGAGTTTTATGTATTTTTGACTTGTCTCGAATTGAAAACTGAATTAATTGAATGACACTAAATTGAATGAGAAATATATCTCTAATGAAATTCGAGGAAACAAGTTTAAATAAAATGCAAAAAAAATTTGCATAATTTAGTAGTCCGTACAAGGAAGTCATGTGTTGCCCACACGAGATATTTATTTTGCATATTTGTTGGACGTAGTTTGAATTCAGCAGTTCTAGTCTCGAGTTATCTATGATAATGAGAGAGTAATATTCTGGAATGATATAAAAAAGTGAAACAAATGTAAATATAAACTGAATACTTTGCCCAGATCTAGCAATTTTCTTTGCATAAGTTAGTATGAAAATTTTTTATTGGACGGTCATCCCGGCCATCATTCCTGTTAATTTATGCAATTTAATTTTCGTTTTTTACATTTTCTACTGGCAGTTTTGTTTTAAACTGACTGTTTACGACGTAATTTTCAGATCGATCCGACACAAATTTAATTGCTTACATATAAAACTGGTAATCGGAAACTGACACAGGAATACTTGGTTATTTAAGAATGGCTTCTTATATAATTTGACAAATGTGATAACTAATGCAAGGAACATACTCAAGATGTTCGTCTGAAACATTTGTTCAAATTTTACGTAAGTGTGCCTCATATGTAAAACAGCTACTTTGAAACACACATGCATTCTAAAAGAGATTTAACGAACGAGGAATGTTCCAGATTTAGTAAATATTATTTTTGAATTAAATATAACTTACAGAAGTCCACTAAAATAAATTTCTTTCCTGATTGGAACTCTGTACAATCCATGTATTACAATGCATTTAATTTTTACTTTTTGTTCTTAAATAGTAAAAAGGGCAATTAATATCGCATATGGCTTTCTGTTTATGAGAGTTTATATAAATAGAGTTGTAAGACGAATTTAACTGGTATTGTAAAATCGAGATTGCTGCAATTTTAATAGTGTGCTACTCTCATTTATTAGTTGCTGCTGATCATGTGCTGATGCGGTATTATTAAGACGCATATTTAGCTGATTTAATTATACAATATAGATATGCTCATTGAAAATCATTCAGCTACTTCTGAATTTCACATACAGTGTTGCATGCGCTGACCCTTCATTTATTTTAAAGACATGGACCGCATAAAAGACCTTCATGGACTTAAAATCACGTTGATGTACAGCAAGAAAAAAATTCTTCATCTGTGGGAAACACAGCTTTAACGTTTTACACATTTCAAACATTAAAAACAAAGTGGTAGTTATTATAAAATAGTTTCAGTCGTATTTATCATTATTTATTTATCCAAAAGCTATAAAGATTTCTATTAGTTGATGTTTTTATAGCTAGATATCAGAATAATTCTAAAATAAAATACAAATTTATGTTTCTACTAAAACGTTTATTGATGAACAAATAAAATATGATACAACATCTTCTTCATGGAAGACAACACATGAATGGAACTTCTCATTTCGTAAACTTCCTCATGAAATCAAACAACCATCGAACACGAAAGAAGCTCGGAAATAACAATCAAACATTTTACATTTCCAGGAGCAGTTATTTAGGCTATGTTAACACAAGATGAGCATCTCGAAAGCGATTCACAAATAATCTGAAATACATTTTTCAGTTCGTAGGATATAATAACAGTATGTTGTGTTCAAAGTGCGAAACGTTTGTAACACTTTCTGGGATTAATTGCGAATGGCTTTTGGAAGAAATTATGATTGCCTGAAATGCAAATAATTTAATTATAAAATTCTGGAAAGCGTTTAAAAGACATCATATAAGACTATGTTTTAGCTTGTTACGCTCCTTAAATAATTTTATTCTTTTTTTCCTCCCTTCAATGTTTATGACCAAAAGGAAAACAAACCTCAAAAAAGTCCATTTAATGAGAGTTTGCCAGGCATGAAATGTTAATGGTTTCTCCTTTTGCACATCTTGTGTCAAAGAGCCTTCGTAATGTGCAAAAATACATAAAAAACACATCGAGAATAAATTATCTAAAGATTGATGAGAAATATGAACATTGAAAGTACGCTAACAAACTGAAAATATAAATGATAATTTTCTACATTTCATACACTTTTATCACTGATTATGTAACACAGCGGAATATCTCTACACGCAGAAACTTCATTGATAAAAATTTTAACAAGCTTGTACATCACATATTCTGGATTCACATATGATTCATATACTTTCTATCGCTTTTTAATCGCTTTGTGCTTTAATTTCTTTATCAAAAAATAAATTTTAATCTTCTTATCATGAGAAAATGACATATTGGGTACATACGGTAACTAATATATATGTAATGTGATTAGCTTTATATTATTTCATCATTAGAAAATTACTGTTCTCTTAGGTCTTTAAAATACATCCAGATTTCAGTTAACACTTAATTCAGATCATGCAGACTGCCATAAATACTGATCCACATGTACATAACTATGTTGTTAAATAAATATTAAAATATCAATCAAAATTTTAAATATAACAAGTTTAGAAAATGTGTTTACTATATATAAATCAACCTGGTCTTTGAAATGCGAAGCAAATTAAATAATAGGTAGGCATTGCCAATTTTTAATTAACTTTGCATTTGTAAGTGTATTGAACGCGCCTTTGTATCTCGAGTTCAATTAAGAGTTACAATTTGAACACATTCAGTAGCAAATGAGAATGAGTTATAATACAGAGATAACAATCTTTCACAGGCCATTTGTGTTTCACCAGTTTTTTCCATGCATTTGAACAACTAAATTGATGAAAACCGAGTTTCAGTTAAAATTTCCTGTTTTTTTTAAATAGGCATATAATTTAAAACTGTTCTCTTTTTTTTCAGCTTTATTTTACATTTTAACTCCCATCCTTATTTTAACATATTTTAGTGAATCAGAGTAACCAAACGCTTCGTTATAAGCAGAAATGGGCAAATGCCCTATTAGTATGCTTTTATATGATTTGCCTAAAATATATCATTTGTGATATATTTTATTGACCATTTGATTTGAAAATTTTAAACCACGATAAAGATAGTTACTATATTTAAAATGGCTAGTCGAATCTGTGTCCCGGATTAGAAATTAGGTATCAATTTTTCATAATACTCGTAATTTAAAAGAAATTTTCTAATGTAATTCGCAGTTAAGAATTCTAAGAATGGTTAACTTATTTCTCCTGAAGAAGAAGAATGTGTTTGATCGCTTTCGAAATTGATAGAGTTTTATTCAAAACCTTAGCCGGAATTGATTTCGTTTTTGTCTAATTATAAATTGTACTTTAGCGTGTTTCTTTTCTAATTCGATTAGTTCATTTTGTTTAAGATTTGCGACAGGTAATCTGCAAGACTGCTCAGAAATAAAGTAGTGTATTTTAGCTTAAATATTGCTACTAAAATTGAAATTAAATTATCTTTTTTGTTTGCCAAGCAAGCTTTCAGTCAATAAGCAAATTAGCAATGCCGATATTTTGCACAGATGGTAGGATTGACATTTCGGTTTTAAATTTTGCATTTTACTAAATTAGCTATTTTCCCCAAGTTTAATAAATGTTTCAATTGCAGACTCTTTAATTCTTTTAATATGCTATACATTGTTAATCTTGGTTCTGGATTCAATTACCAACAGTTTCGTTGGATGGGAATAACATTTATTACATTTTCCACCACTTAAGTTGGCTGAAATTCTGGACATGCGCTCTGAGTGATTTTTATCAACTGCCTTCGTTACAATTTACTCGTGATGCATTTAAACGGTTGAAAATAATAACTGCATTATATAAGTGAGTACATGAGAACTTAAAAAACATTTTGATTAACATAGCCTTAATAATAATAAGCTAGAATACTTAAACGATTTACTTCCGATCAATACTGATCGGCTAGCAAAGAATGACTTCTTCCTGTCAATCATTTTACGTGGCGGTAGGTATAGTATTTTATACCTTAGTTAGGTACAAACCGATGGTATAGACGTTACATGATAGTAGTATAGATCTTACGCAGATAATATATATTTCCTTTTTACATAAGAGCTAAAAGAAAAAGTAAAAACAAGAGCAACATAACTTACCAAAAGTGTGTCTGTTTTTCGAAAAGAAACAGCATTAAAAGACAGAGAGTTTCCTTCAATAATTTACCAACTCCAAACAGATATCTTAATAATAACAAAATATCTAAACATGCACAATTTGTGTAGTGTTCAATAATTTAAAATTATCTTCGTTCAAGTCAAAAAGATGAATCCAGATTTAAATAACACAATTCGTACGTAAATATTTGCTTCGTTGTGGGTTAGTTCAGAAATTTGCCATTTATCTAGGGAAGTCCAGGTAATTTAGAGATCAGTTTATGTCTTTTTCAAGCAAGTCACTTCAAAATTTATTAATGCTTCTACAGTTTGATAATTTTCAACCCTACATTTGGTAAATTAACGCATAATTGGTCTTATTCATTTGTAGTGAGCAAGAGCATTAAAAGATTTTGCAACTGTAGTTATATTTATGGCAATAATGATTTTATTTGAGATAAAAATCGGTTAGTTTTGAAACTAATTGAAAGTAGCCCCTCCCCAAAAAACGGACTTTTTTGACGTAAATTTTGAATAAAACTCTATCAATTTTGAAGGTGATCAGATGTAAGTCTCTTTCTTTAGAAGCGAAGTTTTTTACAAAATGGGAGGAGAGTCGAAACTTTTTATATCGAAAGTAAAGAGCAAAGCAAAGCGAGCACGAACATCGCAACATCAGTTTAGGAAAACAGTAATTAAATGTGAAAAGCTAAGACATTAGAATTCTGAAAACGTTAGATAGGCTTGACTTGGAATTAATGTCATTAATTAAAAAAAGGCAAACTTTGTGAATGTGAAAAACTCAAAAAAATCCAGTTCATCAACTGAAGAAGTTTCGTAGATAATTTATTTCAGAACAAAAGTTAAAATTGCTGTTTAGTGTCCAGTTATGATTAATTATTGAAGATTTGTTAATTTCTGCTTTTCGAACATAACATTCACGTTATTTGACGCAATATTTTAAAGCTCTTTTAGTTCTCTGATGTATGAAGACTCACACTGATAGGATATGCTTTAAATTATCCAAGAATTAAAATCACAGATGGTATTTTTAAAAACCGACCAACGTATTTTGCTCGGGTGAGAAAATGATCTGGAAGTTGAACTTCTGAATAATCTGAGTGATTTTGTAAAGAATGCATTGGAATAAGAACAAGGCTGTACTTCTTTCCAATAGAGGAAAGACTTTTATCGATGGTTAGATGAAAATCCAGTCTTTATAAATTATTGCAGAAAAAAGTCATCTCTCAATAGCAAATGATTTCAAATAACTGAGTTTATGACTCTGAAGAGCAAGCTTTGTGAGCACGACGCACAAAGTTACTTTCAGCTTAGCAAATAGACAGAAAATTTGCTTTCAATGTTGAATCAGATTCATTACGTATAATCAGAATATCAAGAAAATAAACAGAATTATCAGGTTCGATTAAATAGTGACTTGGATGGGTAGATCAATCAAACTCATAACAGATATAATCAGGCTTAAATTTTTTTATTATCATCAAAATGCGCGAAAGTGTCATCCATGGAGCGATTTCAGAACCTGAAAGACAGTTTTTCAAATAATTTGACCTTAAAGTAATGCATTTTAATGTCACCAAGTATCCATAGCAAGTCCTTCAGTTTGACAATAGTAATTACCATGGAAAATGGTATGTTTAAAGGATTTTTAATGAAAGAAAATAACTCATGAGTTTTAGCATATGTGATACAGAATTCTAGTATTCTGGTTTCAAGACAATTTAATAATTTCTCATCAGGAGGATTAATAAACAGAAATTATGACTGAATGCTGTGGAAATCGACAACTTCAAAAGATTTTTTTATAGTGTAAATATTGTTACAAAGTAATACGGAAAATCTAGAAACAAATACTTAGATAAAGCTTATGATGCTTATGATTACCCCTGAAGAACAGGGACCTGTGTCTGATCACGCTTGAAATTGAAAGAATTTTATTTAAATTCTAGGCCAAAAAAAGTCTTCTTTTTTGCCTAGTTTTAAATTCCCATTGATGTGTTTCTTTTTCACTTCGTTCACGCCAGACTTTAACAAAAAAACGTCCATAGAAAACATTTTCTTATAAACGATAAAAAAGGTAAATTACCGCAAAGCAAAAAGTAATTTTGATAGAATATACAGTTACATTATTGTTGTTTTACAAAACTTTTAGACGTTTTAAAATACATTTTCAGATAAAATCAAATTTCAAAAAGAATTAGCTCATGAAGTTTCAGTTGGAGGAGGAATCCGTATACAGATATTCAACTGCTTCTAAAAACATTTCGTTCTAATGCACTATAATTACAGCAATTCTAGAATCAGTATGTAACTTCTAAGATTACTAAAGATTAGTAAATTGTGATGTGGACGAAACCTTTTAGAAATAAATCTCTAAAAGGAATATATTAATTAAAGTTGTGTCATATGCTAAGCAACTAATAAGTGCCTATATACACTAAATAGGAATAGGTATTCGTATTTTTCTCCTCTTAATCTAAACACTACACAACAAATCATTATATCAGCTATCATAAACTGAATATTCTCTCAAAATACAGTAAATAATTTTGTTACTGATATACAACACATAACTTTTATATAATTGAGATTGTACTTTTATATCAATTGTTATGTCTGGATAATCTATCAAAATATACACATAATAATGATTATTACAGATATAATAACCCATTCGAATAGAATGCAATCGCTAATGTCAGTTATTTATACAAAATTGTTTGATATTTATATTAGAACAAGACTGTGGAGCTATAGCTGCCACTTGTGTTTGCATTCAGAAAACATATGTAACTGTTAACATGGAATTCTCAGACAAGTTTTTATTTCAAATGAAATAAAGAAAAAATACAAGGAGTAAGATTAAAAAATGGGTTATTTCTTATCTGCAGTGAAAAGTCAACTCATTTACTAATTACTGCCATCTTTAGCTTTTGGGAATTGTTCTAAGACTATGTTCATTTTATCACTGACAGGTTAGAAATTATGACAGGTTAACGAAAATATATTATGTGTTCTGTAGTATATATTCTATTTCAGGTACGGATAATTCAAGATATTTAACTGTGTTTTTCATTTCAGACCTATACTATGTTATACAGATAAATTTCCTTTTCTTCCTATAGATCTAAACAGTAGCAATAAAAGATAAAATATTTCTGCAGAATGTTTTAATCGAAAATAATGTAATATATAAATCTGTTACGTCTGAAAAGATTCTAATAAGTTGGTCCAGCTATTTCCATCTATTAGTAGTAGCAGAAGTACCATAAAAATATTTTCTTTGAGCAGATTTATCCTAATTTAGTTAACAAACAAACAGCAAGAGGGCTTAGTAACTGATATATTGGAGTTCTTACAAATTTATTCCTGAAAATGCTTGTGCTGTAATGCTTTTATGCACTCAAAAAAGATAATTTTGCTGAAATGACTTGCTATATAATATCACACACGAAAGGAAGCTTCTATAGGCGCCAGTCCGAGATTTTGAAAAAAGCTTAAAGCAGAAGAAGGGATAAACACTAGGACACTCCAAGAGTTTTACAGTTGAACATAAATCAGGATGCTCTAGCTAATACTTTCGGGCACATAGATAAATACGATTATTCCTCAACTTTCACTACTTAAAGACAATTTAATGGTCTAGAAAGGCATAAACTCCTGCATAAAAATAGCGACTGAGTTATGCATTGCAGATTGAATATTTGGCTTTTGATCATGGTTATGGATTAACTATGCGAAAATCCCTTCTTGTATCTAATTCTTGACAAATATTTGAATCAAAGCGTTTAAGTTTTTTATTTACATCAGCACTGAGGATGTAAATTATAAAAATAATCCATTTCTGTTTTTAGATAAATATTAGAAAAAATTGTCAAAAAAAATAAAGAGGGTGGGAGAAGAAAACAGAAGATTGGTTCCAAACTTAGAAATTAAAATAATAAATATTAAAAAAGAAGTTAAACAAATACTAAAATCATTAATTAGAGCTTAATTTGATCATATTTTTTACAAGAACTTGTATAAAGTATATATTACCTCACTACAAAATTAATATGTTCGAAAATTTGCCCAAATATTATGAGTTACATATGTGACACAAGATTTTATTTATTCTTCGTAGCTCTGTACTCCATTTGTTAGCATTCCTTACAAATAAAATGGTTTTAGTATAGGTTTTTCAGAAATTTATTCTTGTACTAATTAAACCAATTTTTGTTTCATTTTTGAATTTGTTTTTCTAAATTTAAGCTAGCAGATCAAAGTAAGGATTTGATAAACAAAATTTTGATGAACAAAAATAGTACTTTTTATTCATTTTTGTAGAATAAAATACAGTAAACTCGCTATGCAGTTGTAGTAGCGTAGTTTTCAATTTATGCATTTTATAAGAGCTCAATATGTATTCAATTAATCAAAATTTGACTGCATGTGTCATTTTCAAAGTAATAGTAAAATGTGTAAACGTTTTGAAGCAGAAATGCTCTTTCAGAATTAATTCAAACGAAGATTTTTTTAAATGCGCCGTTTGGATCATATTAGATTAGCAGAAGAAAAAGATATATTTTCTAAAACTATGTAAGGTAAAAACTATATATAAATAGAATTAGATGCAGCTATAAATTTGGCATCAATTAAAAACAGTTTTTAACACTCAGATTTTAACAGCATGATGATTAGATGCATCCATTTTATGTTGCGAATACAATTAATTTCGCATATGGGAATAGATACAGAATTTATTTATTGGCATATATGAATTATTACAAATTGAACATGTTATACTTTGTTATCCCAATAGTTTTGTCGAATTAGAAGCACTAAAATCTCCATATAATATTTCACTGTTTATTCTAAAGTAAATAAGCAATAAATTTTTCAGTTCTGTTAATATTCATAATTTCGGGTTTCTGATACCTAAATGAGAATTATCCTACTTTTAATTAAAATCTGTATGTAATACATGTTTAGATGGAGTAAAATCTTTAAATGCAAGATCAAATCAGAACCTAACAGAATTCTAAACAGAAATATAGAGGATTAGCCTAAAACCTACCACATTAAATACCTATAAATCAAAAGTGTTTTGTTTTAATCACCGAGCTCATAGTATCCTTTTATAGGTATTTGGATACTTAAATTATTCTAGCATGAGCGCTAAAAATTTAATACTGTTGCCAGCACCTTCAAATAACCCATAGAACGGAAAACTCGCGTACACAAATTCAGTGATATATTCCAGGGATAATAACCCTTTCCCCCATATTCATACAGTTAACATACAGTTAACACTGGTATGAGTGAAGATACAAGGAATGATTCCAGGTTAAAAATGCTAAGAAATGGAGTAAACAAGATGGATATATACAGTTATTTACCAAAACTTATATACCTAATGACTAATACGTAGGATGTGGGTAGCATAAGATTTGAGCCAGTATCTATGATTTCATATTTATTCTTGGATTCTGGGATTTAAACTGGCATTTAGTTGCCGTTTTTAAGCTGAAGCGTTAAAGTTTATAAATCATTTCTTTTGTTAAAGTCAATCGTGCAATATGGCCGTTAATTGAATAGACAAAGCATTTTGTGCGCTTGAATATGCAAAAACAAATTGCGTTGGAACTGTGGATCGTTCTTTAAGAAAACGGTATGAGAGAAAATCTAACTTGGCGTTGGACTGTCTGTTCAACAGACAACAACATATCTTTTATCATGTTGGTCACCAAGAAATCCAGATTTAACACGGTGAGAATATTTCTCATGGAGATATATCTTTCTTAGTAGGTAAAGTAACCATCAAAACGGGTGCTGCGACTATTGATATAAACATACTGGGACATGTTGGGAAAAACTCGCCTCAGAATGTCCATGTCATGTTAAATCAAGTTCTGCATTGATTTCTGTCTTATTATGAAAAGGGCACTTATACTCGGCTATGCAAACTTCAGGAAATATTATGTAAAGTTTTCAGCCGTGCTGTTAAAACTCTTGTTTCTGTAAAACTTTGAAAACGTCTATTTTCTATAGGCCAACCCCGTATTATGACACATTTTAGCAATAAAAAGCAGTTTTATGATGAAAAATATTGTTACGGATTTCGTATTTATTTAGCTATTTATTTAGAATTGTAATGAAAATTGCTTTATTTTCCCATGCAACTCAGACGATTTTTGAAGAGAAAGCTACGTCGGAAAAGTAAAAGTAAAAGAGCGCTTGCATTTAATATTTCATAAATAAATATCTCGTAATTACTATTGCCATTTGCAAATATCGAGAAAAATCGAGGTTATACCAGAATAGTCTAGTAAATAATTAAAAAGCTTATAAAAGCCGAATTTAAACACTTCAGCTCAATTGTAGTTGTAGCTGTTTTAAGTGAACTGTTTGTTTACTTAATGCTGTGATTGATTGTAGCGAATTCGCTGTGAGATTGGATTAACTTTATCTGTTTTGAATTTAATTCTGTTTAACGTTTGAGATATTGTGATATTGTACGAATATCTCTGAGAAAATATTTCAGTGTTTTGTTTTATTTCTTGTGAAAAGAATAAATTTTGTTAATTTTTTTTCACGACTGGTGCATTCAATACATTACGAACCCGTACGCATGCAACAAACAATATTTTGAATGTTAGTATTTCAACACAGAATTGCAGCATTGTTATTTTCTGTCAGTTGCTTAATTTGAATCAAGGTTAAATAAGATTAATGGTACATTAACCTGTAGCTCTCTCAAATATTAATATGATGTCCATTACCTATTATCTTATGAACAGAATTGATGTGTGATATGGCATCTAGAGTGATTTCTCTAATTTTTAGAGGAAACATACCGATGCTTGATAAAATCTACCCAGTGATGACAAAAATTTAAACAAATAAATATGAAGGTACAAGAAATAAACAATCAATAAGCAAATTTTAATCTAGAGACCTTTTTTATCATATTTCCATTATGAAGTATTCCAGAAAAGTGTTGTTTGATATCAAGTTTTTTCTGTGTTCCAAAAGTCACAAAAATGCTTATTTAGTTGCAATTTTTGCATAAGCATAACTTTAGTCAAGTACGTATTTGTGATCGTATCCTTTTTAAAAGAGTAGTCAGTCATACTGAACACAAAGAGTGTCATATTTCATTTGCCCGTAAGCAGCTGATATATATATATAAATATATACACACACACATATATATATATGTGTGTGTGTATGGGCGTCTATATGAAGTTCTTTTTCAGATAAAGCACATGAAAAATTTATAAATGAAATTCTATATGTAGAGAATACAGGTAATACTCAAAAGAATTTTGTTTAAAATGCTAAACATGCTATTCTTGGAATACTCTATTCACCGAAGAGATTTTTGATAGCAGTTGTAATAACGAAATTGCCATTCATTTGTAATACGTGAAAGGATAGCAGTAACAAAACGAATGATTATGATTTTTTGAAACCTTTCACTTTAAAATACTTCAGAAATGAATATTGTTGTATGTCTTCTAATGCGTTGTATCTAATATGTGACATTAATGAATGCGGTTTAACAAAAGTATAAACTTCTTTCAAGTTTGTGGCATTATTAAAACTACATCTAGTTTCCTTTGGGTTATTAAATTCCTATTTACAATTCTGCAAAAGCAAGTTGAGGAGGTAATTCTTATTTACGCAATAAATTTTTAATATACAGAAATATTCGTAAAAGACATTTTATATCACAAACTATTATCTTTTCTAATATGCATTATAAGACGTTATGCCTTTCGTTTGCTTTCATGCCAAAATTTATGCTAGTCTGTTCGAGACGCTTGTCGGAATTCATTTTCTTTATGTACCAAATATTTCCCATCGCTGAATGACGTCATAAGTCAACATCTTTATACCTCTTCATGACCTCATTTTGACAAAGAGCAGTCTATATGATATCTTTATTCTTCTTCATATCACAGTCTGCTTTAATAAAGACTCTGGCTATATGTATTAAATTATTCGAGTTTGCATATCATGTGAAAATCTTTTAAACATTAATTATGTCCGTAACCAATGAGAACATTTTGTAAAGTTTTAGTCTATAAAATTAAACGTCACATGAAAAATAATTCTTATTTCGCTATAGTCAAACGAACTCAAGTTAGAATGTTTTGAAGTTAAAAGATATTAAATACGATGGTTATTACTCATAAATTTTAATTTTCATCTGCAACTTTTCTCAAAAAAAATTTTTTTTTCTTTTTCTCTATTCTATCTTTGTACTAATATATGACTGCTAAAACACTAAAAAATTGCAATACATTTTATTAAGTAATATTTTTCAAATTGTGTTTATAGAAATAATTTCAATAAAAGTAAAGATTTAGCATTTCACATAAGGAATCATAGTTATTATAATAATTATTGTTATTATTATAATGCTATGCTTCCAATAAAGCACCAAATTTCTTCACAGCAAATTTAAAAATTGCTACAGATCTTCCGAGTAAAGGGTTATGTATTTACTTTAATAAAAAGTACATCAAAAAATGAAAACTTCGTAGTTTTTTAACATGATATTTTTAAATTATTGACTGTTACAACAACATGCAGATGTAAATGGTTTCAACAGTTGCAGATGATCTCATAATATAATTAACCATATCACGATTTATTTCGAATAGAGATTTTATGCATACATTTTTGTACAAAACTATAATGCAACAATTTTATGAAGTTATTGTGCAGAAACTTAAGTAAATAAATTATCATGAATGCAACGTGACTAAATATATTTTGGAAATGCTGGAAATATTATGAAAATGTTCACATTTATCAAATAACAGCATCCGTTTAGTAGCATATTTCATGTGCTAGTCTCAATGAAAATACAAAACATTACACTGCAAAATAACTTACATTTTCAAACAGGGAGTTAAAAATGACAGAAAGCTATACCTAGTAAATTTTTCAGAAAAACGTGTTTGTAAAATGAGAGATAATCTTTTAGTTATCTGAAAATGATATTGTTTTATCTCAGTATTTGATGATACATATAGCTTTATTTAAATTGTGTACTCCTTAAGTTATTTCCAAAATAATGAAATTAGAATCAAATGACTTTCGAAATTGTTTTATAATTGAATCGACCGAAATCGTTTTTTAGCTATCAATCCTTTTGACCGTTTTGCTGAGGTTATATTTCAGTACTTGGAACTAAAAGCACTTTATTGCTCTTAAGTAACTCATTCATTTGCAACTTTACTAATGCTCAGAAATTTCATTTCAACAGTTATATAGAACATACGGACACCAGACAAAAGTTTTTACATTGCCTTTAATTTCGCTCCGTTAATTGTAAATATATATTCCTAGCGACAAAAATGTTTTGAATGGCGTAAATATTTGGCATTTTTAAGTTTAAAAAAGTAGTTTCTCAAAAGTTGCGGTATTAAAAATTTTTATGTGCTTTCTCAAACCATATATTTAAATTTAGTAGAAGTTTATATTAATTATAAAAATTAAACTAAAAGGTTTAACCCTTGTATGGCAAAAATTGATCGAGTTGCTTAACTTCAAAATTTGGGATTTTTGCCATGTTTTTGGGCTTGAAGAGTCAGTTGAAAATAAATTGATTATTTCTTTTCTTTCAGTTAATGTCAGTCAATGATATTACTTTGTGATTTAACAGTATTTAATATTCACTTGTAGTTTTGTTATATTTCGTATGCCGAAAGCATTTTTACACAAGCAGTTTTTAAAAAATATAAACACGTTTATAATATTCACACGCAGTTTTGTTACTTGAAATCATAATGCAACAAACATAGTAAACTCATTGGAACTAAAAATTGTTCTAAATATTACTGATGCATAAAAAAACCTTAATCTTTATCTAGAAATTCGAGATATCATTTAAATTTTATTTAAGCCTAATATCGTGAATCATTTGATAGTAAATGAATAATTTGCATAGAAAACAAAAAAGTGTAATTTTTGCACCATTATTAAAATCTCATTCAGTATTTAAATTACTCCCTTTTAGGAAAATTTCTAATATGGAGCATAATAGTTTTAAGATGAATTCAAATAAGCCTGATATATACACTCAATGTATGCAGTATACAGTATGCATTAAACGTACATATTCTTTCAAGAAATTATGCAATTATCATGAAAAATAAAAGCTTAAAAATATGCTAATTTTAAATCGTAAAGTATGTTTAAATAATATGCTGCAATCAAAATTTAAATCATCTAACACACAAGTGAAGAATGTTCAGAACGTTACTTATCTCAATAAAACAAAAATTTTAGGGAAAATTATCAGAAATGTTTTTACAGTTTGCTAAACAATTGTGAGATTATAATAATTCATGAAAAAACGCAAAATACACTCACGTTTGTGAAAATTGCAACACCATGAAGGACTTAAGCGAGTGAGCTGAAATTTTCAGGAAATGCAAAGTAGCGCATGATATGCAAATGATTAGAATTGCAAATCCGTAGCGCATGCGTATGCTGAGCAGCGCCCTCTGAACGGCTGATGGATCCGAATAAATAGACGGCTGTAGCGAGGCGTGTATGGTTATCGGTGGTTATCTGCTAGTGGTAAACGTTAACTCAATCTGTACTTATGCCTCGTCGACGAAAGAGAGCGAGATTTGAACAACTTACAGAGTTTGAACGAGGGAGAATCATCGGCCTTCGTGAAGCTGGATTGTCGTATCGTGCAGTAGCCTCTCGTGTGCAGCGTAACAGCAGCACAGTGATGCGCGTTTGGAAGCAGTGGACGGACGAGTGTCGGACAACTCGGAAATCCGGGAGTGGACCCCGAAATGTGACGTCAGCTCGCGATGATAGACACCTGGTCCGCATGGCGCGGACGGACCGTACAGCTTCCTCTAGACAATTGGCAGCACTGTGGTCAATAGCTACAGGTGTTTCATTGTGTGCTTCATCAATTCGTAGACGTCTGCTGCAGTGTGGACTGCGCGCACGGACTCCTTTATACAGGATCCCCCTAACGCACGACCATCGCCGCCTGCGGCTACAATGGGCCAATCAGCATAGAGACTGGCGTGCTGATTGGCAGCATGTCGTGTTTTCTGACGAATCCCGCTTTAATTTGTGGTACCATGATGGCCGCATTCGTGTCAGACGCTATGCCGGTGAACGCCACCTTCCGGAGTGCATTATCGAACGCCACAGTGGACGAACACCCGGAGTTATGGTCTGGGGCGCCATAGCATATCATAGACGATCTCAATTGCTACGAATTGTGGGCAATCTGAACAGCAACCGGTATATCCGTGAAGTTCTACAGCCCGAAGCTGTTCCCTTCCTTCAAAGCTTGCCAGGCGCTGTATTTCAACAGGACAATGCCCGCCCTCATACTGCTCGGATTGTTAAATCCTTCTTTGCAGCGCAGCAGGTACAGCTTCTTCCTTGGCCTGCGTGTTCCCCGGATATGTCGCCAATTGAACATGTGTGGGATGTCATTGGTCGGCGTCTTGCTCGTGATCCTCGTCCTGTTGCGTCTGCAGACGAACTTTGGGTACGCGTACAAACGATATGGAATGCTCTTCCTCAGTCAGACATTCAAACTTTGTTTGACTCCATGCCACGTCGTGTAGCAGCACTTATTGCGGCGCGTGGTGGCCACACAAAATACTGATTCTGATCTCTTGTTCTTGTTTGTTTGCTTTGAACATTTAATCATTTATTTGTACCACTACCACTCAACTGTGTATTAAATTGCATTCAATTATGACGATTCCTTCTTGGTGTTGCAATTTTCACAAACGTGAGTGTATATTGCATTCCTGTAAGTTTTGGAATTATGAACAAATGAATATATAGACTTGTAAAGAGAAAATCATGTTTAGGAAAGCCAAGATCTTTCACATTTTTTTTTTCATTTTATATACCATTCATATAAAGTTTTTTTATAATGCTGTTAAATTTATATCAGTAAAACTCTTGACATTTTTTTACGGTTTACTACTCACTCTTATGTTTACATTATTAAGTAAAACTGAAATTCCTTTCATACTGTAAACACTGAACTCCCGAATATCCATGCCAATTAACACTTAGGTGTGCAACGATATTTCAAATTATTCCTGCAAAACTGTAATCATTGCAAGCATCATAAAAGAGAAATTCTTCAGACACTTTTAAATAAACTAAACAGTGCATTATATTTAAAACAGTATTTAATTAAAATAATAAAATTTGCACAGATTTTCATTTTCCCAAACGTTTCTATGGTCTTTCATAATTTTGAGTGCAGTGTTGACATCCATTTAAACAATACGGCAAACATAGGATAAAAATAAATTCTGTATTACGAAATAGAAACTCAGCTTGTTCACTCTTAGAGTCTAACAGCTCATCTAGACACTAGAGTGCCCCACTGTGGCCACTCTTGGTACTTCCCTTTCTCTTAGCTTCTATCGGTTCTTGTTAAACAGTGTCTTGGTCTGTAAATTTCTCATTTTTCATTATCATTAAATAGCAGTCTTCTTGTGGGCTATGCATGAATCATCCACAAAATAGATAATCCAAATCCGTAAACACGAGAAATAATGTTAAAGAGGTTCAATGCTCTTTACCGACAGAATCATATTTCACGTTATCAGGAACCAGTACTCTTTCTTTTTTTTCAGCTGCAAATCCTCTTCATTCCAATACTTCATATTGAAATTCACTGCAAAAATAAGAGTTTTATGTAAAAAATCTCATGTTTTTCATTTTCGTCAAGTATCAGCCTTTCTAGGAGACGATACACAGATAATCCGCAAAACGGATAATTCATACGCAGAAAATCGGGAGTTCAGAGTTGAGCACAATAAAAATATGTACTTTATTATAAAATTAATAATTATAAAAATAAAAATTAATGATAAAATTTTAATTATTATAAAAATAAAAACATACAGAAATTAGAACATGCTGCTGAGTCTAAAGAGTTCAAACAGAGTCAAATCCGCTAATAAAAGGATAAATATAGGAACGCAATATGTATTTTCCGCAATGCACCACTTTGTTTAGCAAATCTAGCTCATAAATTAATACTTTTTTTCCTTCCTATATAATCTTTATTCATTTATTTATTTTTACAGAATTTTAATTTGGAGTGTTGCATCATTTTTTCTAATCCATTGATATAACATAAATAGTACAGGGTGATTCTTTTAGAACTGACCTGTTTCACTGGTCTGTAGTTTTGATAAAAAGTATTCGATTTTACTGCGGTTTATGGCAAAAGATTCAGGAAGGACGAAAATTTAGTGATCCGTCTCGTTTTTTGATGTGCAACTCCGAAAAAAGAATAAATAAGAAATAACGGAAATTACGACATTTATCTCAGAAGACTAGATACAGTTACTCTACGTGTCATTCAGCTGCTGAATCATGCGGAATGAAACCGTACAAAGTAACGACGGTTCAGGAATTCCAAGACCCAGACAGGGCAAAGCAGGTCGTTTATTGTGAATGTTTCTTGTTGTTCATTAACCGTATCCCCAACATTCACGAGCTGACATGGTTCACAAATGAAGCTTGGTTTCACTTGTGCGGATATGTCAATTTCCAGAATACACGTATCTGGTCGCCAGAAAACCCACATGGGCCATTCCACCAACCATATAATGGAAATACACTCCATTCAGAAAAAGCTGGTGTCTGGTGCGCTCTGTCCGCCACTCGCATCGTGCGACCAATATTTTTCGAGGGAACAGTAAACAGCGAGCGCTACATGCACATTTTTAATGAATTTGTAGAGTAGCTCGATGACGTGGAACTGACTGAGGGGTATTACCAGCATGATGATGCCACATGGCACATGTCGAAACAAAGAATGTGTTTGATCAGGAGTTTCTTTGGGAACTGCATTATTTCCAAAGGTTTGTGGCCTCAGCGGTCACCAGACCTATCGACCCCAGATTTTTCTTATGGGGTTTTCTGAAGGGTCGTGTCTATCGCGATAAACCACGGACACTGGACGAGTTAAAGGCCAGAATTTCTAGGGAAATTGCAAACATCACTGACGACACATTGCGGAGTGTTGCAGATAACATGGAGCAGCGAGTTTGGTTATGTCTACGCCAGGAGGGTAGCCATTTTCAACGTCTGCTGTAGGGTAAGTGATTATAAACCTCTATAACCTTTTAGAGTCAGTCATTAGACTATTTAGAAGCAGGAGAGATGAAAAATGAGCACTGCCCTCGCCGGGAATCGAACCACGCACCTCTCGGTTAGAGCGTGCTGACCACTACACCACGAAGGCATGCGAAGAAGGCGGGAGAAATACCTTATAACCTTTACAACCCTTTACTAGTCACGTTTGGTATGCCACTTGGCAATCAGAGTTTTTAACACCGTTTTGTAGGTGCAAGTCATCTTTCATTGTATAGCGGTTCGCGGTTTTCGTTATTTCTTTTTTTTCTATATTTCGGCGTTGCACGTCAAAAAACGGAATGGACACTAAATTTTCATCCTTCCTGAATCTTTTGCCGCAAATCGCATTAAAATTGGATGCCTTTTAACAAAACTACAGCCCGATGAAATACTTCAGTTCTAAAAGAATTACCCTGTAGAATAATGTAGTTACTCTAGCCGATATATTCTAATAACGATGAGTTATTAAGCAGCTACAAATAATTAGGCTTATGTTCTTAGTGCAAGATTTTTATTACAATAACATCTAGACCATTACTGGAACTAGAACAAGCATCACTGAAAGACACTTGTTCGAGCATATTTATAACAAAATTACTTATCTATTATGAATGATAGACATCTCGAATGAGAAGGCATTTTATCATCCATTTAGAATGCATGCAGCTTCTAATTTTAAATGAATTGTGGTTAAATTAATTTAAGAATTTAAACATAGCATAAAATTAAGCTTAATTATTTACCTTATAATGCGCACTATTTTGCAACGATTATTTCCGTACCAATGATCGAATGGGACAGAGTAAATATCAAGAGTATATACTTACATATGAGTTGCTGTGACGCAGTTCAGATATGTCTGTTTGAGTTCAAAGATAGGTGGAATACTAGTACACTTGTGCGTGTAAGCAACAGCATAAGTGAAATTCTGTTGTTTCAACTCTAAGCATAGCGTATGCTATTCAGATCTCAAGCTAAGCAAAGAGTGTGACGATCTCTTTAGGTAGTTTACAATAAATCTCTTTAATTAAGGTAATTAAGTTTTACCGAAGCAATACAGATTTTATAAGATCACATTTACATACTGTAAATTTAAAGTTTTAAATCGTATTCATTATTAAGCCTATAGAATAGTTATATATATCTATATATACAGATAATAAATAGATTACTTATCATCATAAAATTGAGCTTTATTAAGCCACTAACTGACTGCCATTTCAATTGCTTTAAAAATCTGTGCATGTTTATACAAGTGTACTGCCAGATTTATCAATCATTGGCGACACCATGCAAAAGAAATTTGGAATTCCTGTCTTATGTTATATTTTACAGCAAATAAACTTTGGTCCGCTTCGCAGATTATAAGAGATTTCTGTCAGCACACTACGTATATTTCTTATAACAAGGTTAATGACTTTGTTCTCTGTAGAAATAATAAAACTATAAAAAATTTGGTATATAAATAAAATGGATAACTGATTACTTTTTATACATCTGCATTATTTACAAACGATATATTCAATAGTCTAAGTACCTCGCGTAGTTTGGAATATTCACAAAGAATAAATTCGGCCATTCATATCTCCAAGGATTTGAAAGGTCTGGCCTTTGGCACTTGGAAAGAAAAGATCTTACACAATAGTTAAAAATAAGGATGTCACGAGCACGTACAAAGTGATCAGTTTTGATAAACACTGAAATCTTCTACTCTTTTTCTATCTTCTCCAATCAAATAACTATCAGTCTTTTGTACTCCTGATTGTTATGAAAAAAGATTCGTTGAAGAGATGAAAATGGCTCTCTTAGAGAGCTCACCAGAAGCTGCAGTTTGGAAATGTTCAGTGATGTCCTTTCCTGGGATTGGTCTTGCACCATAAGTACAGCCTGTATAATCCATAGAGCGCGAACAAGGATAGTACGCCGCCCAAAATAAGAAGGAAGATTTGGGTTCCAGGAGACAGAACTAAAAAGAGAAAATAACAATAATAAAAGTCTATTTTATGTTCATTTAAATACAAATTACGCATTTTAAAAAATAAATAAATATCTATTTATTTACCAAAACCATTATTAAAACTGTTAAAGCGTAAAATTAATTAATCAAAAATGTCTCGCATATTTACGTTTCGCGTTTTGCACTTTTGGAACTTAATGCGTAACAAATTCCATACAAGCGAGAAACTGCAGCAAAGTATTGAGTGATGGGGATAATGATCAGTTCCGAAGATTATAAACACTGTAACCAAGAGCAGTCACTCACTTAACAAACTATGAAAAAAAAAACACTCTCCTGCGTAAGATGGAAGTTGGTTTTCATGAGTAAGTAATCTGAGTTGAATTAGTGAGCAAGATCACATACAGAAATGAAAATGTGTTGTCATTGAGAATGTTCTTTTTGACTTGAAATTCTCAAAATAACAATTTTTTGCAATACCTATCTACTGTTTTGTTTCTGTTATTATTTCTCATTACTCAGTTACAGTGAAACCCACACGATTCGAGGAAATTTTGGTCTTCTGTTAAGGTGGTCATCCGAGAGAAAAAGACTTTAAGTTATAAGGTATTTCTCCCGCCTTCTTGGCATGCCATCGTGATATAGTGGTCAGCACGCTAGACGCGTATTCCAGAAATCCATGGTTCGAATCCCGGCGAGGGCATTGCTCATTTGTACATCTCCTGCTTCCAAATAACCTAATGTCTTTGCAAAGTAATCACAATTGTCGACTTGTTGTTCTTGGATTTTATAATCAGTACTAAAGTAGAATTGAAGTACATCAGTTTAGCAATGATAGCTTTGGAAAAATACATTGGAGGCGAACACATTTATGATGCAGTTAAAAACTATACTGAAAACGAACTGGTTCTAAATTGTCCTAATCAGAAGTCTACTTTAGAATAACAGGTAATTTACACTTTTATGATAAGATCCGAATTACAAAATTTCTCATCGAACCGTTGTCTAATAAAATACGAACCGATTCTAAATTATCCTTATCAGAGAATGGACGTATCATCACAATGCACGTTTGTAGGAATGTACTGCGGAACGTTTTGATTTTTAATTGTCTAATCTGAACATTATCTTTACTGGTTGGAATTGCAGACCACGACTTTACATTTTTCTGATTTCGTTCCGAGTTGGAAACAAATAGGCCTGTTATGTTCTTTATTACATATTTTACACATTTTTCTTTCTTTAGATTCCTTTACTCTATGCTGAGGTTTAAGACATAAAATACAACAAACTTGACTTTTTAAAATATTTCTTTTCTCAGCCATGCTTTTAATTTCACAACGTTCAGAATCGTGTAGTTCGTTACAACATATTGTTACGAATTTTGTATTTGGTTAGATATATTTAGTAGAATTAAAATTAAAATTTGTTATATTTCCCCGTGCAATGCAGCACGAGAAATATTTTAAGAGAAAGCTACGGCGGAAAAGTAAAAATACAGGAGCACGTGCACTTAACATTTAATAAATAGATATCTCGTAATTTATATTTAAATTGAATAAACGTAATTAACTAATATGTTAGCTGCAACCGTAATTTCATCCTCTTACTGGTTTCCAGAAATCTCGAGAAGCAAAAAATGCTAGAACTATGTCATGAGACCGATTGAAAGCTATAAAAAGCCAGAAAGAGAATATCTCAGTTGTTTAGTTAGTTGCTGGTTATTGTCGCGACTCGTTGTAGGTTAGGGTGAACTGAGATAAATCGGATTAGCTTTCTCTTTAAATGCACTGTTAATTGCATTCTATTTAACTTATTTGCGTACTACTGATTATTACTGCCCGATATTGTGAACAGTTGTACGAACATCTCTGAGGAAAATTCCAGCCTTTCGTTATATTTCTTTTGATAAGAATAAATTTCATTAACATAATCGGACTTGCGCATGCAATCTATTACGAACCCCTACGCATGCAACACTTTTTGCTATCTGAAGTGGGTTTGAATGCCAGTGACAAGAGCGATTGAGGAACAATTACGGTAGTTAGTGGCAACGTTCTATGCCTTCAAAGAAGAGATTGAAACTTGGCCAAGATTCTGTTAAATAAATGATGAAAGCTGTTTGAAAAGAAATAAAAGCGGGACAGGAAGAGATGAAAGCTGGTCAAGAATCAGTTAATGGAGAGATGAAAGCCATTCAAGAAATGATAGACACTTGTCAAGAATCCGTTAAAGAAGAGATGAAGGCTGCTAAAGAAGAAATGAAAACATGTCAAGGAAAAATGAAAAGAGAAATTACCTGCCTAATAGAAAACAGATTTGACGCTATGGAAGGCAGAATAGACACTGTTGAAAACAAAGTCGGACAAATTGAAGAAAACGTTTCTTCTGTTCAAAGAGCAAATAGAAGAGAAGTTTCAGCCGTGGGACAGCAAATCAATTACGGAGTTTCTTCTGTCAGAAAACAAATCGAAGGAAGAGTTTCTGCCGTCTAACAGAAAATCGAACAACAAATTGATGATCGAGTTTCTGCAGTCGCCAAAGAAGTTGATACATTAAAGAAATTCGTAACGACGGCAGAGAGCAATACCGATGACTCGAAAGTTTTACCCATGCCATCTCGTTCCTCTCCGAACCTATCCATGTATGATAGGACGGCCTCTTGGCAAGTACATGAGACATAATGGATGGGATTCCCAAGCTAAGGCCTGTCCTCTCGCCGCTTCTTTGAGAGCAGACGCTGCGGATATTCTTCAAACTCTTCCAGAAAACCACAGACTGGACTTCGCCAACTAGACATCCGGCGCGTTGAATCTGCGCTTTGGCGAGAAGTGTTTAAGGGATTATAGCTTGCTTAAATTAAAATCCCGTCAACAGAAGACCACAAAAACACTCCAGGAACTTGCTACGGATGTCGAAAGGCTGTCTCAGTTCGGCCTTTTGGAATGCCCGACAGAAACAAGAGAAATTTTGTCCTTGCAGTACTTCATCGAAGGCATCCTGAAATACAGAAAGTATTGCGAATGGCTGATGTAAAGGACTTAAAAAGCGCTCTAGTATATGCCATGAAATTCGAGGTAACCCAGCACGCAACTCGAGATCCACACCCAATCAGAGCTGCGCAAGTCCAAGAGCAGGTGGATCAAATGGCTGGTCCCCTAGATGATTTAACAATTCCTGAAGACTGAATAAGAATGACAAGAAACTAATTGTAAAGCGTTGGAACTGCGGTGCTGAAGGCCACTTACGAAGGAACTTCAGAACACCCCAGAGCACGGGAAATAAGACCATTTCCTAGCAACGACGCACGAAACAAATTAATGACCATATCGCGAGGCTGAGTTTGAACGATTGTGAAAAACCCCACTTTAAAGTGCCAATATTTCTTCAGTGAGTGGCAAGAGTAAAGGATTATTCATTAATTTGCATATTGATGGAGTTCCTTGGAATGTCATCTTCGACACAAGCCCAAATGTTATCATCATTCGGAAAGATTTAGCTCAACAATTTAAAGATAATCGCATTTGGACGCCATCTAGCTTTACCCTTCAGACTGTGTCTGGTGATAAAACCGCAACTAATGGGAAGTTAAATGTAAACATCCAGTTTTGGAAGTGCCGCCTACCATCACACGGCATATGTGGCGGAAACTACAGATCCTTGCATACTCTGATTGG
Organism: Stegodyphus mimosarum; assembly: GCA_000611955.2. Classification (NCBI taxonomy): domain Eukaryota; kingdom Metazoa; phylum Arthropoda; class Arachnida; order Araneae; family Eresidae; genus Stegodyphus; species Stegodyphus mimosarum. Next base: position 158,736 of record KK116323.1, read on the forward strand.
AATTTCTAAGGCAATACAATTTTTGCTTCGACTTCAAAAACAACAAACTGCTTTCAGTATCTGCGGACATAACTATCTATCATCAGAAGGGATCCTTCCCTGGAAGCGCCGACGTCCTGTCTGAAAGACCCCCCTGTACAGGAAGCTGCCGATATCATACTACGTCGAAGAGAAACACGAGCTGCTTAATCCGGTCGCACGACAAATTACAACAAGAACATCACTTCATCCAGACCCACAGAATGAAAAGTAATCAGGAAAGACTAGCTCGAGGATGGCGATATTAAGCCCATGATTGATTTAATAGTCCTCAAACAGAAAACCTACCTGGAAGGGCATTTCGATCTATAGTCCAACGACAAAACAATACTGGGCTGTCTGGGACTCACTCCATATTCGAAACGCCGTTTTGTACCGGAAATTCGAATCGGATGTTGGAAAGCCTTTCTGATGGCAGTTGATACTCTCAAGATCCCGGACGCCATTAAAGAACTACATAGTAGCCCTACAGGAGGCCACTTCGGTATAATGAAGACCTTACAGACAGTTTGAGAGCGCTTCTATTGGAGTAACACAAAATATGACGTGCAAAAGTGGTGCCTATCTTGCGATGCCTGTGCGGATCGGAAAGGACTGAAGAAACGCAGCCGAGGGATGCTGCAACGTTACAATGTAGGAGCGCCTTTTGAACGTATCGCCTTTGACATCCTGAGACCTCTGTTGCGAACTGCTGATGGGAACAAATATATCTTGGTTGTCAATAATTACTTCACCATGTGGCCTGACGCGTATCCTATTCTTGATCAACAGGCTGTCACCGGTAGTAGAGCCAATGATACAGCATTAGATTTCCAGATTCGGAATTACTCTTCAATTACATTCCGATCAAAGAAGAAATTTTGCATCAGTTGTAATTAAAGAACTCTGCAAGCTACTTGGCATTGACAAAACAAAAACGACACCTTTACATTTCCAGTTGGACGGCATGGTAGAGAGTTTTAATCGAACCATCCTTAGTAACCTCTCGTTGGTTTGGTGGTTTTCAGAAATCAACAGGACTGGGACAAGAAGTTACGTCTGCTTTTACCGGCTTACCGCAGTGCTGTCCACGAGACTACCGGCTATTCTTCATCCCAGATGTTCTTTTGTCGTAACCTTCGTCTACCTTGCTATCTCTTGTTTGGTGGCTTAGTGGAGAGACTATCAACCTCTATGTCATTTTTCACGTCCTGTTATAAAATACCCTCTTCTTTCATCATTTGGGTCAATGTCCACTGCAAAATCAAACAATTCTTTTTTTTAATCATTTATTTAACTTTTTGTAAGTGAGAGACGCTTTATCTTCTTCATCGTTAGCACTGCTTTGACTGTCAGCTGATGTTATAAAATCATCTAATTCTTCATTTGTTCATATCACTTTTCGATTAATTCTTTAACTTTTCCTTCTTCTGCTTCTGAAAATTACAATAATATAATTTAGTATAAAATTTGAATATATGGTCAAATAAGAATTACTGAGTGAAACTGCAATATGCAAATTCGTAGAAATTGAATACATCATCTGAAATCAAATTACATCGTCTGGAGGAGCGTAAATTTGTGTGTTTCAGAGCAAGCCTGCAAATTTCGCTGTGATACTGAAGTAAGACATGTGGGATAGCCAATTTGTAACAATGAATTCCAAACATCATTTGCCCGAAGAACTGTGTTGACAGCTATTGAAAGACTAGAGGAAGGCCAAAGTCGGACAGAAGTGGCCAGATGGTTAAATGTGAGCCCTTCTGTGGTTCACAGACTTTGGCAACAATTTCTAACCACGGGTTTGGAATCCAAAAGATTCAGTCACGGAACCAACCGCTAAGACCGATATTTGTTGTTATGGGCACGAAGGATTAGAACCTCAACTTCGACTCAACGCAGAAACTCCCTTGGTCCAGCTGCATCCCTCTTGCAGCCACTGGAAGGTTGGTGTCAACGTCACCCATGCATAAAATTCTTCACAAAGGAGGTTTGTTCACGAGGCCACCACCCATTTGCATGTCGCTCACGTCACGTCATAGAAAGGAACGTTTGAGGTGGGCACATCGACATGCATGTCTACTAGACAGCTGATCAATAACATGTCCACTAAACAGTTGATCAATGGAGGGCTGTTTTCTTTAGGAATGAGTCCAGGTTTAGCCTTCAAAGCAACTGTAGGCGTTATTTGATTTGGAGAGAACCTGTTATCATTCATCAAATATCCGTCAAAGAGATGCATAAGGAGGGGCAAAGTCTGTATTTAGGGGTATTTCTTTGAGTGAACGCAGAGACTTTCATGCCTTTTCACGTGGAGCCATGAATGCTCAGGTCCCTAGAGACGACATCTTTGATGCTTATGTGCGCTTTTATGCCGGGTAATAGATAATAATAGTCTGCTGCAGGAGGATAACACTAGACCGCACAGGGCTCACAACGTGGATGATTATCTTCTGTAGCAAACAAGTCAGCGCATGGAATGTCTAGTTCTATCCTCGAACCTGAATCCTATCAAATATGTTTGGGATGCTTTAGGAAGACGCACAACTGCTATTAATCCTGCTCTTCAGACCCTCGCCACCATTGCAATTGCTTTGCAAGAGGAATGGCTCTCACTTCTTACGGAAATGATAGATAATGATTGCAACCATATTTGACTGCATCGCACATCGCTGTATGTGTTGTATTGCTTCTACGAGAGATCATACTCTATACTGAAGGTAATTTTCCTAACAAACTGACAATCCAATTTGTTCATTTTATTTGATTAATTTTCGTAACATATCTATTTTTAATTTCTGTAAGATCATAAGTGTCTGATAATTTCTTTTCGTCTTATTTTATCCCGTATTATGTGTTGTATACTGTGGGTCAGTTTGTTTAAATTCTACAGGCAACTTTTACAGTAATCGTAATTTTTGTGAGTTTTCCTTAATTAATTATAACCAGTGTAATTATATCAGTGTATAAGCCGAGATATAATTAAAAAAGATATTAAAAAGAAACTAATGAATCTACGAAATGTCATTTCTATGAGCAGTATGCATTGAGAAGAAACTTCAAAATGCAGAGTGTACGTATAGGAATGAGAAGGATATATATTCCCTTCTCATTTCTTTCTTTTCTCAATGTTAACGTTCACTGACACGACCGGTATACTAACTAAGTGTCTGTCTACCAGGTGTACTGCTATTACCATTGTGTTTAATTGGTGGCGATCGCTATAGTAATTACCAGTGTTTTACCAGTGTAATTATATCAAGTAATAAAAATCATTTCAATTAACATTTGTTTCACTTTTTCCTCTGAATTACAACAATATTTCGGTTTCTTTAAATTATGCACACCTTACTAATTTGAAACATACCTAACACACTTTTCCAAGTTCACTTGCCATATGCGCAATGTATTAATGAAGTAACACCGCATTCGGCACTCGAAATGGGTAGATTAAATGCGTGTTTTTTTAATGTCTACAAGATTCGAAAGCAATTTCCGAAAACTAGAAACATCTCTTTATGATATAACACTCAAATGCATTTACGCATGACTGGTCTTATCGATTCGCATGACTTCTGCAGATTGCATAGAACTTTAAAGGGGAAACTATTCCCCAAACTGATCACGAATGCTTAGAAATAAGCAAGAAAATCGAAGTTTAAGCTTTAAATAACATATATATTAAAAGAATCCCTTGACTATAAGTGTTTCCAACAACTTGGGAAATAGCATGATGCAATGCGTAGGCGCTTCAAACGACAAGTCCGAAGTTACAGAGCTTCTTTTTTAATGGTATTGCTATTCTTTGATTTTTCTTTCATTTCGAAAAGAAATTTAAAAAATAATAAAATCTTTTTAGGTGTCAATGAAAAATAAACGCTTAGACGAAAATAACGAAAATATCTTTTTAAATTTATTTTTTAACATTCCAGTTTCATGACAAAATTATAGAACTTCGTGAAATTTTAACATGGTTAATTGAGAAAAAATTCAGACTTCTGGAACAAAAGTTCTATTTAAAAGTAAGCTTTTTATGACAACACATCTTACCTTGGCAGAATTGTTCTTATCATAAATTAAATTAAGTGCGCGATAAACGTTAAGACTTCATCTTCTTTTCATAAGTACTTTTAATGAGATAAAAAGAAAACTGAGCACTTTATATAAACCTCAAGAGATGCTTTCACAACTTGGGGCAAATATGCAGCGGTTTTGTAAGGGACAAGAATAATATCGATTAAAGCGTAAAGGCATTATATACAAACAAAGTTTTGAGAATCATTCTTTAAATGAATTCCTTTTCCCAGATATTAAAAGTTAAGGAGAAATCGATATTACTATCAGTACTTTTCAGAAAGGGAACCAATACTTTCCGAAAGCAAGTTTGACATCTAAGTAAATGAATTTCACTAAATTTTATTACAAATTTTAGAACAATTATGAGAAGAACGTTAAAATTTCTTCAAGTGGTATTGATAAAATTAGTAAAATTCAAATGGAGAGCATCATTAACGGTTCCGTCAGCAATTTTAATAGGTTTATGAAATCAGAAGGAATTAAATTTTGTGCTTAATTTCAAACGAAAGGACCACATCCGTATAAAAGTTTTACGAAGATAACTTTTTCCTTTAATTTATATGGATTTCGTTTATTTATTGCAATAGTAAAGTTTGGTTTATTTAAGTGGCTGCCCTGATTATATGAAGCATAACTTTAAGAAAAAGTAAAATATTAATCTATCATTTTGCAAAACTATAAAGAATTTTAAATTGAATTACCCAACAAAAGCAAATGAGGAAAATATTTTACAATAAATAAAAATATTTTCGATTTAAAATTTCCATTTTATTTTTAAGGCAGCGGTTCTCATCCGCTGTGCGGAGGCTCTTTAGTGTGTCGCGAAACTCTTGAAATAAGACGCAATGAATGTTTTACGAAGCATGCACTAAAAATTATTTTGTATGTACTTACATATAGTGTGACTGTTCTCGTACAATAGAACTTTTTTTCTTATACGATGCGTGTATGATTTTCCTCAAAGTGACTAGACACTGTTGAGAATACCGATGCATATGCGAAGTCTGACAAGCCGTCAATCGGTCCTAGTGGCGACTGGTTGAATAAGTCCCAGTGCATCTCAAATTGTACAATGTTTTAACCAAACCACAGAACTTTTAATAAGGAACGCGTCCGACAAACACCAAAAACAGCAAATTTGGAATGCGAATGACTATTACTGTTCTGTATTAAACACAAATAAATATTATAAGGTATTTTCTCCTTCCTTTTCGTATGCCTTCGTAGTGTAATTGGAAGCATACTCAACACGTATTCGGTAGGTCCGGAGATCGAAGGCCAGCGAGGGCACTGCATATTTTCACGTCTCCATGGAAAAAAAAATTAATGAATAAACGAAGAAACTAATGAACTATGAAATATACTGGTCATTTCAACGAACACTATGTACTGAAAAACTCCGAAATGCAGGGCGTACGTATAGGAATGAGAGGGAGATATACCCCCAAGATGGCAAAAAAAGGGATTCTTCAAAACACCCTCAAGAAAGATGGGTTAGAGCTCCTTTCTACGGCAACAGACAGATGCAAACTATCTGTCGAGAGCTGCTCTTATAATAAACAGACAGTAGTCGCTTGCTTGATGTGTGCTTAGGTTTAGTTTACGGGTTATATATTTGCTTTTCCATGTGCATTTAAAACGAATTCAGAGGTAAAGTACGATATGTAGTTTTTAATAATTTTTTGACAACACTATTTTTATTTTTAAAGAACCTCTTAACATGGATAAAAGAATTAAAAAAAGGAAAGCGTATCGATGGCAATGATGATGTTAGCGATCAGGCTTAGGAGCCCGAGTCAGAATAATTAAACACGTTTCTTAAGCCAAAATGTATAATTTTCATCGAAAGTATAATAACGACTTCTTCAAATCTGGATTTACAACTGCAATGGAAAATGATGAAACTGTTCTCTAGTATATGCTTGTAACTTATCAAATAGTGCTATAGTTCTGAGTAAACTCCAACGGCACTTGCTCACTCATTACCCTTTGCTTGCATTAAAAGACAAAACTATTTTCAAAAATCATTATCTGCAAGATCTAAAGTTCAGATAGCTACTTATGAAGAGACTGAATTAATTGCTCTTAAATTAAAACCTTATAATTTATAAAAAGAAATTATATTAGCTCTTTGTTGTAAAATTGTAAAACGAATATTCGATGAGTAGCAGAAACTGATATTTGTTAAATATCACATTCAAATGATGATGAAATTCGTGCAATTTCGATGACGCAATTTCAGTGACGTCGCAGAATTGCAGATTTGTCCCGAAATACTGAATAAAATACTGCTAAAATCTTGAAAATTCAAATTTTATAAAAATCGACGAAACAATTTATATTACAGCAAAAGCACACTTAATTGCACTTGTTCGGTTCCTTCCCGAAAATCCATATAATTAATCTATTTTGATCTTGTGAATTTTCTGATTTCACAACAGGAAATATATTTTCGATGAAATAAATTCGTATTTACAAGAAATTAAAATTTTGTGGAATTTGTTCATTGGCATTTGCACAGACAGTGTTCCGACTATGACTAGATTTCTGAAAGGATTTGTAGCACATGTAAGGGAACATAATGCAGATGTATTAATTACCCACTGTTTTTTTGCATAGGCAAGAATTCATTACAAAACAATTACCATCGGAGTTGGAAACAGCGCTGGAATAATATGTTAAAATAATAAATTACATAAAATCAAGACCACTACAATGTCGCCTGTTAGTTATGCCAGGCTATGGAGTTTATATACGAATCGTTGTTATGAGAAAGTTAGGTGTTTATCCAGAAAGGAAGTTTCATCTCGCACGTATGAATTAAAAAATCTGATGTATACACCACATGACTTCCTTGTACGGGATATTAAATTATACGCATTTTGCATTTCATTTAAACTTATTGGATTGAATTAAATCTACTTCATCGATAGCGCATAAAACACAATAGAATAAATGCACTCTTTAAAATTCACTATATTTGTTTACCATAGCGACATTCTGGCGCTAGCTTCACTTAACAGCGTTACATCTCATTCATTTTATAACTCATCAGAATTAAAATCAAAACTAACAATCAAATCACAAAAATTATGTATATCAGCTGGAGAATTACTTAATCGTTGTTCTATCCAAATACTATATAATACATATAAAACGACGTGTAAAAGAAACTAAACAAACAGACCAAAAAAAAAGAGAGAGAGAGAGAGAAAGAAATAGTTTTTCGCAGACGATTCAATATTTCTCATTCAATCAGCTCAGTTCTTACTTCGCGACAAGGCAAAAATACATAAAACAGCAAAAACCACAAAATATCTATAATAAAAATTACGAAGTAAATCTTAAACACTTATTTCCTCTAATAAATTCCAGAATGGATTAAGCATGATTTAATTCGCAATAATAAAAGAAGTTTGCTGTTACGAAGCTTAGTTTCTCTAGATTGGCAACAAATCCAATATTCTTCTAAGCTTCAAATGTAACAACTAATGTCCGCCATGAGAGAAATGATTAGGCTCAGCCGCACTTAAACAACTTTTGAATTGTTGATAATTCTACAAATCTTGGATGCAGATTTACTAAAGGCATAAAAACCTTAACAAGAAGATAAGAACAACATAATTCAATCATTTTTATAGTAAAAAACGCTCAATTTACCAATATATGAGAATAAAAATCTGATGTATACACCACATGACTTCCTTGCACGGAATATTAAATTATACGCAATTTTCCTGCATTTCATTTCAACATATTGAATTGACTATTAACAAATCTTCAAATAAATCTACTTCGTCCATAGCGCATAAACCACAATAGAATAAATGCCCATTTTAAAGGTCACTATTTTTATTTACCACAGCGAAACTTCTGCGCTAGGTTCACTTACAGCGTTACATCTTATTCATTTTATAACTCAAAGTGAGCAAAAATTAAAGCATCTGAAGAAATACCACAAGTTCTATTCGAATAGAACGATCTAAAATAACAAATAAATCTAAAACGATGTGTAAAAGAAATTAAATAAATAAAAAAGAAACGGTTTTTCGCAGACGATTCAGCGCCGCTTACCTAATGAGCATGCGCTACTAATTAATTCAGTCCTCACTTCGCGATAAGGCAAAAACACATAAATATTAAAAATATTTTCATTAAAAATTGAAAGATATAGAAAAACATAAAACACCAAGTACAATTTTTACAATTAAAATTATAATTTGTATGCAAAAACCAGCTAATAACTTAAATGATAATTCTAGAATGAATCAAGCATAATTTAATTCGCAGTAATAAAAGAAGACGATACTTTATTGTTGCGAAGCTTAGTTTCTCTAGATTGGCAACAAATACACTATTCTGCTAAGCTTCAAATGTAAATAAATATGGCCGCTATCACAACCAAAAATTAGCCTTGGCTGCACTTAAAAAACTTTTAAATTGTTGATAATTCCACAATTATTGCATGCAGGTTAAGTAAGGACAGAAAAGTCTTAACCGAAAGATAAAAACAACACAATTCCATCACTTTTAAAACAAAAAATGCGCAATTTACGAACTTATAAGAATAAAGAAACTGAGCTCACTAAGCCGAGTAGCAGAGTGGATATATATACACTTTTGGTGCGGCCGATTGCAACCAAAATTCGAGGTGCACATCTACATGTTATAGCAGCCCTATATACAAAATATCAACGTTCTGAGGCTACTCGTTTTTGAGTTATGCAAGACACATACATACATACGTATTTGGCGTACGCACAGACGCCAGGAAAAAAATCTCTTCAGCATCCATTTTAAATCAGTTTTATAATTTTTTTGGGGGGAAAAGAGTCCTTTATTCTGTTCTTAGGTACGAATGTCACTCAGAAACATCATTAAATTGCATTCTATAGTGCTCAAAATACATATTTTCGTTGAAATATGATACCCGAAATTTTTTGCGATTGCAATACTTCCTTTCTTCTTCGCACAAGGAAGTGAAAATGAGATAAAAATATTTTTTAACACGATAACAATTATTGTATTGAATTATTTTTTCAAAATACGGTGTGCTAAGCAAGTTTATTTATTTGATATTTTGTTGTTTTTAATAAAAAAATTATATGTGCAAAAGGAACGAAAGAAAATGTTTTAACCTCAACGATAAATTGTTGGAATTAAAAAAAATGTGAAAGAATAAATCACAAGAGGGTAGTTTATAAAAGTCTGAGTCAGTTTCAATATACTGTCATAAAGAATTCACAAATAGTTATTAATCGTTTGCCAATACAGAGCAAAGAATTATTCATTACTTTCCAAATTTAGAAGTAAATAATTTTGATTGGGTTCGAAATCCATTAGAATAAACGACACGTCGGTGTATGAATATATTTTGAAGGAAAAGGAACACTAATTTCGAAGTGTAATAACCGAAATTTAATTTCAAAACATTCATATGAATCAATGAATTCGTTCCGGATTAATCTTAGATAAGATTAGCGAACAATAACAGAAAAAGCTTTAAAAGTATTACTGTAGTTTTCAGCATGCTATTTGCGTGAATTCGGATTTTTGGTTTTGACCAATATAAAAACGAAAAAAAAAATCCAGACTTTTAAATCTGGATTACGAAATAAGAGTAGGATTATCATTTTTACGGCCAAATATAAATGAAGTTATCAAGAAACACTCACAAAATTTGCATTAAATGTAATTTGCCATTAAATAAGCATTTTGTTCATTTTGTAATGCAATTTTATTTCAGATTTCATTAAAAATTATAATCGTATGCTATATTTATAAAATACACTTTGTTGCAAAATAATATATGCCCCCAGAAATAACTGAATTGCAACTACGAAACGCGGAATGCAAATATGTTTTGGTTATTTGTGTAAATGACTACATTTGCAGTAACACTCAGCACTGTGGAACAATGCAACGCGAGTCTAAAGTGAGCACCTGCTAGAATGCAAAAGGTGAGTTGAGCGAATAATGAGCATTTACAACCCTCTGATAGCTTATACGCGACACTGTAACTAAAAATGCCTTTAAGACTTACTTCGATGGCGTTACGAACAGTTGTTAGACTTTGAGAGGGGTCGCATCATAGGGCAAAAAAAGCTGGTTAGTCGAATAAGCAGATAAGGCGGCATACTGGTCGTAGAGATATGGTCGCTGCCCGTTGCTGGAACTAGTGGCTCAGCAAAGGCACAGTCATCCGCCGTAATGGCTCTAGACGTCCCCGGGACACCAGTGCGCGAGATAATCGCGCAATTAAAAGAGCTGCCACATCCGCACTAGCAGTTATGGTACCATCGATTCAATGCCATTTTCCAACTCCAGGATTATGATTTGCAAATGACTAGGTGAAGTTGATCTCAGATGTCCATCAAAATGCTTGCCACTGACACTCCACTGAAAGCAGTGCCGCCCTCGCTCAAGGTGGACAGTGTCCAATTGGAGAAATGTGATCTTCAGCGACGACTTATGCTTTTCTGTCAGTACTGATAACTGTTGCATACGTGTCTGGAGACGGAGAGGTGAGCGATTCAATGTACCATTTGTTACCGAACCGCATACAGACAGAACACTGGGGAGTCATCAGCTCTGACAATCGTCCGCCATTGGTCGTGCTGCGAGGTGCTTCGCAGGTATGTTGATGACATATTGTAGCCGACCTTACTTCCTATGCTAGCAGGTCGTCCAGGTTCTGTTTTCCAGCAAGAGAGCTCTCGGCCATATACAGCACGGCTTTCCCAAGGTCTTTGACGTGTTCATGTTCTTGATTGGCCTACCAGGTCTCCAGACCTGTCGCCTATCGAACATGTTGGGCAGGCAAATTCAGTCACGTACAAATCGCTGTAACTCACTGAACAGTTGTTCAGTTTGTGGCACAGTCTACCGTAGAGGAGTATTGGCAACTTAATAGACTCCATGCGTAACCAAGTATGAGCGTGTATAGCTGGCAGAATGGATTTACCACTTATGATTTCCAAATTCTCTGTATTGCTACTCCTAAATAGTAAAACGCTTTTTTGTGCCCATTTTTTTATCTACTCGAACACTATACTACTGCCGAGTTTCGCAGGTTCAATTATTTCCCGATGCATATATATTTTTTGTAACAGAGTGCATATTACAGATAATCAATTAACCAAGTAAACTTCTTTTACAATTATCTCATTGTTAGTGTGCTGACAAAATTTCAAATTATTAAAAGTGTACAGTTACCAAAAAGAAATCAAGAATCACAGCTTTGAGATGCATACACAACTAAATTTTTCAATCATATTTGCTGCAAACTTTGATTGTATACTCAAAATAAGTGTCGATATAAAACATCTTTCCCGGAGTCTTTTAATTCTTTTAGCCATTTATATTACGCTGCGATGATATTTATCTTCTAATGTAATCTGAGAAGTATTGCCATTAAAACGCACGTGAGATCTCAAATATATGTTTCAAATTATAACAGTTTAATGCATAGAATGATTTTTAAATAGTAAATATACTTCGTTATGACTTTATTTTTTGATAATACATCTAATTGACATAATTTAAAAATCATTTAGTATACAATGAAGAGTGTTTATAAATATTTGCTTCATTAGTGTAATAGATAAAATATATTTCCACTGCCATATATTACGTACCTCAGTTTTGCAGTTTCTCGGTTTTTTAATTTTATGTCATGTCACAAGGAGTCACATAACTATGATTTAATAAGCAAGATTGCCCATACTATGCGGAAAGCACAGTGAAAGCAAAATCTTACAGTCATATTTCCTTAATAGTATATACGTTAAACTTCACACGCAAATTTAGCCTGTTTTAACATACGATATCATGTAAATGAATAATCTGCAAACTTGTTATTTTTAAGTCACTTAATTTCTTTAAATTTGTTTTACTAAATGTCTCTCAGTCACACAAACTCCGGAGTAATAGCATATAGTACTCTAGCTCATAGAACCTCCCAAGCAATGGAAATAAAACATCACTTTTAAGCACAAGGGAAAATTAAGTATTTAAGTTTAATATTATTTTCACTTAAAAAAACTATAAGATAGAAAACATTAACAAAACGAAACATTTCTAGTTTGTGAAATAAAAGTTTTGAATTTAAAAATAGATTCCAAAACCATTTCCTTTTGTTCCTTTGAGAAAAAAATTTATCAAAATATGGCTTCTGCTCGCTTAAAATATCTTTTACTTTTATCATTATAAAAATTAATTTAATATTCTTCAGCGCTCGGTAACTACATGAAAACAAAATAATATAAATCCCTGGGGAATGTCTTGGAAATTACCCAGCATTCAAAAGAATTTTGTAACACTACAGAGAATGAGGAGATTTTTGACAATGCTTTGAATAGTGTTCTTAATGTTCAGAATTTCTGCTTAATAGCTGCTTATTTCATTTTCTTCTTCAAATAGATTTAAAAAACAAAGGAAACACTTTTAGACTAGCGTCTATTAAAATGAAAGCATTTCTTGACTCTTAAGAAAATAAATAAATATGGTTAAGAAGAATTAGCTAAGATCTATAGAAGTACGAGTAAAATATTCTCTATAATACCAGGTATAATGAAACCATCTGCAGTACTAAATTTTCTTCGAAATCGTTTTGCATTTGTATTTACTACCATTTTCGAAGGAAGCATTTTTGAAAATTTAAATAATGCTACAATTTTGTTTTTACCATGGAGCATTGAAAAGTAATCACTGTAATTTTTTAGTCTTTCAGGTTTGCAAGTAGCAAGCTGCATGTTGGCAGATAGCAAGTTCTAACTATTTCACTATTAATACCTTTTTATCATCTGTCATCCTGGCAGAAAAAGCATGAACATAGATGCAACTGTTATCAAAGCCTGTCGGATTAAGGCTGAGGGAATGGCTGCAAATTCTAAAGACCCGAGGTTCTCTATCTTTTCTGCCCCACGTTCAGCTTTCGTCATTGTTATAAGATCATTCCCTCCCTCTATTCCAAAACTTGAAAAATACAGACATATATTTGTTTCGATTTTGATTATTTCCTAACATGTTTTATAAATTAAACGACAAAAATATAGAAAATGTTAATAAATATCAAAACTTGAAGAAAAGTAGTTTTTTATATTCATAAACTAAAACAATTAACATCTAAATAAAAGGCTAACCAGAAATTCCCCCACTCAGAAATTTGGAATTTCCCCTGGTTGAATACCCGTACTATAAATCAATGCTTCCGAATTTCTGCTTAAGGAGTTAAATTACCCCTTCAATCAGTAGCTTGAGTCAGACACCCAAAGAAATCTGTTATCGTTCGCAATACAAAAGTGTAGGAATTTCTTTATTCTTTGAAATAGAATCTTAGTTCTCCCTTCTTCCTTCGGAGTTTCCTTGAAAAATAGTACCGTTTGCTGTTGTTCAAGGGCACCGATATTGATATATTGTTACCTATTTCCTTAGGTACAGCAGTCACCGTTGAAGTAATTCAAATTGGTCTAAAAATAAGCGCTCTAATGTAATCACTCTTATAATCTAACGTAAAATCGCTCATTTAGATGTGATTACTATAGTTAGATGTAGTTACGGAATTTACATAGTCTATGAGGTTTATTTATTATTTACATAGTGTAAATGCTCTATGTAGTATGATAATTAAACTCTTTCCTCTCATTCTGGAATTACATTAGTCAAAATACCCTATTGTAAAAATCTACTAAAATTTAGAACAATAATATAGCAAACATAGCTGGTCTTACCTTTGAGTAAATACGCATTACAGGTTACTTTTAATGTTGTCAAGGTCTGAGAGGCCATTAAATTCAAGCTGATAGTCCAATTTACAAGACAATTACAGTTAAAAAGGAACGATTTTTAAATTCATTTTCTGTTTGTTAAATTGAAAACTCCGATTAATATTCGCGAAAAAATAGCTCTCATGTATACCTCCTTTTTTTGGGGGCGGGGGGGCCCTACTATAGTTGAACGCGAGGTTCGGACTAACAGTTACTGTCTGTTAGCTACTATATCGTCCTCTGACGTTTATTATACTGCAGTAAGCTTTCCAGAAGACGCATCATGCGATGCAGCTGAAAACATCCAAGGAGGTCCAAGGAAAACATACAAAAGAGCCAAGAATATGTATTGTTATGAACAAGGTAGGCTACGATTAGTTCAGCGTCCGAAGAAATATCTAAAACATTTTAGGTTGAAAAATATCTAAGACAGGCCATATTATATGTATATTTTCAGTTTTTGTTTTGTTTATGTATTAAAGCTTTTATAAAAAACTACAGGTATTATTTTTGGATCCTTACTTGCACAAAGCATCCTCCTTCTTTTATATGTACGCAAATTATATTTATAATTTAATACTACACTAATTGGTTTCTTATGCTGCCATCGTATTTTGTCGCACAAACCTGGAATGGAACTTGAACTCACAGTTTTTTTCCCCCAAATAATATCGTCCAAAACATTAACCTTTTAACCGGGTAGTACATCGAGATTTGACGTAAAGACTGCTTTGTTGAAATTTCTCTGAAAAGCTACTTTTGGAAAGAGTAGACGATAGGTTATAAGGTCACTTAGTTTTCTACAATTAAGCTTCTGCATTTCTTCTTCTTGAAATAAGAGGGAAATAATGTTTGTTATAACTTTGTAAGGTTTTAGTTAAACTAACCAAGTTTATTTTAATTTAAATCTTTTCTATCTCCTCTCTGCTTCAACTTCCTGTCAGAAGAAGCGCGCGTTTTTAGCTTATGCTAATTTTTTGAAGTTCAGCCAAGCACTATTTAAGACAGAGGTAGAAACCTCTCGGTGTGTGAGAGCTTTGCCTCAGATCACGGTCACGCTGCTCAACGTTCGCCTGACCAGCTAGCAGTTTAAATTTATAAGCCATAGTGCTTACTACGTGATTGCATTGTAAAATAATTAAAGTGCGGTAGTATTTAGTACACCTTGCTACGCACCCTTTTCGGTAGAGGCCAATCTCCGCGAATTGCTCTGCGAAGCAAAGTTTAATT